>VXBJ01001543.1:162179-220919 GCA_013400055.1 Nycticryphes semicollaris | reverse complement strand
GGGGCTACAGGAAGGCTGGGGAGGGTCTGTTTCCAAAGGCCTGTAGTGACAGGACGAGGGGCAATGGGTTTAAACTGAAGAAAAGCAGATTTAGACTGGATATTAGGAATAGGTTCCTTACTCTGAGGGTGGTTGAACACTGGAACAGGTTGCCCAGGGAGGTGGTTGAGTCCCCTTCCCTGGAGACATTCAAGGGGAGGCTCGACGAGTCCCTGGGCAGCCTGGTCTAGTTGGGGGTGTCTCTGCTGACTGCGGGGGGGTTGGACTACATGACCCTAGATGTCCTTTCCGGTCTGGACCACTCTATGATTCTATGATTTCCTTCTTTTTGGCGAAGGACCAGGGACATGAACACTTCCCAACCAATGTTGTATCAACCTAAGTTTTAGGCTTATCTTTTTGCTTCAGTTGAGAGTTCTGGGAGTATCACCTCAGAAGTGGGCTGAAAAGAGAGAGAGGGAATAAACTCCATGAGCGCTGGGTTTTGTCTGTTCTCTTTGCATCTGCATTGTATGTGGGCAGTTGTGACTTTGGTCACTGTTTCCGAGAGGAAAGAAAGTAAATCATGTTTTTGTTTTAGATGAGAAGGTCTTATGAAGGTATTTCACCTTCCTTGGAGTGAATTTCAGGGTCTAGGTCTGTCTAGTCTACATGATATTTTGTTTTCTTCGCATTGGAAAGCTCTCTGTCCACTGGTCAACAAATGTGATGTTTCCACTATAGTATTTTCTGCTGGAACAAAATGTGGTTGTGTGGAGAGAGAAGCACTGGATATGTGGTATTACTTAGTGATGGGGAACTGAGCTCTGCCTTGAGGATGGTCTAAAAATAAAGGAGCAGGAAAGCTTCCAGTAACTTTTGGAACAGAAATGAGGAGATGGAGGAAGCAGATGGCTGGCTTGCTGCATGCCACAGTGGGTTGTTCCAGCTGATTTTGGGATGGGGACTCAGGGTTATTGCCAAGGAAAAGCACTTGTACATTCATAAAGACAAGTACAATAAAGGAGTAATAGTTTTAGGGGACTGTGGCACCAGGCTGATGGCCTCGTCGCATCCAGGACAGGGAAGTGGTGATCTGAAGGGGCTCTTGATGCTGCTTGCGGTAAAATACTTGCAGTGGAGATTTCTAGGGAGTGCAGAGCTTTGCAGACCGATTAGTTATTAGGGCTGGACAATAGAGGCACATTTTCCATTTTAGCAAGGAGTAGTCTTGCAGAAGGACAATGTAGTATGACTGCTTTTTTTTTCCAGCGAGCAGTCCTTCTCTTGCTGATTTATGGCAAGCTTAGGCAAGAAATTCCTGTGTGCCTAGTAAAATGGGTTCATTTTGTAACTGCGAGGGAGCATTTTCTCTTTATACAGTAGCTTCTTTTTGTGCTTTTGTGAAATAAGCTTTAATGTAGAAATAAATCACCAGAGCGTTACTAAATTAAAAATAAGTATAAAACCAGACAGTGCTGCCAAGCCAAGGTTAAACTTGGATCAGGAGAACAGATTACAGTTTCATCAGTCTTTCCTCCCACCCTTTGCTTAATTTGGTACTTAAATGAACTTAATAGCCATTTCAAAGATATGTACACCCAGCTGCTTTGAAGAGCAGTCCCCTGGTCCTCGTGTTCTTACTTTGGGTCACGCGCATCATTGCACTAATGTGCTGTAACAGTACCCCTGGATGCCACAATTTATTTGGATGCGAAAGGATTACGCTTGCCCGGAGCAGAAATTAGCATCAAGTTTACCTATTGACTCTTTAAAGCAGAGGGAAAAAAAAAAATTAAAAATGGACACATTTTCAGTCAATTGGCCATTTTTTGGTTAATCTTGTTTACTCTCCTGTCTGTCCCCTGGCTGGTGTCTACAGGGTGTTGAATGACAACATCATTATGAGGAAAATTTGCCACCGCTAACAGCCAGGTTGGCACTTACCGGTCGGTCGTAAGGGACAAATGGGCAAAGGTGTGTAGGTGCTGGAGGGGATTTGTAAAAGTCTGCCCAGTGTGTGTTTTATTCCTCACAATCCATCTAACCCAAGAGACCTGGGCCAGCATCTCTTAACAGCCTCCCATTTCGGAAACAGTGTCCCTTTCAAAGGCTCATCTTGAATTACTCTGCACCTCCGTTCCCATGGGTTAAATGAGTGTGATTATATTTTCTTCCCATTTTTTTCCCATTTTTTATTGTGTTCGGTTTTGGGCCCCTCACTACAGGAAGGAGATTGAAGTGCTGGAGCGTGTCCAGAGGAGAGCCACCAAGGTGGTGAGGGGTCTGGAGAACAAGTCGTACAAGGAGAGGCTGAGGGAACTGGGCATGTTTAGTTTGGAGAAGAGGAGGCTGAGGGGAGACCTTNTTTTTTGTTGTTTGTTGTTTTTGTGGTTTGTTTTTTTGTTTGTTTGTTTGTTTGTTTTTAATGTGGTTGGACTCGATAATCTCAAAGGTCCCTTCCAACCACTAAGATTCTGTGATTCTGTGATTCATCTCTCTTGTACCAAAAGCACAATGTGGCAAAATACTCGAGCCTGTTCTTAACTGGAAGAGCTAAACCTGGACTGTTTAAATGGTGCTAAAAGTGACACGTGGCAAAGTGCTTTGCTCAGCCCTGGCTGCTGTTTGCAATGGCTTCTGTTCAGGTCTTCTTGCTATTTATTTACCATAATCTCCCATCAGTTGTTGAGATGCTGTTGGTGAACAAATGAAATGATAATTAGCATGGCAACATCAGAGGAAGTTGATTTTTATCTCTGCAATAAGGAGTATGATAATTAAACATGTGTGACCTCATTGGATTGAATGTGAATCAATTAAAATTAAACCTTGTTGGGAATTCTTTCGCTCTTGTGAAATTTTTCAGAGAAAGCAAGAACAATATAATGAGTCCTAATGAAAAGAAACTGGGCCCATTTGCACCTTCAGTATTAAAAAATGAAAACACGGTGGAATATTTCATGGTACGTCCCCCACCCTGCTCCCTCCTTGTATAACTGTCCATTTTGATGAAGTTTTTCATTTGGAAAATAAAAAAGTTAAAAAACTTTTCATCTCTTTCTAACACTGTTTAGCAAAACTCGTATCAAATATTTGCAAATGCTTCCAGAGTGTGTGTCCAGGGAGGCATATTCCACAGGCGCTGTGGCCAACAGGGCACATAAATTAGTTTTATAACACATTTTAATTTTCTATGCATGAGTGAACACTGCACTGGAGCAGTTTATTTTAAAGGAAAATTACTTATTAAAGGCAAACTGCAGAGATGAAACAAAGGGAGTTGAAGTTGGCAGCCTAGGTTGTGGTGCTCCAGAAAGGAGCTGGTAGAGCACCTGAGAGGGCTTCTCTGGAGTGCACGGGAGAAAGCTTTGGGGTGAATTCCTTCTTTTTTTTTTTCCATTTTTCACAAATTAAATTTCCGCGATGCTGTAGCAGTTGCAGCCAAACTTGCCCAAGGGCTTTTGGGTTGGGTTTTTGAGAGCTGGATGAAACCTCCCAACCAGCAGCAAGATGCAGCCTAGTGCAGTTCAGGGCATTGACCTGAAAAATAGGAAACCAAAGCTGGTGTAGTCCCTGGTTGGTGTTTGGAGATGTGCTTCCAGGCCCTTTGGTTACAGCTTTTCTACTCTGTGTGATTTATCACATGAGAAGAGGTTGTAAGCAAAAAGCAGTAACTGGTGTGGTGGTGAGGATGCGTACACTGGCCAGGGGAGCTTGGGACTTCCTGGACAAGAAGATACACAGTATGTTTGGTTTGAAATAGCATTGGTCAAAACTCAAAAGAGTTTTGTTTCTCATCCATCTCCAGTAATTGATGATATGGGGTGTGTGGTGATACGTGTGTTTGTGGTGGGATGAAGGTGCTTCAAATCTAGATCATGAATCATAGAATCATTCAGGTTGGAAGAGACCCTTGGGATCATCGAGTCCAACCATCAGCCCCGCTCTACAAGTTCCTCCCCTACACCAGATCCCCCAACACCACATCTCAACCACTCTGAAACACATTCTGGG
This sequence comes from Nycticryphes semicollaris, assembly GCA_013400055.1. Taxonomy (NCBI): domain Eukaryota; kingdom Metazoa; phylum Chordata; class Aves; order Charadriiformes; family Rostratulidae; genus Nycticryphes; species Nycticryphes semicollaris. Next base: position 216,923 of record VXBJ01001543.1, on the reverse strand, counting down.
ATGGGGACTCAACCCCCTCCCTGGGCAGCCCATTCCAGGGTCTGACCACCCTTTCTGTGAAAAATTCTTTCCTAATGTTCAGCCTAAACCTACCCTGTTTCAGCTTGAAGCCATTCCCTCTCGTTCTATCACTAATTACCTGTGAGAAGAGACCGGCACCAGCCTCTCTACAATGTCCTTTCAAGTAGTTGTAGAGAGTGATGAGGTCTCCCCTCAGCCTCCTCTTCCTCCAACTAAACAGTCCCAGCTCCTTCAATCACTCTCCATAAGATTTATTCTCCAGGCCCCTCGCCAGCTCTGTTGCCCTCCTCTGCATTTGCTCCAGCACCTTGACATCTCTCTTGAGTTGAGGTGCCCAAAACTGAACACCATACTCAAGGGGTGGCCTCACCAGTGCTGAATACAGAGGGACAATCACCTCCCCACTTCTGCTGGTGTAATAAGGCCCACCTTGTGCTTGTTTGGGTTTGTCACTTGGCTGTGCGTGTGGTAAGGACATTTATGGTTTGGATTCTCAGATTGCATCTTACTCGATAAATATCCGTAACACAACATTGTGTCTACGTGGGTTAAGTTCTAACCATGGCATAAACCACACACTGTCTTGCTTGAGCGCACACAACGTGTGACAAAACTCTTGTGGCTTTTATTGTAATACATCAGTTTAAACTCAGGTGTTTTCCAAAATGGATTTTTTTTTTCCTTTGTCACTAGCATCTTCTGTGAATGTGGAGAACTGTTCTTGAGGAGACGTGTAAGATGCATTTCTGATAGCATCAGAAAAATAACACATCTTAGACTGCAAATCCTCATTTTATTTCATGTTCATCTCATCCTGGCCTTATCTCATTTAAGCCTCATCTCTACACGATGGGGTGGTTCTAATCGAACGCGATGGGTGTATTTTCTGTTATCTTGGCTAAAAAAGTGGAAACTGCCATGCACAGGTATTAAATCAAAGGGGTTACCAGGGATGCAGAAATATCAACAAGCTGAGTTCAGGTGAATGAAGGCGGCATAAAATGTTAAATCGCTCTGTTTCGAATAATGGTGCTGCGTTTGTTTGTGCCAGCCCCCATCTGCTTTTGTCTTTCACTTGGCCGTGAAGCTGCACATATGGCAGCTCTTGCCGGTGGCTTTCCAATGGGGAAGCGCGCTTCCAAGTTTCCTTTAGAAAATTCCTACCCCATAGTTCTATCGCCGAGGGAGTTGGTATAATTGCTGTGGGTTCCAGTCCAGCACCATGGGAGCAGCAGGGCTGTGTCCGTGCTCCAGTACATGGGCGATAAACAAGTTTGAGTGTAGCACTGTGCTGTCTTCCTGAGCTAATGCATAGGTTTAGTGGGGAAGAGGGTAAATGAGTGAAGAAGGTATTTTAGAGTAGAATATTAGAATAGAATAATAGAATTGCCTATGCTGGAAGGGACCTTCCAAATTGGTGAGCCCCACCATCAACCAAACACTGCCCAAATCCACACTAGCCCATGTCACAGAATCACAGAATAATTGGAATTGGATGAGACCTCTGGAGATTATCCAATCCAACCCTCCTGCCAGAGAAGGGTCACCCAGAGCAGATCCCACAGGAATGTGTCCAGGCAGGTCTTGAATGTCTGCAGAGACGGAGACTCCCCCACCTCTCTGGGCAGCCTCTGCCAGGGCTCTGCCACCCTCCAAGTGAAGAAGTTCCTCCTCATGTTTAGATGAAACCTCTTATCTTCTCACTGGGCACCGCTGAAAAAAGACTGGCCCCATCCTCCTGACACCCACCCTTTAAGTGATCAGATCCCCTCTCAGCCTTCTCTTCTTCAGACTATGAAGATCCAAGTCCCTCAACCTTTCCTCATCAGAGAGATGTCCTAGTCCCCTTGTGGTCTTCATATCCCTCTGCTGTACCCTCTCCAGCAGTTCCCTTTACTTCTTGGAGAGCCCAGAACTGGTCCCAGTTCTCCAGATGAGGCCTCCCCAGGGCAGAGCAGAGGGGGAGGATGACCTCCCTCCATCTGCTGGCTACACTCTTTTTAATGTACCTCAGGAGTCCATCTTGGCCACAAGGGCACAGTGCTGGCTCATGGTCATCCTGTTGTCCACCAGGACTAACAGGTCTTCTTCCACAGAGCTGCTCTGTGGCCTCTGGGACAGAAAAAAACCCAGGATTGACTCAGTGGGAGAAGATTTGCGGTGCTAGTGGTTAGGAGGGGGTAAACCCCCACTTTTTAAGTTGCGAGCTGAATGAACCTTGCTGCAGGAGTTGCAGAAAGATAGCAGACGCCACGTCCTACCAGGTGACCTTATCATCACCCTGCTTTATTCTTGGAAGAGGGAGTTAAACATGTACATTTGAAGTAGGTATTTATAAAACATCATGAATTTCTGTAGAGTTGAGGGCTACGTTGGGCTGGAGGCAGCAGCCTGATCAAAGGAAGAGGTGTAACATTAGAGCCACTTACTGTTCATTAGGACAAATCTTAGAAAGAAGTTATCTTTTTTGCCTCTTAATTGCACTATCAAGGCTGGTACCAAAAAGGCAGGATGCAAGTGACTGCTGCTGCCCAAGATGCTATTATAATTAGAGCAGTCCCTGAACCTCATCCAAACTTACAATGTAGTATCAATTCAGGTTAAAATGGGAAACTGAGCAGAAAATTGCTGTCTGGTGTTTTGAGTGGTTTTTGCATCTTAACATTATCTGATATTGGATCATTACGTACTGATGCAAAATACCAACAAGTAATGGAACAGCACTGGAAGTAATGACACCAGGACATAAGAGAAGGAAATAGAGAAATTAAATTTCTTATGTAGTTTCATGAAATAAAGTCAACTCAGGTACATACTCCTTCACATAATATATAATGATCTGTGTCTCCACCCGAACTCTGCTGGGAAGAGTTGAGGAGAGCGGGGGGAGAGTTACCATGGAAATACAGCCAATGCCATAGTTGCAGCGTGTCACAAATGGCCCATGTGTCATGGCTCATTTTCCAGAAGAAGCGGAGAAGACCGGGAATTCAGGAAAAAACCTCTTTAAATGTTTGCGGCAAGACACGTCTGGGACCACACGAGGACAGCTTAATATGCAAATGTTGCGAGTCAGAAGTACTTTCATCGGGAGAAGGAAAGCAAAAGTACATCTGTAACAGAGCTCTGCAGCTTTGTGTGCAGCTGAATTAGTTGTTCTTCCTCCTCCTGATGTCTGCTCGCTGGGGTACGGAGGGACGAACCTCGGGAGGCCTGGCCAGGCTTCACCCTTCCTCTTGGGAAAGCTGGCTCCTGCACGGGACAGCAAACTTCCCATCAGTTTGGCACTTCCCATTCTTCAACAGCCCAATTTCCTTGTGCTCAGCTTTTCTCTCCTCACTCTCTCCTTCTCTTGCATCCCATGGGGGAGCCCTCGGGTGCCTGCAGCAAATTTCTGTAAGAAAAGACTTTCTTGCAGTTGCAGAAATGCACCTTTCCAAGTTGCTCGCAGTCTGCCAGACGGTCCAGAGTTAGTGTTTAATCTAATCCTTTAATTGAGAATTAAATTGCTCACTGTTGTGTGAACTAACACATCGCTTGCTTTAAAATTGGATGAAGCACTCAAGGGTATTTGTCTTCTTTTTCTGATTTGGGGCGGGGGATAATTTCTTTGCCATGCAAAAAGAAATAAGGCTGCTAGACAAACAGGGTCTTTATAGTCTCTCTTCAAGTAATTATAGTGTAATTCAGGCTGCTGAAATACGAAGTGAACAATAAATAAATTATTAACCTGTCTTTATAGTATTGAAATCTCTACGTATTTTAATGCAGTCTCAGTTGCCATTGCAGGTGAATATGAGCAAATTCATATTTGAACACGCGATACAGGAATGACACAAGAATCAGAGGATTTAATGCCAGAATGGGCGAGTTTCCCAGCTGAGGACTTGCCTGGCTCCCTTCACTCGGGTTCTCTCTGTTTCTGGTATCACAGTTTCTCTGTGGCTGGGGTGTAACAGCCCTGCTGTGACCGAGCTTCCCTTGTCTTTGCAAAGTGACTTTTGGGGCGCACACAAATGTTGCACTGGCTGGAAATGTTCTAAAGATGGGGCTGTTCTGCAGAGTGACTTCTACATGCTCGGAAATGAAAGAGCTGATGGGTTCTTTGGGAGGTATCCCTGCCCATAGCAGGGGGTTGGAACTAGATGATCTTTAAGATCCCTTCTAAGCCAAACCATTCTATGATTCTTTACTTTGGTGTAGAAGGCAACAGCTCAGATATGCAAACCGGCATTGAACCTCTGACACAGGATAAATGGGTCTCACGTTTACTCACATTTCAATGAGTAAATTCTCAGCTGCATCAGACCCTGTGTCCCTAAATGGTGTCTCCAGATAGGGTGTTTTAAAGCCATGGATGAAGTCTACTCTTGAGTTGAGTCTGCAAAGACAGTGTGTTCCCCTGGCCCCTGGCGTATGGACTGTGTTGCAGAAGTGAGAGTGAGACAGAATCACAGAATCATCACGGTTGGAAAGGATCTCTGAGATCATTGAGTCCAACCAGACACACACAAAAAAACCCCTACCTCTCAGCCACTAGAGCATGCCCTGAAGTGTCACATCTACACATTTCTTAAATACCTCCAGGGATGGTGATTCCACCACCTCCCTGGGCAGGCTGTTCCAGTGCCTGACCACTCTTGCAGTAAAGTCATTCTTCCTAATATCTAATCTGAACCTCCCCTGCTGCAACTTCAGACCATTTCCTCTGGTCCTGCCATGATTCCCTTGGGAGAAGAGGCCTATACCCACCTCTCTATACCCTCCTTTTAGGGAGCTGTAGAGGGCATTGAGGTCTCCCCTCAGCATTGCCTGGGGTTGTTGGGAAGTTAGTACAGAGATAAAATTGTGCATCTTTCCCTTTCCATCTTCTGCTCCAAACAGCTTGTCAACATCAGCGTGTTGAGGTGAAAACTGAAAATTGCATAAAATCAGAATGTAAATCTTTGGTTCATCCACTGTAGCAATGATGCTCTCATTTTTGTCAGCTGAGAAATGCTGCCTTTGTGCCAAATCCCACGTGGATGGGAATGGTGGGCAGATAACCCAGAGCTGCAGCTCTGGAGTCGGGTTTATTTTCTAAACCAAGGTGATGGTCCTTAAAATAAGTGTCGTTTCTCTTTTCTTGATGATATATTTCCTTTAACAGCAAAGAAAGGCTGCAGAAGAAAATTGAGTAGAGTTTCTACTGAATTCAAAAACACTGTAGTGATAAATATGGTTTTGAATAAACCTGCTTGTAGTCAGAAATCAATTAATCTTTTTTTTTCCCCTGTGCACTCCATCCTAAGGATTTACTTTTTCATTGAGCTTTTGCTAGATCGTGCAGTATACCTAATTCTTCACCTGGAAAAATAACTAGTGCCATTTCTATTCTAAAGCAAACCGGCATTATCTTTCTTGCTGTGTACAAGCAAACAGAAAATAACCTTCATTTTATTTATTTATTATTTCCCCCAGAGCAACCTCTTGTGATCTGTGCTTTAGACTAGAAAATGTTCAGGGATTGGCTCAGAAGAGCAGTGCATGTGGCCTCTAAAGCCAAGGGGTATTGTCCCCCTGCTTGAGCCCTTCGGTTTGAGTTTGTGCCTTGGCTGATGATACACCCTGGATGATGAGGGACTGGAGCATCCCTCTGCTGAGGAAAGGCTGAGAGCCCTGGGGCTGTTCAGCTGGAGAAGAGCAGGCTGAGAGGGGATCTCATTGATGCTGAGCAATAGCTAAAGGGTGGGTGGGAAGAGGTTGGGGCCAGACTCTTCTCAGTGGTGCCCGATGACAGGACAAGGGGCAAGAGGCACAAACTGGAACACAGGAAATTCCATCTCAACATAAAGAGGAACTATTTTCCTGTGAGGGTGGCAGAGCCCTGGAACAGTCTGCCCAGAGAGAGTGTGCAGTCTACTTCTCTGGAGGTATTCAAACCTACCTGGACACGTTCCTGTTCAACCTGCTCTGGGTGACTCTTCTCTGGCAGGGGGCTTCAGCAGGCTGGTCTCCAGAGGTCTTGTCCAACCCCCACCATGCTGTGTTTCTGTGATTTTTATGGCAAGGGCTGCCCCCCACTAGTTTGTCTAAGGTGGTTGGCAGAGGTGAGTTTGCTCTTTTTCTGCTCAGAGACACTGAAAGCTCACAGTGAGTTTAGTGGAGCTGTGAGTGGGCTCAGCAGCTCCAGGGCAAGCAGTGGGGTGGGCAAGCTGAGCTAAGGGCAGGGATGGAATGGACAGTTGTGTCCCTGCAATGAATGATGGGGCCACACCTTGTGCAACAGAAGCTCTTTCTTCAGCCTTCTGCCTCTCTTCAAGTGAGTTAAAAGTAGAGACTTGAAAAGGAGGCACACACAGGCAGCAGCTGAATGTGAGCCTTGTGCTTTGTCTTGGAGATGCCTGGGGGTGAAGCACATCCTCAGTGCAGGTTGGTACTTGTGCTGTTTTTTGAGCAGGGAATCCTGGAATCTGGCAATTGTCAGAGTTGGAAGGGGCCTCTAGAGCTCACCCAGTCCAACTCCCCTGCTAAAGCAGGATTGCCCAGAGCACATCACTCAGGTCTGCATCCAGGAGGCGCTTGAAGGTCTCCAGNCCCAGTTGTGGCCTCACCAGTGCAGGGCAGAGCAGAGGAGTGACCTCCCTCCACCTACTGGCCACACTCTACCCTCTGCAGCCCAGGATTCCATTGGCCCTCTTGGGGGCATGCCTTGCCACAAGGACACATTGCTGGCTCATAGATCGTTTACTATCTACCAGGAACCCCAGATCCATCTCCTCCAAAGTGCTTTCCATCAGGTGCACCCCTATCCTCTCGTGGGGCCTGGCATTCTTCCTCCTCAGGTGCATTTGCCCTTGTTGAACCTCATGAGGTTCTTCTCTACCCAGCTCTCCAACCTGTCCAGGTTGTGCTGGATGGAGGCAGTGCCCTCTGGAGTGTCAGCCAGCCTTCCCATTTTGGTATCAACAGCAAACCTGCAGAGGATCCACTCTGTCCTGTCGTTCAAGTCATTGATGAGACTTGGGACGGTGAGACCTCCAGGGAGACCTGGAGCAATTCAGATACTGAGTTGCTATCTGTTCAGCTTTGAGTTTCTGGTGGAGGAGGTGTGTGCCCACACCGAGGGACTGGGTTCCTAGGACAGAGCTTTCCTTGATTTTAATCAGCAAGTGAAGTTAATTGGAATGGGAGAATTGCTCTGTGTGTCCTGACTCCTGGCCTATGCCAGCTCACAGCACAAGAAAACCTCTAGAGTTCCCTCTGTGCAGAGTCTCCTCCTCTTCCCTCTTCTTCCTTTCCCCTTCCCCGCACGTGCATGTTATGATCTGAACTCTAACAGATCCACCTTTGTTCCCTGCAAAACACAGGAGAAACAGCGAGAAATAATCTGTAGTGTGGTACTTCAGCCTAAACTTCAAAAACTAATTTCAAAGGTCTTCTATACAACCAGCATAATGCTAGATGTGAACACGTATTACTGAATGGCTTATTAATTGCCTCTGTGGGGTAAATTTTTCAGCTCTTTCTTTTCCTGTGACTCTAATATTTCGGAGGCAGCTTCAACAAGAGGATTAGCAGCAGCATCCCGCATCCTAGAAGGTGAATGGCTTTCGGTTCTCTCTCCAACCGAGGTGATGGAGGCAGAGGATGCTGCAAAAGGGGCAGCAAAGGAAGGTCAGCATGATGGTCTTTGGGAGTGCTGCGAGGTTGCATTGATAACCTATGGCAGAGAATTTATATTCTGGTTTATGACACCACCTGCATTTTGCCACTGTGGTTGCCTTACAGAAATTCGAAGGGGATAGGGCACAGGACTGGGAAGCTGGATTACAGAGCTCCCACGAGCTATTCTTTCATGCCTTGTAGATGTAAAATGTTGATTGAGTTCTGAAATCCCCAGAAATGGAGATATTTAAAATCTCTAAAGAGCTCTTACGCGCCCTCAGATTGTCTCTAACAACATTCAACATTCAACATTCAACAAGAAGGATACTCCCTGAAAAGAGGAATCTTCCCTGTATGTAGGGAAATCAAATACCTGGCTTGGCTTGTGTCCTGCAGTGTATGAAGGAGAGAGATTTAATTTTTTTTGCCTGGTTCTGGGTGGGAGAGAAAAAAACAGGCAAGGGAACACTAATTATTTGCACGTGCTCTTTGAGAAGTCATGCAAAGTGTCAGGCACTGGAACCATCTCTGTGGAAAGCACTGTGTGTCAGATCTGGGGCTTTCCACCCCAGGGTCTGGCTTATTAGGTTGAACTGTTGGATGGTACTACCCGTTTGCTGCCTCTTAGACCTGGCAGGGAACAAGGTGGGACTGGGAGAAGGCGGAGGGGTTGCCTGGGCTACCTTTTCTGTCTCCAAGCAGAAGTATCCTGCTAACAGCAGTGTGAGTCATAAAAGCTAAAATTAATTTATAAAAAGTGTCTTAAAATGACCGAGTTTAACAACTGCAAATATGAGCTATGTCTAACAGCAAAAGTAAGCCAGTTTAGCAGATGGTGCATAAAAGCATCATGCTGGCTGTATAAATGGTCGCAGTTTAATTTACTGATGGGAATTTTAGGCCTTTATCATCAGCTTGACCAGCTGAACCTTATTTTGGTCAACAAGATCTATCTCCTCCTTTCCTTTTTTTTTTTTTTTTTTTCCCCATGTTTGGAAGGAGAGGTGTTGAGCATTAACTCTTCTGTGTAATACGTGCCCTGCTTGTTCCCTCCTTGACCTGCTGGTACTTCGGTGGGTGGTTTTTCCCTGTATTGCACCACTTGCCATAAAGGTCTCAAACAAGATGAAGCATTTAAGAGGTGTGCATCAAACACATGGCAGAAGCACTCCATGCTGCAGAGGCCTTGGAGTCTGAATAGCTGGAGGAAGGTGTTTACCGGTGGAATGAAGCTTAGGGATTTTAAGTGGCTCACCCAAGGCCATGTCAGGCTGGAAGGAGAACAGGAATAGAGCCATAGGCCTGTACCCTGAGGACAAAACACTAATTCACATCCCCTCTTGGCACATTTATTTACTGTACTTGCCCCCATTCAAATAAGTTCTTTTGTAAGGTGGTGTGTGTGCTCCGCTTTGCGTGGTACGAAGCAGAAAACAAATGATCCTGCCGAGAAGTTTATTGTGTTCTATGCCAGCCCATGAAAAAATCTGCCAGGGTGTGATGCATCTTCCTTGTGCGTCCAGGACCACCACCTGGAATGTCCTCAATCAACCCTGAGGGAGTGATGCAGGTGCTGGATGGTCTAAAAATTCCTCAGTATCACCCCTGGCCGGTGGCAGTCCCCTGGGCTGACCCCCGCTGCTGGTGTGAGTTGACAGACGAGCACCCCAGCCGATGGCAGGGTGTGATTCTGCTCGTGGTGGCAGGGCGCTGACAGCAGCGGGATGATGGATGCGGAGCCGCTGAGCCTGCTGTGCGTGTATAATTCATGAGGCTCATTTTGTGACAGTTTGAAGGACATCCCTGTCACTCTGGAGCCAGATCCCTGAGGCTGTCATGTCATGAGCCAGCTCCAGGGGGTCCAGATGTGGTTTTGCAGAGCTAAACCTTTCACTGCTGTGATGTAATGGATGGGACAGTCTTCTTGCCTGGTAGCAATCAGGTGCAAAGCTCATGTAAATGCTCGTGCAAGGTGTCCAGGGAAGATGGTGTTTCACGCCTGTTGCTTGTGAGGCACTTGTTGTGGAGAGGGGAGATTTTAAGACAATGTGGCAAAGAGTAGTGAGCCTGTACCTGATTTCATCCAAATCAAAGGCTGCTGGGACAGCCACAGCTCCAGTGTGGCTTTTGGAGAGAGGGAGAACACCACCACTGGCTTCCAAAAAAGGTTTTTCTTTGGGAAGGCTCTACAATAAATATCTACTTACTAACGGCAAGGTTGTGGTGGCATCTGCCTGTAATGGCTTAAATTTTGGTGTTTGGGAGCTTGCCTCTGCACACCAAAGGCTATTTGTTGGTTGAACATGTTTGGGATTTAAGAGTGGCTTTGGAAGGATTTAGGGAAGGTGGGGTGAACATTGTGGGATATCTCTGTGATTGTAAGGACAAGGGAAGCCTGGGTGGCCTTGCTGTCACCGTTGGGACCTCTTGAGCATGTGGAGGTCTGGATGCCTGGCTGCAAAGGTGGTCAGGGTGGCTACTGAGGGTGCTATGTCAGGGCCCAGACGCACAGACAGCAGGGAAGAAACCTGAAAGACCAGGTTGCTACCGGTGTGTCTTGAGGTATTTGGGTGAAAAAGCGTCCTGCTGCATTTTTGAGAATAAATAGTTGCTCAGATAAATCACTTTACAGGCATCACACCTCACTGTTAATGCTGAACCTCTCCTGTAGCATTAGGGAAGCTGATGGGATCGCAGAACCGTTTTCCTCATCTCTCATAGCAGTGAGAGAAAAGAGGGGATCTGCCCCCAGTCGATGAGGTTCAGGATTTTAGGCATCCAAGTCCCTTTTTGAAAACTGGATTTTCGTTCTAAAGACCTCTCTGTGCTGTTGAGCGATTTGCTTTAGTGACACAGTTGGAGGTTTTAAGATGCAATTACCATTCAGTGGGAACCAAAACTTTGTGAACTATTGTCAACTGCCATTCACTGAAAATGAAAACAATAGTTATAGAAAATTAACTTCTCTGTAGACAACTACTCCTGCCCCTAAACTTTGAGCTGTATCCCTTGGTTCTCTTACAGAGATCGATACATTCTCATCCAACATCAGAGTCTTTTTTGAGCGCTGCTAAATATTCGAGCTCTGAAACAAGAGGGAGGGGAATAAGTGAGGCAGCGAAGTTGAAAATGCAGCTTGACAAGAACAAGGAGAGCTAAACTCTCCCAGCCGTGAAGCTGGGATGCTGATGGACTGGAGGTACTCAGCATCCTCATCACCCATGAGGTTCAGCTCTGTGCATCCATCTGGAACAGGTTGCTGATGATCAGCACCTTGCAGGATTTGCCCCTTTATGCAGTGATAAGAATCAGACAAATACTGGCATATTTATCTCATTCCTGAGATTTCACTGGAAAAATGGATGAGTTCTGAAAGATCCACCATATGTTCCATATTTGTGCATCAGGCTTTGCGTTCTCTCTCCCTTGCCCTTGGGGACTGGAGTGATGGAGCAGGGGTGTATCTCAGACCTGGCTGCCATAATCTTCCTCCTTGGCTCAGCAATTTTGAAACACTAATATTTAATGTCATGTCTTCCCTTTCTTCTGCTGCTGTTCCCTCCCCCCGGACTTTTCCACCCACTCATGCAGTCAGCGAGTTCTGCTCCCCCTCCCATATGGCATGCATAATTTCCCCTATATTAAAAAAAAACAAACCCAGGAAATATTTAATGTTCAAAAAAACATAACAGTGAAATTAGAAACATCACAATATGGAAGCTACTGAAAGGGAAGGGGATTCTACCCAGGAAATAAGAAAGAGATCTGTCTGTTACGTGTCCTGTTGCATTAGTGAGCAGTATCTGGATGGGGCTCCTTGAAAAGCTGTGTATGAAATCATGGTAACATCTTTGGGAGAGGGTGTGAAAGAGCCTGGCTCTGTTGTCCTGTTAAATGCCTTGGAGGTATGGGAGCAGGTGCGTGTCCCCAAAGCCTTCTCCTCCCCAGACTGAGCCAGCCCTGTTCCACAGCCTCTCCTCACCATCTCAGGGACTTCTGCTGAACTCACTCTCTGCTGGGCTGGTCGTTTTCTTATACTCAAGGACCCAATGCTGCACGATCTTCCAGAAGTGACCCAATGTGCCAAGTGAAGGGGAAGAGTCCCCTTGTCTACTGGCTGTTGCTACAGCAAGTCTGGGTGGTTGTTAGAATGCTCTGCTGGCTGGTGTTCAGCCTGTTGTCCCCCAGGATGCCCAGGCCCTCCTTGGCTGTGCTACTCCCATCCTGTCTTTGTGCAGAGGATTAGGCTGCTCCAGTACTTGGCATTTATCCTTGCTGAACTTCCTGAAGCTCCTGCTGGCCCGTTCCTCCTCTCTAAGTCCTTCTGAGTGGCCATTTGCTGCTCCTGGAGCAGCACCATTTGCTGGAGAAATCACCTTGGTGTTAAGCGTTTGTAGGGTCTTCAAGTACCCTGAGACCACTCTAGGCAGTGAGGACATCCATGCTGTGAGCATCACAGGAGGGTTCTTTTCCAGCTGCTGTCATGACTGGTGAGCTTCCATTCTCCACAGGGATATCTGGGCCCTGACCTGCACAATCAGAGCCCGTGGCTGGCCATCATTGCTGGAGGTGGCAATTTTGCCAGAGGGGGCAAACGAAAGCTATTTAGAGGTCATTTTGGTTTCTAGTGAATAGTACTACAACCAAAAAGCTCCAAAGGATATTAGATATGAGACCTGTTCAGTCCTGTTGTTATCATCACTATTTTTTCAAGGCTCTTCAGTTCAGCAGGTCCATCTTATGCACTTCCAACATGTGGCCTTAGTAAATGAGTGCCCTGTTCATATCCCTGGTGTTTTGCCAAGCATCTGTTTCAAGCACAGCATGGCAAGCATGAAAATTTTGGTGGCACAGACCCAGAGTGCTGTATGTGTTTGTTAGGAAGGCAGATGTAATTTTTAGGTCCAATGTCTGGAGTGAGGAGCTTTATAGAGTCCCCCTTGGCAGTTGCCCATGCATCGAATAATGCTTTCTGTTAATCCTGGGACAGGAGTCTGGTTTGTCTGTTTGTGGCTCTGTGATAACAAGAGGAATGCTGAGCTCTGGTTTACAAAGGTATAGTCAATTTATTGTCTGTACATGACCCTGCATCCAGCCTCCCTGGGATGGGGGCTTCCAGGGAAGTGGAATTAGTTAAAAAATTTCACCATTTTATTCTCAAGGTCCTGATGGTACCCAGCGTTCACCCAGCAGAGCAGAGTTGTTGCTGCTGTGCCAATGCAGGTGTGAGGGGAAACGGTATCAGAGGGAAGCAGAGATGTGGTGTGTTTGGGACAACCTTATGCTCCTGAATTAACCTCACGAGAGTTGCCGCAGTGCCCTGTGCAGATTGCCCCTTCATCCGGAACATGCTTTCTGCTTAGCTCAGTCATGCACGGAGCAGCATGGAGCTCTTGTGCTGGTTGGAAATGTCAGAAGTCAAAACTGTGATGTTTTTTTTGCTGAAATGTTGTGTCTCGTGGAGAATGAAGGCAAGGTCCTTGTCAAGAAAACGGTATTGGAAAATACGCTGTGTCTGTCTTTTTATGACCTACCATAACGTTGGATGTATTGATTGTTGGGACATCAAGGATACTGCATAAAACCTTATGTTTAAAAATAGACCAGGAAATTAGTTGCCTGAATCAGGGAAGTTTTATAAGAATAATAATATTTAATGTAATGAAAGCCCCATGCAATTTAGTGTCCAGGCTCTGCAAGGGGGTGATGGGTACATGTGAAAAGCAAGAGCCAGTCAAGCCCAGGGCAAGCTCTTTCCTCCTGCCTTGTGCTTACAGGTGATGCTGGACCTACCATCGGTTTGTGCCTGGGCATTGAGAATGTGCTAGTGAGGGACCTACCCTCCAGAAATACTGAAGTATTCAGCTTTTCCCTGTGCTCTGTGGCAGTGCATCCTCAGCATCATTTACATTTCCTCTAACCTTTTCTTTTTGTCGTTCTTTGTGGTGCATTCCTGCATTCTGGCATCTTCTCTGCAAGAAATATCAGGTAAAGTGTTCCCTGCTGAACCTTTTAATCTTCTGGTTCACTTTGCAGTGCTGCACTCGACCTGCCTTTTTTTTTTTTTTTTCTTTTTTTTTTTTTTCCTTCTTTTCTTTGGTGCTTGGGAGCACAGAACCGAGATGTTGGAATTTGCTGGCAGTTCTCACGTTCCATAAAAAATTCCCAGTGATTTTAACTCCCTTTTCTGGGCACGGGACATACAGTGCAGGTGTTGAACAGTGAAGCAGAAGGAGTGCTCTCATGTTCTGCAGGATGTTATTGTCTGAAGGCACAAGTGCTGCTCTTGCTGTCTGAAGCTTTTTGGTGTCTCCTATCACATTTTACTAATCAAGGTATTATAAATCATATTCCCTTTCTTATCCTCTTTGGTTAATGGAAAGTACTTCTGCCACTAGCGTATTTTCTTTTGAAGTACTGTGTTAAAGTGTGTTATGTGTTTGTATAAATGAAACTATCTTATTTTAAAAATGAAATGTGATGTCTCTAGTTGTTTTGCAAACTTGTATTTGGATGGAGGTGAGTGCATAATATGAAGATCCTTTAAAAAGAATATCTTTAGTGAAGATTGAAGTTTTTCTGGAAGCTTTGGTTCCTGATGTGTTTGACCTGAAGCCTCTTACTGCAGCTCTGAGGGTCAGTCTGATGTACATTTTGGTGTGAGTTTGCTGCATCTTTGTCTGTGCTGGGTTGTCCCCCAGAGCAGCCAGTGTGACAACCAGGTCCCCGCAGCAGCCAGCCTATGCTGGTCTGAGCGGGCACCAGTGGGTTGGGGGCTGTGGGAACATTTGTGAAGCCAAGGAGCACCCCCTGCTCCTCGCAGTCCCCATCCTCAGACCTCCACCATCAGCCTGCTGGGTGGGGTATCAAGCCCACGTTGGCCCTTTTGAAATGACGTCTCAGGAAACATGGCCAGGGGTGCAGAATCCCCTCACCCCCACCCCCCCCAAGTAGGTCATTCCTGCAGTGAATTATTCCTTGTGCCGGGGATGAAAATAACCCAACCCAACCCAACCCCTGCAATCTCACTTTCTTTTTCATTCATTCCTGTGATGGTTTGAGAAAGCCTCCAAGCAGACAGCTCCTGGTGTGGGTGACGCAGGAACCTTGGGGATGGTTTCCCTGCTTTGGGAAAGTGCAGTTCAGCTTTCCCTGGCTGCACAGTTCGCTATGGGCAGGAAAAGTGCTGCTGGCAGCTCACAAAATGGCAGTTTTGAAGCCTGTGTAATTTTCTAAGGCTGGTGTTAAGTTCTCGGTGACTATTGTTTGTTAGAGATTTTTGTTTCCGTCGTTATCCGATCTGAAGGATCTGCCCATTTCTTCATGTGAATGCAGCTGAATGAAAATCAGGCTGTCATCTCACACAAAAATGTCCCTTTGCGGATTTTGGCGGGGTGTGTGTGTGTTAATCTAATCTAAAATCAAGGTTTTCATCTCTAAGAGAATAACTGAGGAGTCTGTGGTGGCTGCCTTCAGCTGAAAGGTTAAAAAAGTTGGGTATTTGGTTGAACTAAATATATATTTTTTGGATTAAAATCTTTTTTTTTGTGGAAATGGTTGCCCATCTCTGTCTACAAAGTCCCCCTGGTACTTGCCCTTTGCTGTTGACTTCACACAGAAGGTGTTTGCTACAGAGTGATGGGAGATGGAGGGGCAGCCCAGTCACAGAGCAACAGGCAGGTAATGGTCCCAGTGCGTGTAGGGCAGTGAGTAAAATAAGACCAAACTGTCTCGATAAAACAGCTGATTGAGGGGTTTGTAGTCTATCTCTGGATCCTGCCTTCTCGTAAAGCCACCAGAGATCAAGGTATAACCACAGACGTGTGGGACTCTGTTGCTTGACCCTCAACACCATTCATTAGTCCCCGGTGAAGACCGGGAATGTGTTGGCTTGTTCTCATAAGCCCTTATCTTCTTTTAGGATGCCATTTCTTGTAACAGTGTCTTGTTGATTGTTTATATTGTCAAAGTGGGTGGCTGAAAAAACCACAGAAAATTGGGAAGCAGCTGGTGTTTAATTAGCGTGTTCCTTATATAGCTGATTGGCCACCCTCTGATCCGCTCTGACTGGGCTCAGTCCAGCCCCATTCAGTTGGTTGTGCTGGGTGTTTGGGATGTTTACTGGGATTGTGTAACTGAGGATGTGAATTATTGTCATATGTTTCTACTTTAATTAAAAGCTGCAGTCGCTGGAAGAGGTGGGGCAGACACGGAGCGCTTAGCTTTTGTACAGAGCTGCTCTGCCAAAGCCCCAAAGATGACAGCTAAAGCCTTTTCCCTGCTGAAGTAGATGGCAAAACTCTTTCTCCTCTGGAGCCAAGATTTTCCATTTATTGAGGAAGGAGGGGGTAAGATTTAGGCCTGGAGTTATTTATTGTTGCAGGAGCTCTGCTGTGGGATGTGTTCTGCCAAAGGAGAAGCCTGACCTGCCTGATTCCATTTGTATAGAGCCAAGTCCCAACTCCTACGCGCTGCTTCAGGCAGCAAAGTCACCTTGTCCCTTGCCTGCTTGGAGGCAGTAAAGCTTCCAAACTGGGGCTGAGGACAGACCTCCAGCCCTCTTCAAATCTGGATGCATTTCAGTTTGGCCAAGCTGTCTAATAAAAGGAAATAAAAGGAGCATTGGGGCTTGGAAGAACTTGGGTTCAAATGTGCTGCTTTAGGGGCCAAGGATGCTCGTGTTCGGGTCAGACTGGTTGCTTCTCCGTGGTGGGTGAATCAGCTGGTGTCAGCACCTGGTGCTCCAACGTGTCCATCTGCAACCAGGGGTAGGGGCAGAGAAGGAGATGCTCTGCTGTGTGCATTCCCCGCTCTGCCTGCTGCAGAAAATCTGTCCACACTGAAAAGTGCTCAGGAAAATAATAAAGACAAGAGAAGGCTGAGGGGAGACCTTCTTCATGCTCATAAGAATCTGAAGGGTGGGTTGAAGGAGAATGGAGCCAGACTCTTCTCAGTGGTTCCCAGTGACAGGATTGGGAACAAGCAACAGGCAACAGGCACAAGCTGGAACATGGTAAGTTCCATTGGAATATGAGGAGAAGCTTGTTTGGGGTGAGGGTGTCAGAGCCCTGGCAGAGGCTGCCCAGGGAGGGTGTGGAGTCCCCTTCTCTGGAGACCTTCAAGCCCCTCCTGGATGCAGCCCTGAGTGATGTGCTCTGGGCAATCCTGCTTTAGTAGGGGAGTTGGACTGGGTGAGCTCTAGAGGCCCTTCCAACCCTGACAATTCTGTGATTCCATTAAACAGGGTTTTAAGATCTCTGCAAAAACAGTTATGATGTTAAATGCTCTGACTCCAGGGCTGCACAGATGCTTTCCTGTCAAGAAATTACTCACTCTCACAGATTTTATGGAAGCAGCAGGATTGGGGTTGGCTGCTCTGGAGCCAGGATGAGGTGGATTTTGGGATGGTCAGGCAGCGGTGGGGCACTGGCTCTCCTGCATCATGGGATCCGCCACAGGAGATGATCTTCCTTGAAGAGCACTCTGTTATTTTTCCAGTCAAAATGCTCTATATGAAATGCAAATGCTAGGTTGAAACAGGCAAGCGGTAAGCATGAAAATAGTCTCATTATAACATGCAGAGCACAAAGAATGGGATGGGGAGAAACGGAAGCACAAAAGGCTGTTTGCCAGGGCACCAACCTCTTTCTTTTCTGTTTAGTTTGGGCTTCCCTTAAAAATCCTGCTGTTTATCCACTTTGCCCACATGGGAGCCAGAAGCCTTCTTGCTCTTTTCTGTCAAATTAAATTAATGGGAAGAAAAAACAACCACACAGATGCTCTAAATCCCAGGCTGATACTGCAGAGTTTTGGCTCTCGCATCGGGTTCTCATTGTGGTTCAAAAGCAACTCTGGAAACACCAGGGCACTCAAAAAGGCAAAAGAGCAACAATTTTTGTGTTTAAATTGAGAGATTAATTTTTCATCCAGTGCTGGAAGGAGGGACGTGGAGTCAAAACCCGGGTTTGCTTGTGATCTCTTTCTGCATATGTGTGCATGTGTGATTTGGGCTGATTTGCTGTGGGCAGTGCACAGGAGTTTTTCATTGAATGCATTTGCCAGCTGAGCTTCTTTTTCTAAAATAATTGTGTAAAAAAATATTGTTGGGATGCTTCTGTGAATGTAAGGGAGGTGTCTCCCCATCTGCAGCTCCCAGGAAACCTCCTGGGAGAGAGAAGGCAGAGATGGAAATTCAGCTGCCCGCACATAGCTACATGTGCACGCTTTGGCGGTTTGACTTTTGGGGGGCAATTTGATTTTCCAGGATCACTTGAAATCTTCTCTCTGCCCAATAGCTCGTTGCAGCCAGCACGGGACCTGGAGAATTGCTCTGGATCAAATGACCCCAGTCACAAAAGGCCACTGGCATGAGCTGCTGCAGCTGTTTCAGGGCAGAACCATGGTGTTCCCTGAATGCAGACACTATTTTTGTGCAGGGGAGCAATTAAGGCAAAGGTTGTGACAGTCACAACATGGCCCCAGCCATCTGCTTGGGTTTGCTCAAAGCCCCCTCCAACCTGGCCTTGAACCCCTCCAGGAATCGGGCAGCCACAGCTTCTCTGGGCAACCTGGGCCAGGCTCTCACCACCCTCACACCAAAGAAGTTCTTCCCCACATCTCATCTCCATCTCCCCTCGTCCAGTTTGAAGCCATTACCCCTCATCCTGTCACTACATGCCCTTGTTAAAAGTACCTCTGCAGCTTTCTTGTAGGCCCCCTTTAGATACTGGGAAGCTCAAAATGGGCTTTCTGCTTCAACCATATCTAAGAACCCAGATCATGCATCTGAAAAAATGGCTCTGATTTGGCTTTTTACAGGCAGCTCGGACCTTGTGACATCACTGTGTCCCTCCGACAGCACATGCTCTGCTATCCCTGTTCTTCTTCCTGCACTTTCTTTCCTTTTCTTCCATATTACCTGGGTTACCAAGGCAGCTCTCACACACTCCAGCTTTAGGGCTGAATATCAATGGTGCTGTTGGGATTTTGCCCAAGTGGAGCAATATGTATTGGGTTTGCCTTTTCTCTTAAAAATCATTGAGGGATGGAGCGAGTTTCACAAACCTTCAGGTTTGCAGGAAGCAGTTTTATCAGTGTTAATTATAATAAGCTGTTCTGGCCTCAGTGAATGCTGAGCCTCTGGATCAGGATAAGAGTGGAATGTGTAGCATCAGGAATTGGATGGAGCTATGGAGCAGCTCATTGTTGATGCCAAGGATGTGGTTAGGGGGTTGCTGAGCCTGTATGAAGATCAGGAGTAAGCACCGATCCCATGCAAAACACATATTCACAGCTTTGTTCACTTAGTCATCTTTTAATTGAAAACATATTACTAAAGTCAGCACTGTTTGGATGATTAAGACCAAAATTTGCCAAACAGTATTTCTGCATGCTAGTGGCTAGATTTTTATGAGAGCAAAGTTTGGTGTTGCTTTGGTTTTTTCTCCTGTTTGGGAGATTCTCTTTAACCTGGCTGCCAGCAGGACAGCATGTTTCCATGGTGTCTTTTGCTGTAGCCAACTTCCCCTGTTAAAGCTGCACGTATAGAGGCATAAAGCAGCAATTTCTACAAATGTGTGTGCTGTACAGAGGATTGTATGTTTGATAGTATTCTTTTATGTTTGGAAAATTGCTAGGCAATGTATCACAAGCCCCATCAATGTGGGCTTAAATGGTTTTCTTAATTCAGAGTAAATTCCTCAGTGAGAGCATGCCATCCACAATTTAGTCTCTCAACTTTTAAAATGTCAGATTCTCACCTCTCAGTTAAAGCAGGGATGGTAACATGGGACCTAAATAAAGAGGTTCTTCAGTGTAGCATTAATGCTGAAGCATTCTAATGCCTTTCACATGTGGATTATCAACCTTTTCATTATAGCACTTGCCCTTTGTAGGTTTACCCTGTGGCTTCGGAAGAGTTTGGTTTTGCTCTTCACTCCCCATTTCTGATTGAGTCATTAACTTTGAAGCATCATTTTGCACCTGGCTCTGGCACAAAGAGGTTAAGACTTTCCTCGGCTGTGCTGCGGTCCATCTGTAAACTGTTCAAAGGAACACATGGTTTTTCTGATTAAAGGCAAAAATAGAGTGAAAGTGCTTTTGGCTCTTTTGGCACATGGTGCTTTGTAGAAAGAGAGGAGGTGATTGTTTTTCCATGCAGTAAAACTGGCAGGGATTCCTAGCACATGCCTATATTTTTTTGTCTTTCCTTCCCACTGTTAATTCTGGCCCGGCAAGAAAAAAAAGCAATTTCGATGAATACTGGTTTGTCCGAGAATCAGAAAGCAGTTTGGATTGGGAGGTGTGGAGCGTGTCCTCACAGTATGAACTCATTGCAACCCTTGGTTTGGTTGAACAGTCTTTGGATTTGCAGGACTCTGCAGTCGATCCGTGGAGAAGGACTTCCCCACTAATCCAGCTTCTTTTCTAGGAGTTCAGACACTGACATCGGCTCCCTCCAGTTTTTTTCCAGAGCATGGATTCAATCACAAAGTCTTGATTTAAGTAAAGCCTGCAGTGTGCTGGAGGTCTGCCAAAGAGAACTGCAGATCCTTTCCCCCAGGGAATCCGATGCTGCTTAACTTTTAGGCAAAACACAAACAAAAGAGTCAGCCTTTTGGCCACAAAGGTGTTATGGTGGGGGACAAATGCTTCGTTAGCAAAATTAGAATGGCAAAGAACTTGTGATTCCCTGTATGAAATGTCACCTTTCTCTAGAAAATGGAAGCAGCTCCCTTTCTGCTCCCAGCTGTGTTTTTGTGCCTCAGGCCACATATTTCAGAACTCAAAGATATGACCATCTCAATGTCCCTCTGCACAGCCTGCACTATGCTGGCTCTCCATCTAAACAGACTCCAGGCTAAAACACCCAGGTCCCTCAGCCATTCCTCATAAGAGAGATGCTCCAGTCCCTCATCATCTTTGTAGCCTCTGATGTACCCTCTCCAGCAGTTCCCCGTCCTTTCTGAACTGGGGAGCCCAGAACTGGACCCAGTGCTCTAGATGGGGCCTCACCAGGGCAGGGAAGAGGGGGAGGATGACTTCCCTCCACCTGCTGGTCACACTCTTCTTGATGCACCCCAGGATGTCATTTGCCTTCTTGGCCACAAGGGCACAGAGCTGGCTCATGGGCATCCTGCTGCCCACCAGGACCCCCAGGTCCCTTTCCCCTACGCTGCTCTCCAACAGGTCAGTTCCCAACCCATACTGGGACCTGGGGTTGTTCTTGTCCAGATGCCAGACTCTACACTTGCCCTTGTTATAGTTCATTACATTTCTCTCTGCCCAACTCTCCAGCCTNCATCATCTATCCACCTGGTTATGTCTTCATAAAAGGCTAGCAGGTTGGTCAAGCATGACTTGCCCTTGGTGAAGCCATGTTGACTGCCTCTAATGACCCTCTTATCCTTGATATGCCTAGAGACAGCACCAAGGATAAGTTGTTCCATCACCTTTCCAGGGACAGAGGTGAGGCTGACCGGTCTATAGTTACCCGGGTCCTCCTTCTTGCCCTTTTTGAAGACTGGAGTGACATTTGCTTTCCTCCAGTCCTCAGGCACCTCTCCCGTTCCCCATGAATTACCAAAGATGATGGAGAGTGGCCTAGCAATGACTTCCACCAGCTCCCTCAGCACCTGCGGGTGCATCCCATCAGGACCCATGGATTTATGGACATCTAGATTGCTTAACTGGTCCTTAGCCCAGTCCTCATCAACTGAGGCAAACTCCTCCTTCATCCTGCCTTCCTCTGGGGCCTCAGGGGTATGGGGCTCCTCCAGCCAGCCTCCAGCAGTATAGACATAGGCAAAGAAGGCATTCAGTAACTCTGCCTTCTCTGTATCTTCTGTCACCAGGGCACCCCTCTCATTCATCATTAGTTTTATCCGCAATGTATTTGAAGAAGCCCTTTCTGTTGTCCTTGACTCCTCGGGCAAGGTTTAATTCTAAGGAGGTCTTAGCTTTCCTAGTTGCATCCCTACATCCCCTGACAAAAGTCTTATAATCCTCCCAAGTGGCCAGCCCCTCCTTCCATGATCTGTAGACTTTCCTCTTCCACTTGAGTTTGCCCAGCAGTTCCCTGTTTAACCGTGCAGGTCTCCTGGCTCCCTTTCTTGACTTCCTACCTGTTGAGATGCTCTGATCTTGAGCTTGGAAGAAGAAGTCCTTGAATGCTAACCAACTATCTTGGGCCCTTTTACCTTCAAGTACCCTATCCCACAGGATTTCCCCCAGCAATTGCTTGAAAAGGCCAAAGCTGGTCCTACTGAAGTCCAGGGTTGTGATTCTGCTCAGTATTCTGTTCCAGCCGCATGAGATCCTGAACTCCACTCCATTAGAAAGAATGACTTTACTGCAAGAGTGGTCAGGCACTGGAACAGCCTGCCCAGAGAGGTGGTTGAATCACCGTCCCTGGAGGTATTTAAGAAATGTGTAGACGTGGCACTTCAGGGCATGCTCTAGTGGGCTGAGATGTAGGGTTTTTTTTTGTGTGTGTGTGTGTGTTTGGACTCGATGATCTCAGAGATCCTTTCCAACCATGAAGATTCTGTGATTCTGTGAAATGAGCTCCCATCGCAGTAGGTGCATAAGTGACATCCTGGCTCTTCATCAGGTCCAGGTCTTCTGGGGTTGATGCTGCCTTTGTGCCTTGCTAAGCCCATTCATCCCAATGTGTGCAGTCACTTAATTATCAGGTGCCAGAGAGTGCAGGATGGGTGATGATGTACAGTAGCTGCTTATGTGAGCAACTTCTAATTCAAACACTATTTTTTTTTCCTAAATGTTGAAAGTGAACTCTTGCTGCCAAGGAGCTTGCTGAGAGTTTTGCCAACAACTTGAAGAGGGCCATGGATCGAGGTTCACCATTTAGAAAATCAATGCAGTTGAAAAACCCCAGTGACACAATACCCAAACCCAAGAACATCAACCAAAACCCCCACCTAAACAATCCACAACAAACTGATATCTGGAAGAATTTTTTCAGTCTGCGGGTGATGAGAGCCTGGCCCAGGTTGCCTAGAGAAGTTGTGGCTGCCCCATCCCTGGAGGGGTTCAAGGCCAGGCTGGATGGGGCTTGGAGCAACCTGGTCTGGTGGTAGGTGTCCCTGCCCAGGGCAGCGGGGCAGAACTGGATGGTCATTTGAGGCCCCTTTCAACCTAAACCATTCTGTGATTCTACGACTCCGAGTGGGTTCATGCTCAGTGTGCCCCATTCCAGTAGAAGTCAATCACAGGCAAGACTTGTGCTCAGGCTTTGAGCTTCATACCAGCTTGAAGGCAGTAGATAAACTGCAACAATTCCATTGCTTGCGCTGTGATAAGTACTGCTTCACCCCACCTTTTCAAAGAGCTCTTACCTCAGAAGTTGTGGTCCCCAACCTCTGTGCGACTGTGTGAGGAAACGCACAGAGCCTTAAAATTTTCATGGGTCTTTTGGTATGATCAATGCACCTGGGGTGGGATGTGATTTCTGCTTTTGAAGCCACTTTTGAGCCTCTGAGTTGTCTGACTCTTAAACAGCAGTTTGGTTAAATACCTTTGCAAATATTGGGATGTCTGATTTGTGGTTGGGTAGATCTGCTCTAATCCAGGTGGAGGTGAATCCAAAACGGCCTTTCTGCCTCTGAGTTTCCTTACCTGGCAATCATCTTTACCAAATTTGCATTTACATTTCAGTACAGTTCTTCCCATATTCTTTTTTTTTTTTTTTTCCTCTGCTTCACTCAGTGTTTAAAAGAAAATAAACCCCAAACCTGGAGAAATGAGAATGACATTTGCTATTAAACGCCAGAGGCACAAAATGTAGCTGTTATATTTCTCAGGAATTGTGCTGCTGCGCTACGGATGCGTGAAGGGTAAGATAAACCCGAGAGCTGCCCACCCTTAGGAATAGGCTTGTATCAAGTAGTTGTCAAAATAAATGCATTACTCAGCGGCTTTGAGGTGCTTGCAGGGCTATTTCAGCGCACTCTCATTTACTCACAAAGTGAAACTGCTCCATCTGTCAATAACCATTACTCAGGTCCCTATTCTTAGAAGCAGCCTATAGGGAACGTAAACGCGTTCGCTTAAATTCTGTCTGCAGAAATCTCTCTGAAATTCCCAATAACTCCCGTCTCCTGAATCTTTAACTTCAACATCCATTACCGCAATATATATCGGAGAGGAACATGGGTCTGTGTAAAATGCCCAACACCTATTTCTGGTAGCGCCTTGAAGTTTAGAGTTTAGGAGGAATTTAGCTTTAGGGGGAATTAAGTGTTTGCTTGGAGTGTTTCAAGGAAACTCTGACCCCTTGGTGAGTCAGGGTTCACCATACGTTTGTATTTTGTGCAAAATAAGCTTCTCGCGGAAGAGGTGCCATGTGGGTGTGTTCACAAGCATGGCTGGGCCTAACAATGGCATTAATCTTTCCCTGCTCCTTTATTCATGTTATTTCTTAGGGGCCAGCCAAGCGGAGAAGGACTTGTGCTCTCTTTTTGCGTGTCAGGGGAATTGCTTTTTAACTGGACTTCGTGACGGCTCAACAGTTTCACTGGAGTCCCCAGGAGTGTGTCTTTGGCTTGCAGCATCTTTGCTACAGGCAATGATTCACTAGAAGATGTTTCTCTCGTGATTTCTGGGGTTTGGCTTGGGTGTTCAGAGAATAAAAATGACATTTCAGCCATAAAAAGAGCGAGTGGGTTGTAAAGTGATGCTCAGACGCATGGTCCTCAGAACCCATCTGCATATTATTATCACCTTTAAAAAGTCAATTTAACTGTAATATGTCATTTCTTTCCTTTTGAATTTCATAGTCACTTGGATCAAGTTTAGAAGCTGGAGGAGTATTTTGGTGTAAGCGCTGCATTGGAGAAAATGTTTTTTGGGTTTGTGCAGTTAATTCTGAATGTCTTCCTTGTGCTGCCATGTATCTTCATCCAAGAAGGATGAAAATAAGCCGTGGAGTTGGGATGGAACCCAGCCACCATGCAGTACCTGCCTTCCCAACCCCCTGCTTGGCCTGGTCCATCTAAATGTGTGTAAGGGCTTTGTGTGGTGATGGGCTGGTGGCACAGCCTCCTCCAGCTGGGGTTTTTGGAAAAAAGTGTTTGTGGCTTATGGTTCTGAGC
The DNA here is from genome assembly GCA_013400055.1 of Nycticryphes semicollaris. Taxonomy (NCBI): domain Eukaryota; kingdom Metazoa; phylum Chordata; class Aves; order Charadriiformes; family Rostratulidae; genus Nycticryphes; species Nycticryphes semicollaris. The sequence continues at coordinate 192,144 of VXBJ01001543.1, read as the reverse complement.
TTATTCCTCTCCACATGAAGAGAAGATGAGAGCTGAGCCACTGGGGAGAGCTCACTAAGGTGTGGGAGACGGACAAATTAAACAGGGACACTCCAAAGTGCTTTCCAGCAGGTCCACCCCTAATCTCTCTTGGTGTCTGGCATTCTTCCTCCCCAGGTGCAGGACCCTACACTTGTCCGTGTTGAACCTCATGAGGTTCTTCTCTGCCCAGCTCTCCAGCCTGTCCAGGTTGTGCTGGATGGAGGCACTGTCCTCTGGAGTGTCAGCCAGTCCTCCCAGTTGGGTACCATTAGTGAACTTTATCCAGGGCACAGCTTGGTGTTGGCTTGGGCTGAGAGTTGGGGCTGAGGCAAACCTGCGCAATTCGTTCACTCTGATCTTTATGCCAGGTGGAGAGGAAGAACATGACTGAAAGTCAATAGCTTTGCTGCCCTTGAGAAAAAATATATCCACATTAAAAAAAGAAAAGTAAATAACATGTTCCTGTTAAGTGCCTGTTAGTTATACATATTACATCTAAAAGTAATTATCATTTAATTAGCAGTCTAGCAACAGTGAAAGGAGATGAAGTTACAGTTAAGTTGCACGTATTGCTGATAGGAAGTGGAGGGAGGGATTCGTGATGAAGCAGCACCCGCAGAAAGCATTTGAGCTGGTACTCCCATTAGAAAACCAGTAGGATCAGGATTAGGTGTCAGATTAGATGAGCACATGCAGACACCCAAGCTCTGCGATCCATCCCAGGTATTTCTAAGGATAAATGTTTGGTCATTTTTGGGTTTGTTTTGTGTTTTTTTTTTTTTCCCCGCACCAAGCATTTTGTTATAAATCAGAGGTCAGGAGTGCCATAAGATCACACATTAGAGGAAATCAAGTACAGAAAATCTTTCACCTTCGTAGAGGTCAAATCCCAGCATTCGCCTGATCTCGTGTCACTGGAATTTTCGAATTGGGACAAATGCAAATCCTTAGATCTAGGACTATATAAAAATATTGCCTTCTTGAGGAACTGGGAAGTGGTTTAAAGGCTCTGGGTGTGTTACGTTAAAGTATCTGGGAGGGCTGGTGAAGGTGCCTCCTGTTCTGCTCAGAGCTACCCGACGAGGTGGATTTCAGTCACCGCCAATTAGCAGAAATGAGGTTTTAAACTACTTCTGGTGAAACTTTGAAGCCAGTCCCTGACATTACCTTAGGGAGCTGTGCATCTCCAAACATGGAATAAATAGGTCTGATTTGCATAGGCAAACACTACCCTTTTAATGAAAAGTTCATGCGGGCTTGGAAAGCCTTGAATAAGCTGTTAAGGAGAGTGTTTGCCACTTCTGTTGAAGAGGCGACTGATAGTCGATAGTAGGAAGAGACTGTGACCTTCTGTTGATTAATCTATAAAGGTATGTGCTCTCCTTTCCTATCTCGCATTAAACAGCAGCTTTTCCCATGCTCCATCCCGTGACACACAGCCTCTGATTTACTCTCACCTCTCGACTCAGATTAAAATTACAAAAGTCTTTGTTTTGCTCGAATTTTATCTCGTGTTGGTTAACATTTTTTCACTAATGAGATATATATTAAAAAAAAAATCTATTTTCCTTGTGGAGCCGAGGCTTTGTGGCTTAGCTCCTGGGTTTGATTACAAGATGTACCCTGGCTGGATAATTTCTGTGCAAGTAAAATGTAACAATAATTTCCAGATCTGCTTTGAGTGTAAAACCTTTAGGGGACTAGTCACAGGGGAAAAGTAAAAACAGGTTAATGAAATACTGTGCCTTTCTGACTCTTCATCCATGCTGATCTTGTGCCCCACTTCGTATTTTGTCTTAATGTCCAATAGCTTTCCAGGATACAATAGAAGGAAAATATTTTTCTTTCTAATTTTTTAATGCATTTTCTCATGGCTTCCAGTGCGTATATGAAAATCAAGCTCTGTTTTATCTGAGCTCCAAACTGGAGACTCTGTGTTGCCTCTCCTCCAGGCTCCAGGACTGTCCCTCATAAATCACCATGAGGGATCAGTATTATTTCCCCCTAATATGCCTTTGTGAATAAATGGGATGCTGTTAGGGGTCAAGCCCTGCTGTACTGATATTTACAAATGTGCAGTCCTGTGATGCGAAGGAGCCTGTCCCCGAGCTCTAGGGGGGTTCATCGTTGCAGTTGAAAAGGTCCCCACCAAGTTGGACAGACTGGGTTTCCCCCTGGGTGCCTGTCTCTGCCTCCAGGAATAGCTCTGCAACTGCCATTAAATTAGCTAAAATGAGCAGCCATTTTTTAAGTATATCCCAGGGGAGAGTCCTGTAATTGCAACTGTTTCCTCCAAACTGTTCCTGAACCCCATCTGAAGGGTAATCATCAAATTTACTTCCTCCAAGGTAATTCTTTGAGGCTTGTGCTCTGAGACTTAAAGCTGCACATCTCAAAATCTCCGTGTACCCGGGGAGTGTGGGACCGGGACTGTTGTAGGTACCACCTCGTGCTATTCCCAGCACTCAGGCCACTGGAGGACGGCCCAAAACACTTTCTGCAAGTTCTCGTGACCCTGAGCAAGGCTCACTCCCATCACATGGCTGTTGGTCTGGAAGGGTTTCCTGAGGTTGGGGTTGTTTAGTGAGGTCCCAACAAGGTGGCTATGGGAGATGGATGGGCAGTTGGCACTTAGCCTCAGTGTCTTCTGCTTCCAAGGGGCTCTGGAAATGGAGTGAGACCTGATCCATGTAATGGAGATCTTTGGAGCTGGAGTTCTGCTTCAGCTGACAAAATATGTAGAGTTGGGGGTGATTGCTACCTGCACACAAGCATTTTGACAGCCTGTAGCAGCACACGATGAAAACTCCTAGAAGTCCTGAAGAAATGAGAGCTTGGAGGTGGGTGCTCAGGCATACGGTATTTTTAATGCTGGGACGTCCTTTGGTTTTCTAGAATCCACGAGGAAAGAAAATGCTTTTAGGCAATGACCTCAGCAGCAGTTTTGATCCTGGAGGGGAGATTTTACAGCTGAGCTGTAGACCTGAAGCTTGGATGTGTACATGGAAACCTGTGTTAGAATCACACACTAAGCCCACCGTGGGCACCACAAAGGTACACATGTAGTTTCCTCATTGCTGCTGGCTTCAAGCAAGTCTAGAAAGAGCAAATTGGGGGTGTGATTCCTCACTTAGAAGGTTATTAACTCCCAGTGCTTCTCTTGCCTTAGATGACTTAAATTGGGGAGGGTCTGGCATAGATAACAGTAGATAATCAGTAGTTAATTCTGCAGCTCCAATGTGGAAGTCACTGAAGTGGTTTATAAAAGCTTTTTCTCATGAGCGTCTAGGAATTATACTCGTGTGATGGATGAGGAAACAGGGGTACAAAGAAGTTAAATGCTTTGCCTGAGGTCCCCGAGTGAGCTGACACTTGACGTGGAAACGGGAGCAGGCACACAACAGCGGCAAAGTCAAATCCATCTTGAGCAAGGTCACAGACGTAGGTAGACATAATAGGTATTTTAAAAAACACATAGCTTTCACAGCTTCTTTGCCATTAAAAGTTTAAGTTGTATTAATCTCCAGTAAATTCAGGAAAGGCATTTGATCTAGCAGCTCTTTTATGTGGTATCTCTTATTTCTAATTTGTTTTTTGCAGATTCTGTACTACTTAGCAACAGCAGGAAAGTAAACCCATTTGAAACAGACAATTAACCAAGGTCACTGGGGCAAGGAAGCTAGAATTATTCAAGAAACAACTATTGCAGATGCCGTCCTGGGGATAATATTGAGCAAGGTACGCTGCTGTGGGCGAAATTGCCGTTCCTTCCTAGAAATTTTATTACATTCTTGTGAAACATCCAGCTTTCATCTGCCCAAGCCATTACACAGGTGGCGAAGGGAAGCTGAGAGTGTGGCTCCTGCCCGACTCTGCATCTGCATATGGATGCCCCACCACAGGAGGCAGAGGCAATATATATTTCTCATATTTCTCCTTTGGAGAAATACCTCATGTGTGACATTAGTTTCTGGGCTTTCATGATCAGTATCTTACCCTTCAACGTTGCTGTTACCTGCCTCCTGTGGCTGCCCTGGTGTTCAAACCCTCTTCCATCACTGCAAAGTTCTTAAATTAATGGTCTGAATTCCACTTCTAAAGCGAATGCTGCTCCATAGCACACACCCAGGCCATGCCTACCCGGCATGTCTGCTTTCAGGAGAAGCTGGGACAGGACTGAGAGGGGAGACAGAGGCACCCTGTGTTTCCCAGAATCACAGGCTGGCAGAGGTTGGAAGGGACCTCTGGAAACCATGCGGTCCCCAACCCCCTGCCAGAGAAGGGTCACCCAGAGTAGGTTGAACAGGAACCTGTCCAGGTGGGTTTGAATTTCTCCAGAGAAGGAGACTCCACCAGCCTGACCCAGGGTTCTGCCACCCTCATAGGAAAAAAGTTCCTCCTCACGTTGAGATGGATTTTCCCATGTTCTAGTTTGTGCCTGTTGTCCCTTGTCCTGTCCCTGGGCACCACTGAGAAGAGTCTGGCCCCATCCTATTGACACCCACTCTTTAGCTATTGCTCAACACTGATGAGATCCCCTCTCAGTCTGCTCTTCTGCAGCTGAACAGCCCCAGGTCCCTCAGCCATTCCTCATATGAGAGATGCTCCAGTCCCTCATCATCTTTGTAGCCTCTGCTGTACTGTCTCCAGCAGTTTCCTGTCCTTCCTGAACTGGGGATCCCAGAACTGGACCCAGTGCTCTAGATGGGGCCTCACCAGGGCAGAGAAGAGGGGGAGGATGACCTCCTTCTGGATGTCATTTGCCTTCTTGGCCCCAAGGGCCCATTGCTGGCTCATGGGCATCCTGCTGTCCACCAGAACTCCCAAGTTGTTTTCCTCAGAGCTGCTCTCCAGCAGATCACCCCCAACCTGTCCTGGTGCAGGGGATTATTCCTTCACAAGTGCAGGACCTTACACTTGCCCTTGTTGAATTTCATCAGGTTCCTCTCTGCCCAACTCTCCAGCCTGTCCAGGTCTCGCTGAACAGCAGCATGGCCTTATGATGTGTCAGCCACCCCTCCCAGCTTTGTGTCATTAGCAAACACGCTGAAGCTGCACTCTGTCCCCTCATCCAGCTCACTGATGAATATGTTGAATATGGCATTTGCCTTTGTAGTTAAGAAGCTCATGGAGAGGAGGGCTATGAGGGGAGGGACGATGCCAGGCAGGAGGGTACTATTCATCCGCATCCTCATCCTCACTGGCGCCTCCTGGATGTCCCTGCCCAGGGCAGGGGGATTGGAACTCAATGATCTTTAAGTTCTCTTCCAGCTCTTAACCATTCTATGATTCTGTGTGGCCATCCCTCTCTGAGGACAGGGGAAGAGGAGCAAAGCATGGCCATGGGGTAGAGCTGATGAAGTCAGCAGGATGGGCAGGGGAGGTTTCTCTTTGGACCTCTGATTCTCTCTGTTGGCCCTACTGTTTCCCTTGGTGTCATCTCATTTCAGAGAATAGGGTCATTCCCATCTCCACTCTCTGCCTGAACATTTTCTGTCACTGCCTCACCACCAAGGTCCCCAAGAGCCAGGGCAGGTCCCAAGGGTCCCACTAAGCCAAGTGCAATTGAAAACTGGGATGCTTATTTTCCAATTCATTTTTAATTGATCCACTTGGTCTCCTCTGCTGTTTCTCTGCTCCTTAAATCCTGAGGGACCAGAGGTTTCCTCTGTGGCTTTGCAGCAGGACCACATGGAGATCCCCATCAAAACAGCACATCGCCTGGGGACAGTGGCAGCCCCATGATGGCCCTTGGAGCAGCCAGTGGAGACACTGCCCCTCTGCCTCCCCAGAGCTGTCCTGCTGTGGTCAGACTGGGCCCAGTGCATGGTCTGCAGTGGGCTCAACCAGCCAGAAAGGCAGCCAGAGTGGGAGAGCTTCAGCCTGGAGTCCCTGAGACCCTGGGACATGGTTTGCTGCCAGTGGAGCAGAGCGTTTTGCATGGTCTTTGCCCCATGGAGCTGCTGCTGGCGTCTGTGGAACCCTGGCTTGTGACCGGAGCGGTCACTCCTTAATGTCACATACGTGCATTTAATTTCCACATGCACATTCTCTTGTTCTAAACCTGTGTTACTCATCCTGGTCTTTATTTATTCTGCAATCTTCTCACTGTACCACAAACGCAGAACATGACTCTTGTCATGTTGTCGCACTGACGGTTGTTCCTGGTTGCAAATCAGGTCCTTAATTTTGTGTATGACTGAAAGAAAATCCAACTGTTCCATCACAGCGTTGTATAAAAACAAGGACGGTGTTCTTCCTGATATCGTCAGGGAAATAATTGATTGAAGTATTTAACACTAGGGGCTTATTTTACCTGAATTTTTCTACACGTGAGTTGGTTGAATTTAAGCCGTGGAGCTCAGAGTCTCCCGATGTGTCCTCCCAAGATGTTGGCTCCCATGAGTGAGCCCCAGCTGAATCATGGAGGTGCAGACAAGGCAGCAGAAGTGGGAAACTGCGTGTGTCTTGGACAAGTCTGAGATCTCCAAATGGCAAATGAGATGTGAGGATTTGGTATATTTACTTTGGGGTGGCGGGTTGTGGGGAGAGACAAATAATAATGCTTTTCTGGGCAGGTAAAGGACCCATCCTAAATGTGCAAAACGTGGTACCGTGTCTCCTAAAGCACCAGGTTGTGTGGCTGAAGGTAACTCCTTGATTGACTTTTACTTAAAAAAACCAGCAGTTTTAATGGAAACTGGACACCCCAGCAGTTGTTAAAGCATCTTCTCAGCTCTTTTGTGCTAGGTAGTATGACCACTAATTATTTTTTTAATATCTTTTTTCTACATATTTTATAACTTGTGCTTTAATATAAAATTGGAAGCAAAATCCAATTGTGGAGGAAAATTAATTTCCTTGAATTGAAGAAGCAATCTACTTGAGACTTTTAAATCATTAGATGATAACTGTGCACTAAAGAAAGGAAGACCATTAAAGTAACTTAATAGACTGGGATAAACGTTTTTCCCTGTATCTCTTCATCTTTAGAGGGATTCATGCTGAGGATATTTCATAAAAGCTGCTCTTCTTGACCTTTTGTCACTTATTGTATGGAGGAGCCAACCGAAATAATGTCAAGGTTCCAACGCTGTGGATTTCTGGATTCAAAACCAGTAATTCTGCTAAACATCTCTGTACATCCTTTCCTCCCAAATTCTGCTTTTCCTTTTTCATTAAAGAAAGAATAGCTATCGGGACAAATAAAAATGCATTTCGCAGAGCTGAGCTGTGTGTGATTTTTAAAAACAACCGTGTTAATGCTTTTAATTAAGGGGCAGAGGAACAAGAGGCTTTATCAGCTCTTTGTCTGCAGGCCATTATTTCACTGCGGATGGGCTATCTGTTATTGCAACCGTCCACCTTTTTGAAGGATTTACTACAAAATCAAATAGTGTTTTTATTTAAATTGTTGGGCGCCGCTTGATTCCTCATTTATTTAATACGGAGGCATTGTTACAGAAGAGAATGGAGCACTTAATTTGTATTGCTTGAGGGAACTCAGACCTGCTCGGCAGTGCTGCTTTGCATGCTTTGCCGTGTCCTGTGTGGAAAACAGAACATGCAGCACAACGAAGAAGAGGAAGATTTGAAGGTGAAGTTACAAAGTCCCAACCAGGCTGTTTCCAAGAGCCATTTTGGAAAGGTTTAGTGACTCTGTGGTCTATAAAGGGAAGTTGTGTTGCAAAATACTGATGAAAACAGTTTTCTTGGGTGACAGCTCCTTTGCATGGCCATTGAGCAACTTCCATTTTGGAAAAAAAGTTGTTTATCTGTTGGTGAGTTCCCAGTGATCCACGATATTGGATGAGAAATGCAGTTTAATGTGTCTGAAACTTTCCTCTGTTGTGTTTTTTTCTTTTTTCTTTTTTTTTTTGCTGGCTTTAGTTGTTCTCGGAGTGTCTTTAACAGACCTAACAGGTTTTGACTGGAGAAGTCAAAAGTTCCTGTGCTCCCCAACACCAATTCCCAGTGGAGGAGATGAACTGGGTTGTTCATGCTCCGTGTAGACCCAGAGCAACTTACCTTTCTGTTTAATTCCAGGAGGTAATCTAGGATAATGGAGCTATTAGATTTGGCATCTCTGAGGTGGTTATCATTTCAGAAAGAATTGTTGCTGCTAATGGCAGTTAACTTGCTACAAATAAAGCAGTAGAATTGAAATCTTAAGTACTAGAGTGGCAGCAAACCATGAAACATTATACTGCTTATTGGAAGGAAGGCCAAGCTGGCTGTCAGGGAAGAAATCTATTGAAAAAATCCTCTGATGGATTCCAATTCCAACTAATTTAATATGGCAGCAACATTCAGCTGTTCTACCAGTCTATTAAAAGTATTGAAGTGTCTATAAATAAGAATGCTTAAGTGGCTGGAACTCTTCATCCAAGGAGCTGGAGGGTTTCACAAAGATTGATTTGTCCAGCTCTCAGTAGATGGCTGTCCTTGGGGGTTATTTGGTCTCGGAGCTGCCTGGGGGGCACAGGGGACCCCAGATGCTCCTCTGGTGGATACAGGTAGGTTGTGGGGTAAGGGTGGAGAGGTTGAGTGTTGGCCTCATCCTTGCTATCTGTGAACCATGTCTGGGTATATTTGATGGTGCTTTCCTCCTCTGCGAGCCGTGACTGCTTGATCCAGCCTTGAAGGTGCTCTACAGCACGGACAGGTGCTGAAATGTGCTTTGAGCCAGGACTCTGGCTGTTGTTAAGATACGTAATTCCATTGCCCTTTTCTACTTCAAGACCATGTTCCCTCTGGAGAACAGATATTTCCAGGTGGTTTGAGATTTCCAGTTGCACAGGCCGTTGCTGTTACACCCTGCAAGTCTTCCCCAGGAGACACAAGGCGAGTGTCCCCTGGGCCCAGGCAAGGAGCGGCAGAGGTGATGGCCACCTCATTCTGCATGGTGGGGCTTCCCCCTCCTCGAAGCTTTGAGCTCAGGGTGGGCAGGAGCAGGGGCCCATATCTCCTCATGGCATGGCTTAGCTGTAAAATCCATTGTCTCCTCTCTGCTGATCCCTCTAAGTGGATTCTTGAGTTTTTTTCTTTACAGCATGCATTCCAATGAAAGCAAGTTAAAGGAAGAACAGTTTTTGTATTTCTATTTTAGTACAGAGAATATCCCAGGGGGTAAACTTTCCACTTACCGGAACCGCAACAGATTAGTATCCCCAGGCAGCAAGAGCATAATGATATGGTTTTGTTCAGTGCCATGCTCTGTGGCAAAGTGTAATTTTATGGAGAGGGTCATGAGTGTTTAACCATTCAAAAAACACCCCCATCACACAAGCCATCTCATCTTGTGTGGGTCGGGACAGCATCCTCATCTCAGGGCAACTGCATCAGATGGTAAGGAGGGGGGGACAGCCACGTGCACGTGGCAGCCAGTGAGTAAACACAGCCAGCTATTACGACCTTGAAATTGTACAGCTATTATAAATTAATCCCTGACACCGAGCTTTTCCTCAGTGTCTACTATTCTCTTAATATCAGTATTGTTAGTGTTGCTCTCATTTTCCTTTGTTGTTTTCCCTGGCTGGAAGCTGTGCTGGGCCGCTCTTGCAGCGGTGGAGCCAAGCAGAGCCATGGGCTGCAGGGCATGATGGTTCATGGGACAAATGTGACAGTGTAGTGATAGGACAAGAGGTAATGGTTTTAAACTGGAAGAAGGGAGATTTAGATTAGATACCAGAAAGAAATTCTTTCCTATGGTGGTGGTGAGACCCTGGCCCAGGTTGCCCAGAGAAGCTGTGGCTGCCCCATCCCTGGAGGGGTTCAAGGCCAGGTTGGAGGGGGCTTTGAGCAACCTGGTCTGGTGGGAGGTGTCCCTGCTCAGGGCAGGGGGTGGCACTGGATGATCTTTAAGGTCCCTTCCAACCCAGAGCCCTGTACTGGGGGAACTGAGCAAGATGACACAACAGGTGTTTCTGCAAGTGGTTGTCTTGAGTTTTTGCAAATTTGCAGTTTGCCTTGTTGTCACTAGTTGATAATGACGCATTTGTGATACGTAAGAAAGATCCCAGTCAGAACCCTCATTCCAAAGACACCACGGAAACTAGCATTTGTCCTGACTCCTGTCTGCTACTAGATGTGCTGGAAGAAAGTAAGAGAAGGAAAATGCCGTTATTATATTTTCTTCACAAGTGGGGAACGGAAACCCCAAGAATTTGTGTTCTTGCCCATAGACACACTGAGATGTTTGCGACAGAGCAAAGACCTGAAGGCTTTTCAGTAATTTAGTCATAGGATAACTCTTTCTCCAGTCTACGCAGTGAAATGAGCTTAAATTATCAATAATTTCATTGCAGTGGTAATGTTTTCAAAGGTGCAGAGCTCAGTCGTTGCTGCACAGTCTCTGAGTAACTTTGCAGAAGCTAGCTCCCGGTCCATTAAAAATTGGAAAATGTCAATAATTCTGCATTTCTGTTGGTTTTCTTTTCGTACAGGACACCGGCGATGATCGGTTGCTCGTTCGTTGTGCACAGAAAGTTCTTTGGAGAGATTGGGCTTCTCGATCCGGGGATGGATGTGTACGGAGGGGAAAACATCGAGCTCGGCATCAAGGTTTGTGACACACGTGCGAGAAAAATTGCACTTACCAGCATCTAAGGACCCCAAAGCAACAAGTTAACATAAACAGCTATTAGAATGCTTCAGGGGAACTGAGCATTGATGTGTTCTATAGCATTGTGTATTTTTTTGTTTTTTGTTTGTTTCTTGGATACTTATCTGTCTGACCTGATGCAAAAAGCTACTGAGGTGAAATGGCATCCCAGCTTCACAGGCCCTGGTCACATTGTCACACCACTGCTACAAGTTATAGGTATCTTAAATATCGGGGAAAAATACTGTGCCATTTTTATTATGGGGGTTGGTGGGGCTCTTGTGAGTATCTCAAGAAGACACCAAGCCTGAAAATATTTGCCAGGTGTCTAGCATCTGCAAGTAAAAAAAAAGCTAATGAACGGGCAAAATCTGCTTTTAAAAGTGAGACACTAATAGCTGTGTTTTTAGAGCTGCCTCAGTGCACCCACGCAGATATCCATTACAGAATACACCATGACAACACCACTCCATTACTATGCGCAGTATTAGACGTGGCTTAGTGATTCAAGTGTTTACATACAGCAAAGTGGTTCGTAAGCAATTAATTCAATGTTCAGAAGCAACTCGGCATGGCCGAGTCCATGGAGTTTCTTCCAGGCATGTTTGAGAGTTGAGCACTTGTACATTAACAAGCTGATAGGGCGAGGCTTGAGACTTATAACTGGAAAATTGCATTGACTCTGCTGTTGTAAAAATCAAAAATCATTGTTCAGTTAATAGATTTACCAGAGGATATTTGCTTTGCTGGCAAATCAGAAGAAACTTGATAAATCTATTGTTATTGGCTATGGGGAGCAATAATCTCACTTAAGCAAGGGAATAGAAATTAAAGGCTCTAAATATGGCACACAGCTCTTCTCTGTAGGAAGTAATTGTTGCACATTATCACGCAGCTCTCTTCTTTGGGCTAGAGAGATCCCCCTGTAAACCAAGCTTCTCTTGTGGCCATCCTTATTTGTTTGTTTATGGGATTTTTTTTAATAATAATGTTGTGGAACCAGTCTTCTCAAGATTAGTAATTCAACCAATCTACTAGGTTTTGGGGGGATTTCATGGAAGATTAGCTTCTTAACTGGAAAAACAAGCTGAATGTTTCAGAGACAAGTGATGAACATATGTCCTCTTCTTTTTTACATACTGAACTTTTTAGAAAGGCTATCTAATAAATAATCATTCTTGGAAGAAAATAACCCCTCCCTTCCCCAAGTGACTTCCCCAGGCTTGAGGTCCCAACCCATATATTTCCCTGATGTTTGCGTGCTCATATGCTGACGTGTTCTGGTCATGGTTTCAAAGACACTGGTGGCTTTGAGAGGGAAATCCACCTTGTAAGACTACGTAGAAAGGAGGTTTTCAAAGATACCTGAGTTCCCAAAAACCAGTCTCTGTGCAAAGTGTCTTATTTAGTGACCAAGAGCACATCAGTCCGATTTCATGTATGTTGGCAGGCTAGGTAGTTCATGTGGAGACCAGTTCTGGAGGTTCCATTTCATTGAAAGATTTCAGCTATAAATAGTTTATCTGTGGCCTGCTGGTTGGGTAGAGTTGTTGTGGATTCAGGTGGAAGTCAGGTCTCAGGTGGATGCATCTCTTTCTGAAAGTCCTGATGTACAAAGGTTGCCAGCTTCATGTGCTTGCAACCTGGCATGGCTGGGGTCTGTAGAAGCCATAGCACATTGCCAGTAATATTGGACTCCTCATTAATAAAATTGTTTTAAAGGATCAACTCGAATATAAAATTACTAGGCTTTTTGTGGATGTTTGGCTGTTTTTCTTGATAAGCAGCTGCCTATAGTCAGAAGAGTAATTTAGTGGTTCCTTGTTTGTTTCAGAAGGTATTTCTTTTCCTTTGATGCTGATGCAAATTCCACCATCATGTGTATCATCTAAACATTATATTCTCATATTACCCAAAACCCTCAAAGAACTCAAATGAGATATTAAACCCACTGAGGCTATGAGAAGGACGTGCATCCACAAAAGCACGAGGTCACTGTATCATGGGAGAATTGAACGCAAGCAATCTGAATGACAAAATGAAATAAATAATTGAGAAGCTTGGGCTGTCCTAACCTAGAAGGACCACAGCCATATACTGCACAAGAGTCTTGCTCTATTAATATGCTTCAAACATTCTAAAATAGGCTGCACTGTACCTCTGTGTGTCGAAATATATGGGCCGTATCTTCCTTTCAGTTGCTAAATTCCATCAGCTAAATGAGAAAGTTCCTGCTGGAGCCACTTAAAAAAAGTAAACCCCCGTTACTGTCATTAATGAAGGCAACTCTGGGCTTACTGCTCTCCTGGACATACTGGGGAGCATCCTTGGGCCACTCAGGTAATAATAATAAAGCCATTAATCATGTTGCTGCCCCAGGCAAATTCTTGTTCTGCTTGCGGGGTGGCTCTGGCCCGGACAAGGGGAACGTGCTGTTCTCTGTATTAATTTATTTTCTTCTATCGCCCTGGAGTGTCTCCAGGAGGTTGTGCTTACTCACTCCTCTTGTCCCCGGTGTCCACTGCCTCACTTCCCCAGACAGAATTGAGTCTAATTCCCTTTTTCTTGGCGGAGAGTGGAGCAATGTTTGTTAAAAAAAGCAGTTTAGGCAAGAATTGACTAAGAGGTTTTCAACATGCTTTTTTTTTTTCACTTCCTTCCCTCCCCCAAAATGTGCTTTGCAGTCAGGTTGTCGTAGCAGCAGGTCTGTCTTACTGTGGCGAGAGCCACAAGGACAAAACAATTGGTCTGTTCCCACATTCATAATTCCCTCCAGAGTTTCCACTGCTTGTGGAAATCCCAACCTGACACACCCAGCTGGTGACCAGGGGACACTGGAGAAGCTGCTGGAGACACCTCATAACTGGTCTTGTTCTTGGGTGGGAAAAGGGAGAGCAAGTGTTGCTCTGAGCTCCCACTGTTTCTTCTGGGGTGCCATGGACCACCCATCCCTGTCCCTGGGCCCAGATCCTGCTCTCAGCCCCAAGACAAATAACCTGCTCTTTCTGAACAAGCTCTGAGCCAACACACACACACACACACACACACACATATATATATATATATATATAAAACCTGCTGATATAATGTATAATATCTATAATATATATTATAACCTGCTGTCCAGTTGCTACAGCTTAGAATCATAGAATGGTTCGAGTTGGAAGGAACCTTAAAGATCATCAAGTTCCACCGCCCCTGCCCTGGGCAGGGACACCTGGCCTTGAACACTTCCAGGGATGGGACATCCACAACTTCTCTGGGCACCCTGTTCCAGTGCCTCACCACCCTCACAGCAAAAATTTCTTTCCAGTATGTAATCTCCCCTCTTTCAGTATAAAAATCCTTGTCCTGTCACTCCACTCCCTGACAAAGAGTCCCTCCCAGCTCTCCTGTAGCTCCCTTCAGGTACTGGAAGGCTGCTCTAAGGTCTCCCCAGAGTCTTCTCTTCTCCAGGCTGAACAACCCCAGTTCTCTCAGCCTGTCCTCATAGGAGATAGGGTTCTCCAGACTTGTGATCATCTTTGTGGCCCTCCGCTGGACCTGTTCCAACAGTTCCATGTCCTTTCCATGTTGAGGACTCCAGAGATGGACACAGTGCTCCAGGTGGGGGTCTCACAACCACAGAGCAGAGGGGTAGAATCACCTCCTGCGTCATGCTGGCCACGCTGCTTTGGATGTGTTGCTGCTGGTCTGGGTCCCTACCAGCTCTATGTGGGAGTTTTGGCACAGAGACTTCTCTGACCGACTCAGCTCCTTCTGTTGGAAAACTTTCTTTTATTTTAAAACTCTGAGGCCCTGGCTTTTAGTGCCTGTGCGACCAAATGGGAAGGTTGCTTTTGCTGCGCGTCTCGCTTTTTCTCTGCAGGGAGGGTTTCATGGGTTTTCGTGGTTAGTCACAGACATTCACTAAAGATGCTCCATAAAATTGCATGTGTCTACTTGAATAAAGTCTTTTGCCCAACTGTTGCCATGATTTCAAAGTCTGGGATGGGTTACAAGGTTGTTTTTAGAGTGTTTTGTGCTTCTGTCATGCATTGCTAATTAAACTTATTTGAGTTGTCTTTTAGAGATTAATTTAATCAATAAGGATATTATTACAACTTTGATGGTATCATTTGTACAAATTGTCACTTGAAGAAAGCAATTAACTGAGAATGCTTATTAGCTGATCCATCCCACACCTTATTTGTGTAGTAAGAATCAATTATTGAATTCATTAAGAAAAGCACAATTCAGGGATCCCTTTGAGGTTTAATGACTGACTTGAGCTGCTTTGTGCTACGGGTGTTTAATTGTCTTAAGTTTGGGTTGAATCTTTTAAAACTATTTCCAGATGAAAAGCACTGCATATCCTCTTAATAGCCTAGATTTTTTTTTTTTTTTTTTTTTTTATTCCCCAAATTTGCCACCTAGATTGAACAGGTCAGATTTCTGGTGCAGCAGTTGGGTGCGTGGAGTTGGCAGAGTTGTTGCAGAGCTATAAGGGCTAGGAATCTGGAGCTTTGAAAATCAAATGGGTACAATGAGAGCATCAAGTGTATTGTTGTTCCTGGTGATTTCTTTAATAATCAGGCTCTCCTTGTGCAGACTCTTAGGCACAAAAATAACCTCATTGCACTGCCAGTGACATTGATTCTCTCCCAGAGGGTACCCTGCCTGTGTACCCTTCAGTCTTTCAGAAACCCTTAAAATAAATTAAATAGCATTTTAATGGCACAAATCTCTTGTGTGCGTTTCATCCATGAAGGAGCCCATTTTGTTTATATGAGTACGATTATTCATGTGCTGAAATGTTGAGAGGGTCAGGCAAAGAAAAAGAAAAAAAAAAGGAAAGCCATCAAAAGGAAAGCCATCAAATAGGTATATTTAAATTCACAAGGGAGCTTGACTCTCTGCATTCAGAAAATCAAATCCTGCTCTTCCTGCATACACTTTCCACAAAATTAGGGCTGTATCTTTTTGTTGAAAGGAGAACAGTGAAGGTATTTAGAGAAAGCAGTTCTTTGGGCATCCGTGGCTTTGTGAGGTGTGAAGGGAGGGATGGGCAGCCTGGATCCAACCCTGTGGGAGGCAGAAAGTGTCCCCCTGCATGGGGCGCCGAGAGGGAGAGAGGGATGTCAAGGCAGGGATATGAGTCACGGGAAAGATATTTGGCTTTTTTTCTCCCTTTTTTTTTTTTTTTAAATGAAACAAATATATACTGACACAGGCTTGTTTTCCCAGCCCACCTGAGACACACAGGCTCTGGTGTGTGTCCGTGTACAACGCGGTACAAGTCTGACATAGGAAGTGACACATGGGAGCGTGATGGGGAGTGCATAAATACCATTGCAGGATAGATGCTGGGCTGGCTTTCTACGTGCATGAACCTGATATCTAAATAGTTAGTGCCCAACATCGTTTTCAGTCACAACAACCCCAGGGAATGCTACAGGCTGGAGGAAGAGTGGCTGGAGAGTTGCCCAGCAGAAAAGGACCTGGGGGTGCTGGTGGACAACCAGCTGANCTTCTCCCAAGGGAATAATGACAGGACCAGAGGAAATGGTCTGAAGTTGCAGCAGGGGAGGTTCAGATTAGATATTAGGAAGAATGACTTTACTGCAAGAGTGGTCAGGCACTGGAACAGCCTGCCCAGGGAGGTGGTGGAATCACCATCCCTGGAGGTGTTTAAGAAAGGTGTAGATGTGGCATTTCAGGGCATGCTCTAGTGGCCGAGATTGTAGGGTTTTTTGTGTGTATGATTGGACCAGAGGAAATTATCTGAAGTTGCAGTAGGGAAGGTTTAGATTAGATATTAGGAAGAATTACTTTACTGAAAGAGTGGTCAGGCACTGGAACAGCCTGATTTTTAAGAACCGTGTAGATGTGGCACATCAGGGTATGCTCTAGTGGCCAAGATGTAGAGAGTTTTTGTGCATGTATGGTTGGGCTTGGTGATCTCAGGCATCCTTTCCAACCATGAAGATTCTGTGATTCTGTGATCACCTCCTGGACTCCCCACGGAAATCTGAATCCTTTTTGAGACCAGTGTCCCACTCCTTGAGATTGCTTTCTAGCACCTTTCTTTTATGTTTTATGGCCATGTGTGATGGATTGTGCCGTGTCACTGTCACCCGTTCCTCCGAGACACTGAGTCCAGTGTGTTTGTATGCCGGTCACCTGCTGCCTGACCTTCTGCGTTCCTGTGTTACTGGGCATGATTTGCCGTTGTGCTGTCACAAGCTGCACCATGCCTTGAGTGCAAAGCAGGTAAATAACACTTAATGAGGATGTTAACACTTGGTACGCATTCCCACCTCTCCAAAGCTTTGCAGAAAGCCCTGAAAGATTCCCTGCGTCCGGCACATCATGCTGTGTCCAGCCCCTGGCTTGCTTTGATCTGAACAAATCCTGTGTACTTGGCCTGTTTTAATGTACATGAAGCTTATTTGGAGTAGGACACATCGTCTCATGTGTCCAGAAAATTGTTGGTGTCTTTGGACTCAACTTTTATTAATGTCTGTGATAAGAAGTATCAGCTTGTTCAGTCTTCTCAGTTGGGTCACTTCTTCCACAACTCTTTCAGTACCAGTAGCCTTCAGTGACGGCTTCAGTGCGACAAGGAGGAGAAAATTCTCAGCATTCTGAGTGGGAACTGATCATTTATCTCCTTCAGCCATCCGGGAAAATCTCCTCTTTCCTTTTGTGACTATCGAGAGCGTGGCATTGAAAGTGTGTCCCTTGATGTGATACCACTTGAGACTTGCACTGAGATTAGTAGTGGAAATAACCAGACATGATTTATGTTTCCCAGTGCATTTATCCCTCAGTCTAGTGTGTCCTTGTGATACCCAGTAGAGACTGCAGAGGTGGTGCTCTGTGGGATTCGTTTTGACCAGCATTCACGGTCAGAGCTTCCTGTAAAGCGAATGCAAATACTATCACAGCACTGAACTTTCTGCCTTCCCCATGGTGCGTTTATTATTCATAGCAAGGCTGTTGCCTCATAGATGATTGAATTGCTATGATGCCCCACTGCTGTAACACAGAGAAGGTAGTTAACCCCAGTAACTGCACACGTTTTCATTCATCTCCTTGACTTCAGGGTTCTCCCAGGAGTCTCAGGTCAAGGGAAAAATGTTGCAACTTGACCTCTCCACCATGGGTTGCCTCCTTGGCAGCTTCCCTACGCTGGTATAGTGCTGATAGCCAAATCCCATCTTCAAATTCTGTCAAATTCCAGTGGCTGGCCGAAACTTCCTTGGCTTTGCCTAAAACCTTGGCCACTAAGGTGTTAGATATCGTGGAACTAAAGTATGTATTAGGCTTTTTGTTTCTGCTCTCTGGACTTCAGCAATATTTTGTTGTGCTGGTGACAACAAACTGGGAGGAGTGGCTGACACANCCTCAGTTCCAGAAGGACAGGGAACTGCTGGAGAGAGTCCAGGGCAGGGCTACAAAGATGCTGAAGGGAGTGAAGCATCTCCCAGAGGAGGAAAGGCTGAGGGAGCTGGGTCTCTTGAGCTTGGAGAAGAGGAGACTGAGGGGTGACCTCATTGATGTTTATAAATATGGAAAGGGTGAGTGTCAGGAGGATGGAGCCAGGCTCTTCTCAGTGACAGGCAATGATAGGACAAGGGGCAATGGGTACAAGCTGGAACAGAGGAAGTTCCACTTAAATATGAGGAAAAGCTTCTTCATGGTGAGGGTGGTGGAACATTGGAAGGGGCTGCCCAGAGAGGTTGTGGAGTCTCCTTCTCTGGAGACATTCCAAACCCACCTTGAGGCATTCCTGTGTGACCTGCTCTGGGTGTTCCTGCTCCAGCAGGGGGATTGGACTCGATGATCTTTCAAGGTCCCTTCCCATCCCTGATATTCTGTGATTCTGTGATTTTCAGCATCCAGTCTCTGCCTGAGCCAGTACAGGAAGCTGTTGAGGAGGGAAGATCAGAGAAAAACATGAAATTTCACCTTTGACAGCCCAGGCTGTGATCACTGGAAGAAGAAGTTATTTGTCAACCATTCCCCCTTTGTCCCCTCCAAACAGGTCTACCATTTTATGAGCTAATTATCTGATCCAGCTTTAAAATACAAGTGCATCCTTGGATTTTGTCATGTGTCACCACCCTCTAGAGAGTTATGATATCTTATTTGCACAGAAAATACCAGGGAAGATACCAGGAAATAAAGTAATCTATTCATTGAATAAATTTATACCTAAAGCTTCTATAGCGACCCATTATTTCATATCCATCTATAGACACAAGATATGTATTAATTAACCAAAGTACTGCTAGTGGGCATATGCAAATGAAGTAGCATCAATCAAAGCCAGGATCACCCCTCTTTTTTGTGTTCTTACTTTATTAAGAAATACTATTCTGTGTTGACTGCAGTTCCTTACTATCAGATTTGTGCCTCGAAGCTCAGCGCTAGGACCAAAAAAAAAAAAAGAAAGAAAATTAGAATTTCCTAGTGCTGCAGAAACTGCTGCAAATAATGCAGGTTATAATAAAGAATGAGTATGTAATCCCATAGAGTAGATAACTGTCTCGATCTACCTCAGGCACGAAGAACCCAAGTTTATTTTTGTAGAAGCATGTCAAAGCAACAGAGTTAAATGGAGAGAGACAATTAGATATAAATTCACATTTGGACTAAATATATCTAACATGATATGTAAAATAGGGGGTTTTAGTCTGTAGCTCTGCTTTTCTAAGACACAAGGTGATAGCAATACCCAAAGCAGTAGATGAGAAAGGATTTCCTGTGTTGACTGCCGTGTGCTCGCTTTAGGAGGAAGATGATCACAGAATCATAGAGTGGTTTGGGTTGGAAGGGACATTACAGACCATCCAGTCCCACCCCATGCTCTGGGCAGGGACATCTCCCACCACACCAGGTTGCTCTAAGCCCCCTCCAACTTGGCCTTGAACCCCTCCAGGGATGGGGCAGCCACAGCTTCTCTGGGCAACCTGGGCCAGGCTCTCACCACCCTCACAGCAAAAGAAGTTATTTCCCAGGTTTTATCTCAATCTCCCCTTTTTCAGTGTCAAACCCTCTTCCCTCATCCTGTGGGGGACTCCCTGATCAAGAGTCCCTCCCCAGCTTTCCTGGAGACCCTTTAGGGACTGGAAGGGACTCTAAGGTCTCCATGGAGCCTTTTCTTCTCCAGCCTGAAGCCCCGCAACTCTCTCAGCCTGTCCTCACAGCAGAGGGGCTCCAGCCCTCCCATCATCTCTGTGGCCTCCGCTGGTCTTCCTCCAACAGGTCTATGTCTTTCCTGTGCTGAGAACCCCAAAGCTGGACAAAGCACTCCATGTACCAGATTCTTGGTGCTGTCATCTTTTCCCACTCCCAGTAACACCAGGTTGAGCAGTGCCTTCTCAGTGCCTCTTTTCTGAGCAGAGACACTGGGGATGCTGCTGGGACATCAGCTCTTAAATGCTTCAGGTCTTGGCATGTCTGTGTCCTGCACATCTCCCAGACTGTGGGAGGTGAATCCCTGTCTGCAGCAGAAGGTGGTGTAATGCTCAGCAGCTGGCTTCCAGAATGTCTCTTCTCTGATTTGTTGCTTTGGCATCGTTTGAGTATTGATTGTGCTAAGGGCCTATCGGTGTTTTTATAATTGCTTCTGAGGATGCATTTTGTTTGCTTTCCAAATGAACTATTTAAGCTGGATATTAAACGATGAGCCAGTACTGTGGGGAGGGGCTGTAACTTGCAATGTTTAAGAAGAGACAGCATGAACATCGGTGCAAAGACAAGGTGAATGGTAACAAAACTCTTTACTCTCTGGTCTTTTCCATCCAGAGTGGTTGATCTTCCCACCAAAGGAGCTCCAAGACAGTACATCTCAAGCCACATTTGAGGCTCAGCCCCTCAGTTAGATCTGATTTGGTTGGCTTTGGCAGCTGTGGAGTTACAAACAAATGCGAAGAAAGTTTGCATGCAGAATTGAAATATTTCCCTTCTCTTTCCTGTGATTTTGGGTTTAAAACCACAGAAATACACAGACTTGCATCTGTTTCTATTCAAAACCTGTGTTTTTGCCATTTGAACTTGAAACTTGCTGTGGTTCTGCAAATAACGCGTGTTCTTTATTGGATTTTTTCAAGATCAGGAGACTGGGCTTTGGCTGTGAACATAAAAAACCATTTCTGTAGCTTTGGTTTCCGTTCAACTAGGTCCAGATCCCATAATATCCCACCAAGCTGGTGAACTCATGTTTTGGGAAGCTCTGTCTTCTCCTTATCGCTTGCTGCGATGCCATCTCCAGTGGGTGCTCAGAGGTGGTGAGTCACAGGAGATGACAAATGCTGCCTGCCCCTGGGGTTCCTCTCTCGCCTGCTTTAATGGCCAGCACAGATGTCTCCATTCAACACAATCTGAAAGACCCAGAGCTGGGAAAAAAATTACAGTTTTCTGATCTTTCAGCCAATGAGCTGTCCAGACAGCACCCAGATTTCTGTGCCCACCAAGGGCTCCTTGCAGCCATAACCAAAGCCATGAGCAAAGGCCATGGAACCCAGAGACCAGCAGACATTGTCAGAGCACCCAAAAGGGTGACCACCCACTTTGTCCATCCCAACCCCCTTCACAGCTCTTGCTACCTATATCAGCAGAAGGTTGCAACCACATTTCTAGTCCAAGCTCATCACAACCACCGAGTCTCCAGTAGTTTTCCTGGGTTTCTGCTGCCCAGACAGAGAGGAAGGGCTGCCCAGCACTGGGGCTTTTAATGTGCCAGGAGGGTAGGTCCCTGGCTCTGCTTCCTGCCCAGCCTTGCTCCTCACCTGCCCATTTGTCCTACACCATCCTGTCAGAGCAATGCCATTGCTTCTCCACTGCTTTACTTTGATAATGAGCGCATGTACTGACCACATCTGCCTTCCTTGGCCAACCTCGTGGCCAAGGGTTTGCTGAACCCCCATGTCTGCGTGCAGGGCCTTCATCTTGTCTGATGGTGCATCTCCATGTGCTTCTAAGGCCATGGAGCAAAAGCTTCAAAATACAGAAGTCTTAAAAATTATTTAGAAAAAAGACCTGTCTGATCACTGCCTCAAAGGTCTCGGTTACTTGGATCTGTACAAGATTCAGGACCAGTTGAAAAGCATTTCAGAACTGTTCATTTACATCATCTGCTGCTTTTGTAACATACACGGAAGAATGTCTTGTCATGTCTTTTGTCCCATTTTTACATGAGTTATTTTGTCTATTTAAATTATATTACAGGAGCAAACAGTTGTCCAGGGATTATTGCTTGTATGATACAAGGAGGACATTCAAGAGCAGTGACAGGGTGGTTATCTCCTCAGCTGAAACTGTTAATATTATTTCTTTTCCTAATGTATAAGCTTAACAGTAATTAAAGCTGTGTCCAGTGTTGACTCTGTCCCCAGTATAAGGAGGAGAATTTCTGATGAGTGAAGTGTCTCTTTTTTTTCCTGCCCAGGTGAGGTTGAGGTGAGGGACCGGGGGCAGATAGGGGTTTAGCATATCTTGAAGTCTCTTTGCGGAGCAGGTTTTGTTATTCTGGTGCATGATTGGTTTAATGACCTGGTGATGTGAAGAAGTGTCCCCGTGGAGGGCAGTGTGGCTGCTGAGGGTGGCTGCAGGGCTCCCCACTGTGACTGGTGAGGACAGGAGGTGTGTGGCCTGGAGGAGAGTACAGAGTGTCCTGCTGTGAACTGTGTAGACACGCTTCTCACAAAAGGGGTAGAAGATGGAGCGTGTGTGCACGTCTCATTTGTGCCTTCCATGCCTCCAAAAGCTGCTCTTCTTAGAATCATAGAACAGTTAAGAGTTGGGAGGGACCTTAAAGCCCCCACAGTCCCACCCCCTGCCCTGGGCAGGGACACCTCCCACCAGACCAGGTTGCTCCAAGCCCTCTCTAACCTGGCCTTGAACCCCTCCAGGGCCTCTACTCTCTCAGCCTACACTCACAGCAGAGGGGCTCCAGCCCTCCCAGCATCTCTGCGGCCTCCTCTGGCCTTGCTCCAACAGGTCCATGTCCTTCTGCTGTTGGTGGCCTCAGAGCTGGAAGCAGCACTGGGGGGGTTCTCCCCAGAGCAGAGCAGAGGAGCAGAATCCACCCCACCCCCCCTCAGTAGAGATTTACACACCAGTGCATGGAACGTGGCTGTAGATTCTGCTTTCAGTTTCAGTTGGAACGTGCCTCTTGTTTCTAAAATCTCTGTTTCTAAACAAGTTGCAGCAACTATGTCTTCATTTTTTTCACAAGGGACACATAGACACCAAATCACTCCTCTCTTCCCCTCTTCCCACCATCTTTCTGAACAATAAAATTGAGTACTATCTACCTAAAAATGGAGCAGCGCAGGAAAGTATCTGCATGGGCTGCTTTGATTTCATTTGGTCTCCTTCATGGTGTAGCCATCTGTGTGTTTAATGCATTTGCTTGGCTCTTTCTGTGAAAGGGAAAAATGTGTTTATCGGTATTAAATTTAGAAGACCTGTAACGTTTAAGAGGGAGATATGTTCGGTGCTTTCAAAAATGCAATAGGAAATGGGAAGTTGTCAGTTTTGCTGTCTTTGCAGAGAAATTCTCTCAGCTTTACTGACCAAGCTTCTGCAGTGTAGTTACAATCCAAGTCCTAAAAAACTGGATGCGTAATAAAATACCTATGGCATGTCATAATTTTCAGTTATATTACTGTAATGTGTATATATCTAAAGGCAATCATCACTATGGAGGAGGCAGGAAAATACAGAGAGAGCTTTAAATTTCTTTAGACATTGAAACATCTGAAGGAGGATCTATAATGGTAATATACAATAAACCTCTTTTTTTCTTTTTATCTTCTCATAAAATTGTATTGCTCTTCCTATTTCTCCTAAAATTGATCTGACTTCGAGTATGCAGGCTTCAGAAATAAACCCATGATTAACTAAACAACAGGTATTCATAAAACTCTTTGTTTTATGGCAGCATTTGAAGCCAGGCCCAGTATGTGCTCTTCAAGCAGATGTACACACTTTAGGTACGTTATTTGAATTGTAGATAAATGAAATAGTGGGGCTTGTGTTCAGTTGTACTTACCCTGCTGGTGTAAATTCATGTGGGTTTACGGAGGGGGAAGAGCCATATTTTTTTTTATAGCTCCAGGAGACCTGGCCCAGGGCTGTGCATCTCCAGGCATTTCTCTGAGGGAGTGATACTGCTTCTCCTGACTTTTTCTGCTGTAAGAACACATCTCAGGGACAGGAAAAGAGATTTTTTTTTCCCCCAAATTTCAATATTTCAATTCCAGTTAAGAGTAAGTCCTGAGGCATTTTGGGAGCAGCTGCTTTCATTACTGGAAAGCATTACTGTAAAGGAAAAAGGACAACTTTATTCTAAATGACCTGCATGTAGTCTATTGTTCTCATTGAAAGCATTTATCTTTTGGCAAGTGTGTATCATGTAAATAGAACAGATTGTAGAGAATATCTGATAATGTCGTCTGAAGAGCGTGAAAATGCCTTTGTACAAATGCTCTTGATAATCACCTGGAAGTCTCTGGCCTCAGAAGCAAACACACATGCAGGGTTCTCTGTTGGCGTTACCTCAGAGGTGTTTGGTGCTTTAGATGAAGGAGTATTGACCCACATTTGATGTAGGGTCACCCGTGCCCCACTGGTTTCTCTGCTGATGACCATCCTTTTCTTTATGGAACTCTGTTCTCTGCGAGGGGGGCTGGGGATTGGTGTTACAGTGGCTCATCGTGGGCAGCTTCTGAAAACTTCATCTCTGTGTCAGCAGAAATTGAAAAGGCAACAAAAAAAAAAATAATGGGGATTTACAGGAAAGGAGCTGAGAATGAAGGTGAGAGCGTTGCTGTGGCTGCCCACATCCTGGGCTATGCTGTGTAGCACCTAGACTTCGGTCTCAAAAATGATGACTTAGAGTTGGAAACAGTTTGGAGGAGGGCAGTGGGGGTAAGGGAGGGTACAGATGGGCTCCTGCAGAGGGGACCTCAGCAGAGAGGACACCTCCAGCCTGGATAGAGGAGGAGGATGTGGGCAAGCTGCAAAATCAGAGGTGGCACAGAGCAAGAGAACGGAGAGTTGCTTTTTCTTGGGTCCTTTTGGTGGGGCACATGCCAAAGGGAGCACAGAGACGTTTGAAAACCTTGAAGAAGATGTTTCTTTGCCTGCTAAAACCTCACTTGCTCAACAAGTGCCTGGATGAAAAATTCACTGAGGGCTGTTAAGCTGCCTCTGGATCTAAATGTCACCTATGTCTCTGCCCAGGGGTGGCAGTGAGCTCTGGGGCAGCAGCACTACATGTTTCTCCTCTTCACCAAGCACCGTCTGTTGGCCACCATCCAGCTTCACTTCTCTTCTAAAAACCTAGGCTGGAATTTGGCTGAAAGCAAAGAGGCTGACCCCTGGATGTTATCCTTGCTCAGCTTATTCAAATCTTTTCTGCCCTGCCTCTTTCCATCTGGTTTTACTGTGCATGCAAAAGCGGTGCCACTGTGCGTGCAGGTGGCTGTGGCCAATGAGATGGTGCCAGTGATGCTGCTGAAGGTTCTTAGTTGAAGGTTCTCCTCTTGCATCTCTTGCTGGAAAATCCTAGAGGGGAACGTGTGTCCTTAATAACGAAAAGAGCATGCCATTGTGATGGTGCCAGTGACACTGCTGAAGGTTTTTAGCTGAAGGTTCTCCTCTTGCATCTCTTGCTGGAAAATCCTAGAGGGGAACATGTGTCCTTAATAACGAGAAGAGCACTTGGAGTTGATTCATCCTGCTTAAGTTTAACTCCTGCTGGTGGGAGTTTGGACAAGTGCCTTTGTCTGGGTGCCAGCATTTTGGATCGTTGAGGAGAGATACATCTTACAGTCCTTATTTCACCCCTGTTTGTGTGGCCTCGCTTCACAACTGTTGTGTGTTTATAGGACGACTCCGGGAAGGCTGTAAAACACAGAAGATGCACACAAGTTTACAGTGTGTGACTCCCAAGTTGTTTCTGTTCCCTGCCACCAGCCAAACAATAATACATAGGGGAAGCACTGGGCAGCAAGGCAAGATTTGTTCTGACAGAGCAAATCAGCTCAAAAAACTCCTTGCAGGAGAGGTTAAGCACAGCAGACCCAGATCTGTCAAAACTACGCTCATTTCATCATCAAGGCGGACAGTGGCCTCTCTCCTGTTGTTGGGAGTGCAGTATTTGTTAACCCTTTGCCCCTTTCCTATCTCAGTCCCTGTCCCTTAATCACCTGTTAATCAGATTAGGATGCCTGACTTCATCCTCCTCGTCGCTGCTGCACTTGCCAGCCCGTCTGAACCAGCTGAGCCAGCACTGGCAGATATTACAGATTTTTCTATTTGATTTTTTTTTTTTTTCCTGTTGTTGCTCCTCATCTGACCCTTCCTTGTACACTAAACAGAGATGCTCAAAGATGATGCCTCTTCCATTTTGCATGGATGCTGCATTTTGCTTCTCCCGCTCTGCAGCAAGGGCTGATGTGTAAGTGCTTTTATGTTAAACCACTTTAGGGAGGTTGAGATGGCCCATAAAAGTGTGCTGTCAGAAAGCTGATGTACAGGTAGCAGAGACATTCACGCTGGCATTGATGAGTTGTGGAGGTGCAGCCGACAGAGTAGACATCTCAAATGCAATATCTGGCACTGCTGTTATTGCCAAAAAATTGTTTTTTCATATGAACACTAGGTTAGAAAGAAAACGAAAAGAATCAATGTATCAGCGGAGCTTGGGTGAAAAAATATCACTGCAGGAGACAGTTATACTCTTCAAAAGAGCCGCTTAGAGAAATTGCCCCCACCTTAGAAAACGTGTTTGTCTTCTAAGAGTGATTGAAATGTTGCTTTTAAAAGACAAGAAAAAAAGAAGAATATGGAGGCTGCTTGAAGTGCAGCAAAGCCGCTGATACCGACCAGTCTCAGAGCTGGGCCAGGGAAAAACAGGTCTCTGTGGCCTTAATGCCAGCAGCACGTGAAAAGCCTGCAGCCAGCAAACGTGACACCACGAGCCTCAACGATCAATGGGAACTGGTCCCTGCCCTCCAGCACACAACGTGGCGGTCAATCCACGTATCTGAAATACTAACACACTGTGTAACAGCCAGACACTTCACCCCCAAGAAAACTAATTGCTGCTTCTTCCCTGTTTATCATCTCAAATATAAGTTAGAGTTTCTAATGCTCAACTAGTACTTGACCACCCTGTGCATCACTGATACATCATTTATTTTGGGTAACCCATATCTCGCTCTCATTTCGGCTCCAGCAGTGAGTTTTTTGGGGACTGCCCCATGCAGGGTGGAGCTGCCTGTAAAAGTCTTATTCCCAGACTGTCGTGACCTACTTTTTCTTTTCTATATCAGCTTCTGTTAAAGGCAATGCTATTGAAAGACAACAAATGTCCCTCTCGAGCAGGTACTAACATCGAACATATTTCACAACGTCTTGCCTTGCCATTCCTGCACGTTGCATAAGAATTGCTGTATAAATTATGCTGATGTCCTGGAAGAGGCATGATCATCTCCTAAAGAAGTGAGGTAACTTATATCCCCATAAACATATGCAGGGCAGTAGGTAATAACTAAACTTACTAGAAAATGTCCATTTTTATGCTTTCATGCTTTTGGAGCTGATCTGCAACAAATTCTCTAAAGGCAGAAAATGGCAGCTCCTTGTTGTTAGAGAAGGGAAAATCTCAAAACATAAAATGGAATAAACACACCTGGTTTTATGAATTTTATAAGTATAAAAAGGGATGCTTTTCCTTTCTAAAACAATTGGCTCATCCTCGTGAGAGCTGTCCTGGCCTTATGCTGGTGTAAATGATTCCAGTAACTTGAGCTGTGGGACATCAGCTTTGCTCTGCTCTCAAGGTTTATGGGCGATGTGTGATTGTGCCCACTTGCGATACAGAAGACCCCCCTGGCTGAGGACGATTTAATGGAGTATTTCAAAATGTATTTTCCCTGAGTGTTTCATCGGTTCTCTGTTCTGATAATTGCTGCTGCTTTGAAGTAATGCTTGGGGATGGCATCCAAGTCAAACCACTGGTCCTGCTGGAAGTGAACCTTCCTTTTAAGTCTATGATTGATGCTGATGATGGTAATAACACTTTGTACTTCTCCAGTCCAGATTTGCGGGGGATTTGCAGAGTCCTCGACAAACCTGGGATCTGGGTACAATAAGGGAATTGGGTTAGGCTGGGCTGTTGCTGAAGTCTCCAGTGCCCGCTGGTTTCTCTGAAGCGTGACTGGGGTCTGTTTTCCCAGTGCTGTGTTTTGCAGCATCTGGACCATGCTGTGGTGCGATGCAGAGGGGGCGTGCTCAGGATCCCCAGCTCCTCCTCTCTGGACCGACTGCATTGCTAGAGCACCCACACACTGGTTCTGTAGGTGGGCAGAACCTATTGAGGCTGCTGGGGAGTGGTCTGCAAAGGGATGATGTCAGTCAGTGGGACCTCAGCACAGTGAAGGTGCATCTTGGCCAGATCTCCCCAGACTCCCCCAGCTCCCACACCGGGGTTCCTCTGCCCTCCCTTTGCTTCGTCTCTTCTCAGAAATTAAGTGTAAGCAGGTTTTCTAAAAGCAGGAGAAGATGCAACTTTTATCACCTTCACTGATGGTGTGGATGTTGGGATCAAGGTCATCCTCAGAAAGTTTTCCAGTGACACCAAGCTGTGTGGAGTGGTTGACAGGACGTCATCCAGAAGGACCTGGACAGGCTTGAGAGATGGGACCTTGCAAACCTCATGGAGTTCAACAAGACCAAGCGCAAGGTCCTGCACCTGGGTCAGGGCAATCCAAAGCACAATTCCAGGCTGGACAGAGAATGGCTGGAGAACAGCCCTGAGTGGAAGGACTTGGGGATGTTGGTGGATGAGAAGATCAACACACCCCACACCCTGGCAATATGTGTTACCATCCCAGAAAGCCCCCCACACCCTGGGCTGCATCCCCAGCAGCATGGCCAGCAGGGTGAGGGGGAGGATTCTGCTCCTCTGCTCTGATCTGGGGAGAACCCCCCCAGTGCTGCTTCCAGCTCTGGGGCCACCAACATCAGAAGGACATGGACCTGTTGGAGCAAGGCCAGAGGAGGCCGCAGAGATGCTGGGAGGGCTGGAGCCCCTCTGCTGTGAGTGTAGGCTGAGAGAGTAGAGGCGGGTTCAGCCTGGGAAGGAGAAGGCTCCAGGGAGACCTTAAAGCCTCTTCCAGTCCCTAAAGGGGCTCCAAGAAAGCTGTGGGGGACTCTTGATCAGGGAGGGGAGACACAGGACAAAGGGGAAGGGTTTGACACTTCAAGAGAGGAGATTGAGATGTGAGATCTCAGGAAGAACTTCTTTGCTGTGAGGGTGGTGAGAGCCTGGCCCAAGTTACTCAGAGAAGCTGTGGCTGCCCCGTCCCTGGAGGGGCTCAAGGCCAGGTTGGATGGGGCTTGGAGCAACCTGGTCTGGTGGGAGGTGTCCCTGCCCAGGGCAGAGGTTTGGTACGAGATCATCTTTAAGGTCCCTTCCAACCTAAAGCCATTCTGTGATTTCTGCAGAAATAAAAGGCAGGTGAACTTCAACAGCCAGTCAGAGAGAGCTATCTCAGGGTGAGAATGATGTGTCAGTTTTAAAGGATTTTAATTTCCAAGAGCTCTGTGTGTGTGTCAGCCAGGCTGAGTCCTCAGGCAAGGTTTTGCTCAGTCTGTAGCAGAGAAAGGGTGGCTGCTGTGGTTTATCGTGGACAGCCACAGTGCCAAATCCTCCTTGTGTGAACTTGACTGGCACCAGCATCGTGTCATCATTTACACCTGGTCTCCAGATAAAATGTGCTACATTAACGAATATTGCTTGTTCATATAAAAATTCCATGAAAAAACTCATCTCCTTCCCTGGCCTTGCTCCAGCCTGGGAAAGTCTGAAGAAAGACGGAGCCTTGGCACCTCTGCATCATGTCTCGGGATTGAGCCAGGTCCCTGGGAGCAAGGCTGAAGTGTTTCAAACAAGTGGGTTTGGCTGAGGATGAGTGTTCTGGGCTGATTCCACCATGACCTATGGATATCTGGGGCTAGGAGGTCTGTCAAATGTTGCATGTGAGATAAATCGGGTCTGAGAGGGAAGTGCAGCAATCCTGGTGATGGGAACTATAGCTAGTGGAGTCCCTCAGGGATCAGTACTGGGACCAGTATTATTCAATATATTAATCAATGACTTGGATGAGGGAATAGAGTGCACTGTCAGCCAGTTTGCTGATGACACCAAACTGGGAGGAGTGGCTGACACACCAGAAGGCCGTGCTGCCATCCAGAGAGACCTGGACAGGCTGGAGAGTTGGGCAGAGAGAAATGTAATGAACTATAACAAGGGCAAGTGTAGAGTCTGGCATCTGG
>VXBJ01001543.1:48841-154559 GCA_013400055.1 Nycticryphes semicollaris | reverse complement strand
GGGGCTGCCTTTCAGGGTTTAGTTGAATTCCTGTATGCAAGGAACCTTTTGGGCTGCTGCAAATACAAAGCCTGATTGTGTTGCGTGTGAAGGATTGGGCCAGTTGTGCTCCGAGGTTGCTGGTGACAGCCCCAGCCATGCCCCTGGCAGTTAGAGCTGGAATATATTATCAGTTATTTCTATATACATATATATATATATATATAATCAGTTGTATATTCAAACTTGGCATTATTGTAAAAGTCAGGGCTTTGGCTGGGGGACAGGGAAATGGGGTTAACGTTAGTGATTGATACAAGGGAGAAATAAACACCATGCATTTTTTTGAAGGTGTCTGATTCCATGGACTGAGTCTTGCTCCAGCTGGAAATGTTGAAATTTGCGAGTCTGAAGCCAGAACTGCTGAACCAGCACAGCTTATTGTTTCGCTGTTGTCTTCCTAAAATGGTTAGAATTGGAAGGGACCTTAAAGGTCATCCAGTCCCACCCCTGCCTTGGGCAGGGACACCTCCCACCAGACCAGGTTACTCCAAGCCCNAAGACTTTTTGGAAGCACCCATTAAAATTAGTTTTATGATCCGAGTTAAATCTTTAATCAACATTCCACGTGAAAAAAATTCCACCGTGTGTCTAAAAGGGCATTTTGATTAGCAGGTGACACCTCGTAAATGAAGCAGCAAGAAGAATAAATGAGCCCTGTCTATTGCTTTACCTTTTCTCTTAATATCTTGGTTGTTATGTTTTAAGTACTGGCAGTTAAAATAGGAGAGGAAAAGAAAGGGTTGGTCACGGCAGCAGCAATTAGCAGTGAGGACCACAGTCCTCTTGCTTTCATCAATAATGTGTTTCCAAAATCTGTACTGAACCAAAATGATGTGAGAAGGGGACTGCTTGAAAAATGGAACAATAAAGAGAATTGCAATAGCAGAAGAGAAATTAAGGAAAAAAAAAAAAAAAGAAAAGAAAGAAAAGGCAAGGATACAAATTTAAGAGGTAGCCCATCATAGCAAAGGGTATTTGTCTTCAAAGTTGTTTAAATAGTCCCATTCCTTCTCGGCGGTTCCGTAACCTCCCATCACTCTGCTTCCACGACGTCTTTTTATTTCTCTCTTGTCACTTTGAAGGTTTCCTTGGCTTGAAAACCAGCTTCAGTGTCTCGTGCTTTTGACGGTTACTCAGCCTGATTTGGACGAAGGTATAGACTGGCAGTGGCCTTTATCTGAAAGCAAAGTATGAATTTTAGTCAATAGAGAATGAGAGTCGCTTTCAGATTTCATTTTGTTGTGGGTTTTCTTCACTCTAGTTAATTGTGGGCAGAAATTGCTGTGCCTGCCTGGGCAAAATGGTACACGGGGCTGCCTTTCAGGGTTTAGTTGAATTCCTGTATGCAAGGAACCTTTTGGGCTGCTGCAAATACAAAGCCTGATTGTGTTGCGTGTGAAGGATTGGGCCAGTTGTGCTCCGAGGTTGCTGGTGACAGCCCCAGCCATGCCCCTGNCTGGCCTTGAACCCCTCCAGGGAAGGGGCAGCCACAGCTTCTCTGGGCAACCTGGGCCAGAGTCTCACCACCCTCACACCAAAGAAGTTCTTCCTGAGATCTTATCTCAGTCTCCCCTCTTTCAGTTTAAAACCACCTTCCTGCAATAAGTTCAAAGGGTAAATTTAAACTCAAGGCTTTTCTCCTTTCTGATGATATTCCCTGCTGTTTAACATCCCAGCTAGGTCTAGGTTTGTGTTTCATTCCAGGAACATTGTGAATTTTACCATGTTTGCTGCAGAGCGGAGCTCAGAGCTACAAAATGACTTTTCTGCAAACTGAATGTTGTCACTTTGACCCTTTGATCAAGAAAAAAACCCCAAAATTCCATTTCCATGTCCCTTGCCAGCCTTTTGTAAGGAATTTGTCCATCTGGCTGTGGTTCTTTACGGCCTTGTGGTCACGAGCAGGCACATGCTCTCCTGCAGCACAGAGAGAGGCTACAAATAGGTGGAGAGGAAGGATTTTTCCTTTTTCCCCTTAATTCCTCCTGTCCTTCCTTACTGTGCAGTAAGATTTTAACTATTTCTAGTGTATGGAAGGGTCAGTCCTTTGCACAAAACCAGCAGTTGAGTTTTGGTTGAGACTTCAGCTCTTTCAGGCTCCTTCTATAATCTTGAGTCACACAACCGTTTTGTTCATTGGTTCGCCATTTTTAAAATGGGAATAAGAAACTTTTTATTGTCCCTTTTTTTACAGCATGGGAGCAGTGGAGAATATATTTTGGACTCAGCGCTCAGCAAATCCAGCTTCCAATTAATTGCCACTAATTTAAAGACTAAGAAGTGCATGTTACCCTGAGCTGCCCAGCTTCCCACAGCACTGTCAGAGGATGATGTACAAGGTTATCGTGACATGGGGTAATTGTGACAGGCTCATTAGCATTACCAATGGTGTCAGCGTGGAGGATCTGGTGAGTTCCCAGCCCACAGTCCTGGCTGAAGGCCACCATGGGTAGTGGTTGCACTTTTGCCACTCCAAACACTGCTCCGGGCTGCCAAGCTCTTAATTCTCCTTTCATTTCAAAGAATCATGGAATTGTCTAGGCTGGAAGGGACCTTTAAGATCATCTTGTCCAACCATCAATCTAACTCTGAGAAAAAACCATCACTAAACCATGTCCCCAAGCACCATGTCAACCTGTCTTTTGAATACCTCCAGGTATGCTGCCTCAACCACTTTCCTGGGCGGCCCATTCCAGTGCTTGATAACCCTTTCCATGTGAAAATTTTTCCTAATATCCAACCTGAACCTCCCCTGGTGCAATTAGATGCTATTTTCTCTTGTCCCATCACCTGTCCCTTGGGAGAAGAGACCAACCCCCCATGGCTACCCTCTCCTTTCAGGGAGTTGTAGAGAGTGAGAAGGACCCCCCTCAGCCTCCTCCAGGCTGAACACCCCCAGCTCCTCAGCCACTCCTCATAAAACTTATTCTCCAGACCCCTCATGAGCTTTGCGGCCCTTCTCTGTAAGGGTTTCTCTTGCAAATCAAGTTTTGTGAAAAAAACCCTTCGCACGAGTCCTCTGTGGCACCTGCCAAGAGCAAAGGGCTATTAAGAGGGTCTTGAGACCTCAAGGTTCATGAGACCTCGGGGGTGCCACACAATTTCCTCAGCCTGGTCGATGCTGCTGCCTGGGCTAGTGGCTTTCAAAGGGCTGAGGGTCCTGTCTAGGTCATAAACTCAGGGTGCTTTCAGAAGGTGAACAAGCAGTAGATATTTTGGTAAGACCTTGGGTATATTTATGTGAGGCTGAGCTTCCAGGTGGGCTGAGAATGAGGAGTTTTTGAAGTGCTGTAGCCAATACTTCACTAAAAGCCGTTGTGGGCCACTTCAACAGTGGCTGGGCGGTGGTGGTAGGCTTCACTGACACAGTGCGTGCAGCCTGGGGGGTGTTTTGGCCTGTTTGTAACCTATTTTGAATTTTCATACTGTTATCAGACTGACATTAAAGGAGACCTGACAAAGTAAGCTGGAGCTGCTGTTCAGGCTGCCGTTGCCAAGAGGCTGTCAGGGACGTGGTGTGAAGCAAAATGAAAAATCAAACCCATGAAGATCAGATTTTCTCATTGACTTTAATTTGCCGAGTCCATGCGGTCGAGTCGATGTGCTTGGCGGCTCTGGGAGCCCATTTGCTGAGCTCGGCAGCAGCACGGTGCTTATTCATGGACTTCCTATTAATATATACGCAATAACCCATCAGGGACTAATTAAGCAGCTCAATTTGTAAAAGAGGCGTTAAGGGAATTAGATTACAGGGTGATTGTTTAAAGAGCACAAAGCAGTGTTTTGGTTCGGGCAGCCGACCGTTGTGAATCCCACTCTCCCCTTGAGTCCGGCAGCAAACCTAGTGATGTGCTCCCCTCGGAGGTGCAGGTGACCTCACTGTTATGCTGCCACCACCTTTCAGGTAACACATAACTCTTAACAGACCTGGAGTATGCCTTGCAGAGTGAGAGGAGCCGCTTATTTCCAAGGTGACGTGGTACCTTCTGGCCTGTAAACTGGCAGCTCCAGGCACCCAAACTCCCCATGCCAACTACACTGCCAGCCTCCAGAGACAACATGGCCATCCCCAATGTGGTCAGCTCCTCCCTTTAATAATCTTTCAGCTTTGCCCAAGTGAAGTGAGCTGGGATTGCCTGGCTTCTGATGGGTCACAAAGGGGCTGAGGATGCCATGATTCAACACGTTTTTTCATGTAGAAACCATCAGGGAGGTGGAATTGGTCACCAGTGGTCTAAGCCTTACTCATAGGCCCTCATCTGGAAAGTAGAAGAAGCCCTTGGAGGATGTGAAATTGCCACCCATTTCTAAGAGTTCATCTTATTTATCAGGAGAACCTTCCAGTTCTTTTAGCCTGTTTTTCTGATGGTGTTTGGGGGTAAAATGGCAGGGGAGAGCCCCATGTGGGACCAGCAATGAATAACGGAAAGATGCTGATAGCCTGGAAGGAGGGAAGAGCAGCAGCCAGTGCTTACAGGAGAGATTCTCAGTAGCTGCCAAAGTCACTTACAGCAGATTTGGGGGGCTTGAGAGGATACCAGTAAATATTTTAAAGCTTTCCTAATACCTGCGGCTGTGTTGAGAAGCTGTAGCCCTAATGGTGTGTTGATTAATCCAAATCCTTCTGGTTGCTTCTGTCAAAGCGGCAATCCTGGTTGGTGTGTCTGCTGTGTAGTCTCTCACATGTCTTACGTGGGTGTCCTGCTGGAAATCCCATCTTGTTTACTTGCCTCTAATAGACAATTAGTGAAGCGTTTCCACAAAGTGGAAGAAAAATAAAAGTTAACAAGTAAGAAAGTAATATTCTCCCTCCCAGGACAGACATCTGGAATGACTGGCAGTCCTAAGTGCTGCGTATGGGAAATATTTTGACAGTTCAAGCTGAAAGCAGGCTTTGGAGTTTGGAATTTTTTTTAAGTGCGCTGATTTTTTTTATTTTTTTCTCTTTTTTTAAGAACTGTGGTGTGGAACACAGCTTTGATGCTTTAATGGAATCCAGAGAGCTCAATAATATGTTTCAGGTTTGGATGAAAGAGGGGAAAATTGCTTCTAGCACTTTCATGCTCAAGAAAAACAAAGCCAAACTCATTCCTCTGTGATGTCTTATCTATAATATTTTATCAGTCTGGTATCTAAGTGTAGCTTTGGTAGAGCTCCCTGAGACTTCTTGGCTCAGAGAGGAGATCCAAGAAGACTGGAACATATTCTGAGTTACTCTATATTGACTTTATATTTCTATTTTTTTATATTTATATATTTGATTTTTTTTCCAAAGCTGTGCATTCTGAGGGTAAACACACTGAATCACATGGGGAAAGTCAGTCCAGTCCTCACCTTGGCCATGCTTCATCTGTGGCACATGCTCTGCCCAGCAGCAGCTTTCAGCTTCCCTGCTGGTTCCCCCGGACAGACAGACAGACAAACAGCACTCCCTGGCTCAGCTGGATTGATTTGCAGCAATAAAGACTTCAAACCCACGTGGCAGAACACTGGAAAACCAGCGTTTACGTAGCACTGAGATTTAATGTTCCGATGACCCCGTTTGCTTTAGTTGCTGCTAATTCTGTCCTGTGTGATTTTCTGTGAGAAGCCCTGTTAGCTCAAGCTGTGTACAGCGCCTTCATAAAATTGAACAACAGAAGTTAATCTTTTCCCTTTCATCTCTGATCCTCTGTTGCTTCTGAGCAATAGCTTTGTAGGTTTTCGGCCTTTTTAGCATGCTGAGCATTTCCCCCATCTCTTTATCTTCTTTTTTCCCTTTATGTCCTTCTTGAGACAGCCTCATCTGCAGGGACCACTGTGCTGCAGACGCAGAACAGCTAGTCTGAGGAGGTTTAAGAAAAGAGTTATCTGAAGATTAAGCGGAGATGGCAGGCAGCTGGCTCGAGTTTTATCTGCTTTTTCTCCATGTTAATTGCCATTGGAGGAAAAAAGGGGGTTTATGTTTCCAGTGATGGGGAGTTGATAACTTGTTTAATCTTACAATCTCACTCATTCCAGTCTCATGACTCACATTGGAAAGGAAAAAAAAAAAATGTCTAAAAGATCATTTGAGATAGCCACTGAGCAGCTACTTTCTTTGGGACGAGCTTCTCCCCCTCATTCCCAGGATAAACCGTAGCCAAAGACACGAGTTGTCACGCTAGCCCCAGCACTGCAGTCATAAGCTGTGGGTCAGACATCCTCCGAGATGATTTCTTGCTGGCTCTTGTTGTCTCCAGAGCAGCCCCATTGGTCCTTCTTCATGCACCCGATGCCACCCACTACAAACCACTCCAAAATCCACCACTAAACCATGTCCCTATGCACCATGTTTTGAAGTATTTAAAAACTGGGCAGATGTGGTGTTGAGGGACATGGATTAGTGGTAGGTTTGGCAGTGTTAGGCTGATGGTGGGACTCAATGATTTTTGAGGTCCCTTTCAGCCTAGATGATTCTATGATTCTATATGTATTAATTTTGGAAGTTGGCTTTAGAGCTGAAGCCCTCCTGGCTGTCCCTGGGGTGTGAGCAGAGTGGAGTGTCGCCTAGAAGTGCTTTGGGATGGTGATGGGTGGGTTCTGGTCCTGCAGACCCTTCCTTACAGCAAGGTGCAGGGAGCATTTGCTCTTCTTGTCCTTCTGCTGTGGAGGTGCCTCATCAAAAGGATAAGTGGACACTTGCTGCACACAGGTCTTTTCTTCCTTTTTGTCTGCTGGAAAGGAGCTAAGGAATTTCTTCCCCCTCTTGTAGCCATTTGCACTTAATTATTTTTACAAAGGAGACATAATGATTTGCAGATGGCAGCAGAAGAACCCTACAAGAATGTGCCTTTCATTTTGTATGTGCCTTTTTTACCGTGGTTTGAGGCCAGTAGATTTATGAGTCAGAGGGAAATCACATGAGGCCGAGCAGAGGCTGCCAGAGATGATTTGCCCAGCTCCAGGTTTTCACTTCCTCCTTCTCTTTGGTGGGCTCCTGTCCCAGGAGAGAATTCACCTTTCTCTAATGGAAACCACCCAGTAACATAAATCATGGATTAACAGTTCATCTTTTAAAGCCTGGGGTTCATTATTGTGTTTTTTTAATCCTCAGATTATCCCAGTTCCTACCAGCTCTTGCAATCCTTGAGTGAGTCACCGCTTCACTTTTCAAAGGTGTTTTCTTCCAGTGCTGGCCTGCATGTTTCCTGCTGCTTTATAGATTTGATTCGATTTGATTTATTATTTTATTGCGTAGATGAGCTCAGGAACCTATAAGGTGTTGGCCAGCAGTGGCTGTGACTGTGTGAATCTTATGGTGACTGTCTTTTTGCTTGGGTTTGTTCCCGTATTTACTGTGGGTATAATAACACCTGTGTAACAGGTGCCTGTAAAGAACAGCATTTGCAGTTCAATGCTTCGGTGTTAGGACGAGCAGAAATCTCTTCTGTGGCACAGTGACGCTGCACTGATTTGTTGCACTGAAACAGAGTTGGGTAGAAATTAAGATATTTAGTTGTAATTAGCCTGACTACTGATGGAGGGGGGCTGGGTACTTCAGAGGGGGCAGTTCATCCTCCAAGGGTGTCCAGCCCCCACCATGGCCAGCCATGGAAGCTGGCTTTTCCGTCCCACTGGTGTCTGGGGGTCCAGAATGGGACCTTGGCCGTAGTGTGGCTGCATCTACCCTGCAGAGGGGAAGGCCTTTTTTCTCTTTTTTAAGCTAATCTATTTATTCTGCTAATAAGGACCTAATAATAACTTGAGCTTCTTTCTGGAGACTAAATATTTTAGTTTTTACTTAATGTCTGGTGAGATGTGCAGGAATTTTTTATTGATTTTGATTGGTATTGTCTTAGGCATAAAATATGCTGCTCTGACCAGGCACACATGGAAGCACACTGAGCTCCAGTGGGCCAAGAGCATGGGGATGCCAACCCCAGCCAAAGCTCTCCCTAAATGATCCCATGTGTGGATGAGCTGTATAGTATCCATCTCACCTATCTTAAAATGTCTTTCTACATGTCTGGGCTCTCTCTGCAGATCAGAGGGAGACAAGTGCCTTTTGAGGGACAATTTAACCCACTCTGATATTGGTGGGTTTCTGGAGGTGCCTCACTTTATGTGAGACTCTGGGGAGAACATAGATGATGAGCTTGGGCTGGAGATGTGGGAGGGGAAGAGATGATGCTTGGTAAAACCATTTTTTCCTGCTTTACTTTAATGGAAAAATGTATAGAATCACACAATGATATGAGGTTGGAAGGGACCTCTGGAGATTTTCTCCTCCAACCCCCTGCCAGAGCAGGTCCACCCAGAGCAGGTCCCACAGGAACCAAGGAAGAAGGGAAAAGCAGAAAAAGACTGGGTTTTAGCTTTCTTTTTTATGTTGTTGTTTTTTGGTGTGTGGAAACTTTAGAGTTCAGTTTTCTATTTAGACAATGCAAAAAAGCAAACACAACGAGCATGAAAATTCAATACAACAATAGGCTTTGGTCAAAGCAGAGTACATTGGAAGAAAAGCAACAACTACAATGCCATTGTCCTAAGTAATTGTTGCTGCCTCTTGGAAAGAGTTAAATACCAATTAAATTGTTGATCCGCAGATAGTGTGGGCTGTGACCCCTGACAGCACATAAATTAATTGCTGCCTTTAAACCCTGCATTTGCTTAACAGCTGCTATTAGTTCATTTTAAGAGATTTTCACAGATCTGGGACTAAACCCAAGTCCCTCTGCCATCATCACAAGATACCATTGGCAGCGTTGAGGCTTGGGCTGGGCTTTGTGCAGCACGTGTGGGACCCAGGAGTGAATGATCTTAATGCAGATGAGGTGAAATCCTATCCCTCTCCTATGTGTGTGGAGCTCAAAAGAAATCAAATGCAGATGGTGTTAGACTGGTTTGACACCAACATTGCTGGCCGAGGGGTTAATTGGTGGCGTGGTTACAGAATCACAGATTTCCCTGGACCTGCTGGTCACACTCTTGATGCACCCCAGGATGCATCAAAATGTGGCCTTCTTGGAGACAAGGGCCCATTGCTGGTTCATGATCTTCCTGTTGTCCACCAGAATTCCCAGGTCTTCTTCCTCAGAGCTGCTCTCCAGCAGGTCAGTGTTTGTGTGGCTTTGGTGAGGAATGTCCGTAATGAAATGTTGTGAGCGTATTCTCCCAGTGCTCCCAGTAAGTCAGTGCAGTGGCAGGTCAAACCTGAGAAGCTGCAGGAGAACAGGATCTGTGTTTCTCTTCTGCTGTGGTCCCCTTACCTGGGACTGGTGAGAACAAGTTTCCCAATTGCAGTATTTTCCACAGAAATGGAGTTCCTGGCACCCTGACTGGGCCGTGGGCTTCTTGAAGGGATTTCTGCTGGGAACCTCAGTGACTGCTCCATTGTGGCTGAAGCCAGGCTGGGCTTGGACTGGCACTTAGCCCAGGGCAAGGCTGGGGTTTATGCAGCACATCACCCCAAACAGCTTCAGCTGGTTTACTCACTGCAGGAGGGTGCAGGAGACCTGGAGAGCACGCTGGTCTCTGAGGGAGCCAAGTCATCCTTCGCTGGTGGAGGCATCCATCTCAAAATTATACCAAGATGAAAACAGTTGGTGACAAGCTCTGTATCAGCAGTTTGACTTCAGATTCTCATTTCATGCCGCAGAAGGATGAGTAATTCTAAATAGCTCTAAAGACATTTAAAAGCAGCCAAACCATGACAGAGAGAATATAGCAAATGAGAACAAGGTAAGTTATTATATGCTTTGTGAGCATGTACAAAGCCCTGTTATCACTGCTACACACCTCATCAGGGGTTTGTGTACCTGTGATGTGTTTCTCCCGGGGAGGGCAGATTTGGGGACACCGAGCCTTATCCCAGCAGTGCAGAAGGCTGTTGACTCTGAGCTTGGCCAGGTAGTGATGAACACAGATGTGCAGCTGCATCGTGGTCCTTTCAGCAGGAAATCCTTTCTTTAAAAATGCAGGGGGAAGGATTTGATGGCAGGATGAGAGACCATTGCTTTAGGTCAAGAAAGGTTCTCCTCCCCCTCTCCTCTGCCCTGGGGAGACCCCATCTGGAATAGTGTGTCCAGTTCTCGGTCCCTCAGTTCCAGAAGGACAGGGAACTGCTGGAGAGAGTCCAGGGCAGGGCTACAAAGATGCTGAAGGGAGTGGAGCATCTCCCAGAGGAGGAAAGGCTGAGGGAGCTGGGTCTCTTGAGCTTGGAGAAGACGAGACTGAGGGGTGACCCCATTGATGTTTATAAATCTGTGAAGGATGAGCGTCAGGAGGATGGAGCCAGGCTCTTCTCAGTGACAGGCAATGATAGGGCAAGAGGCAATGGGTGCAAGCTGGAACAGAGAGGTTCCACTTAAATATGAGGAAAAACTTTTTCATGGTGAGGGTGATGGAACACTGGAAGGGGCTGCCCAGAGAGGTTGTGGAGTCTCCTTCTCTGGAGACATTCTAAACCCACCTGAAGGCGTTCCTTTGTGACCTGCTCTGGGTGTTTGTGCTCTGGCAGGGAGATTGGACTGGATGATCTTTCAAGGTCCCTTCCAATCCCTGTAATTCTGTGATTCTGTGATTCTCCCCTCAGACAGAAAGCTAAAAATATATAGAAATGCCAAGGCAGGAGGTGAAGTCCAGCCTTTCCCTGTCTGGGCTTTTCAAAGCACTAAGGAAGATGTGAGCACCCAGGCAGGCATTTTCCCTGCTTCCAGCACAGTGTGTGTAACTGTGCTTACCCCTGTGATCCAGCCCGTCATTTACAGCAAAGATCAATGAGCAGCTCCTCGTTAAACTAATGAAGCAGAGCTGAGAGGCACTTTCCAGTCCCAGGGCCTCAGAGAAGCAGATCCTTTTGCACCTGAGTCCATCTTTTTAATTAAAAAAAAAACCAAAACATTTTACCAGCCATATTCTGATTGCAGTCTCAGCGCTGGTGGGTAATGATGGCATTGGCACCTCCCAAATGAACCAATGCCGAGTTGGGTGTGTGGGACCGTATTTAGGGCTAATGTAAAAGCTCTGGAAGTGGACGGGAGCATTTCCATTTTCCTTTAGGGACTTGGCTCACACTTTACAGGTGTAATTTGAAGCGGAGCCAGAAGGTGGCCCAGGCTTCATTTTAGAGGGAATTTGGTCGAAGGCTTTTCATTGCTTGAAGGTCTGCAGCTGATGGTTCAGAAAAATTTGGGGACAGGAATCTGTGAACCATTAAAGTGGGGTCCTGAAAAAGACCTAAGAGTCCTGGTGGATGACAGGATGACCATGAGCCAGCAATGGGCCCTTGTCGCCAAGAAGGCCATGAGAGTGTGACCAGCAGGTCGAGGGAAGTCATCCTCCTCTCTTCTCTGCCCTGGTGAGGCCCCATTTGGAGCACTGTGACCAGTTCCGGGCTCCCAAGTTCAGGAAGGACAGGGAACTGGTGGAGAGGGTACAGCAGAGGACCATCAAGATGGTTAGAGGCCTGGAGCATCTCTCTTATGAGGAATGGCTGAGGGACTTGGGTTTTAGTAGTCTGGAGAAGAGAAGACTGAGGGGGGATCTAATCAACACCTGGAAATACTTCAAGGATGGGTGTCAGGAGGATGGGGCCAGTCTTTTTTCAGTGGTGGCCAGTGAGAGGACAAAAGGAAATGGGCACAAACTTGACCATAAGAAGTTCCATCTCAACATGAGGAGGAACTTCTTCTCTTTGAGGGTGGCAGAGCCCTGGAAAAGGCTGCACAGAGAGGTCGTGGAATCTCTGTCTCTGGAAACATCCAAACCCCTCCTGGACACCTTCCTGTGCAACCTGCTGTAGGAGGACCTGCTCTGGCAGGGGGTTGGACTGGATGATCTCCAGAGGTCCCTTCCAACCCCATATCATTCTGTCATTCTGTGATCTTCTGATTTTGTGCTTTATTTCCTTTCTTGTAGGTTTGTGTGTTAACAGGAAATTGCTATATTTGTCTTTTAAAAATCGTACCAAACCCAGGAATGCTGATGAATTAGTCACTAATAACAATTGTTTTTGAAAATGAAACAAATGAATGAGCAGTGACTCACAGTTTCATTATGACCTGAAGACACAGCGCTACTCATTGTCTCTTTTCTTCTGCATCATTCACTTTATACATTCCCGTTTCCAAAACTCATTATTTCCGTTTTGGGTTTTGAAATGCATGTCAAAAAAGCCTGAAAAGTTTCCAGAACTGAAGTTTAAAAATGCTCTCATTGATGAGAATGTTTTGTTGTGCTAAATCTGAAATTTTGCTCCATTCACAGATTTCATATTTATTATAATTTATTACAAATTTTGAACTTAATGCAAAACCAAAAATACAGACACTTTGCATTCTGATGAGCTTTTAATGAGGCTTGATCCATTATCTTGAAATGCTACATTTTCCTTTTGGCAGAACTTCCCTGAAATCATCATATTCCAAATTTTTAGAGAAGAAAGTTTTCAGATGCTTTTGACTCATCTCCCTTTCCAGTTATGGCCAGACATAAATATATACTGAATTTACAGCAAATACCTGTAAAGTGCAAGCGTTAGAACAGAGCAGGGCACCTCATGTCCCTGTCCTTTGCATTCACAGTGCAGTAGAGTCTCACAGAGCAAAATCCAGTGCATGCATCCCATAGAGCTGGCCTGAAAAATGTGTCCTGTGCTGCTGCCCTGGGCTTTTGTCACCTCTGTCACACATTTAAAAGAAATAAAATAGAAGGAGCTGCTTCAGCAGAAAAGTTATTAGTGCTGGTGTGCCCTTGACTGGCAGGCTTTGTGTTTGGAGGCAAAAGCTGAAATAAGGCTTTTTCCATTTCGTGATTTTGTCTGTGGTGAAAGTCTTTTTAATCTCAACTTAATGAAAGCTGGCTCATGATGTGACTATGAGCACTCGGAAGAGGCAGGAGTAACACTTGAAGTGGGCTCCAAAGCAAGAGGATTTCTTCAGAAGAGGCAGAATTTGCAGCGTGGCCAGGTAACCACCATACCCGTATTTGTCTGTAAGTACACTATGCTTCATTTAGATAAATGTTTTGGGAAATACTTCATATACCTGGTGGAAAATGGGGCAGAATTAAATTAGCTCAGTGACAGGTACATCAGGAGCACCCATCTTTTCCAGTTTCTCAGTCTGGCCACATCCAGAAGAGGGCTCTGATAGTATTTAATATGATGGGACTGGCCTGGCTAATTGTTTACTATTAGCAGGTGATGTCTTTCATCCTCCTGCACTCCTGTTATATGTCAGGGATTGCTTTTTCCACAGATAGAGCAGTTTGAATATGTTGGTGAGAGTGCTGGTGGAAAACCACCCACCCACCTGGACGTCGGTAGCTGCTTCTGGGACTTGCTCTTGTCCTTCACCGGTGTCTCACAAAAGTACATGAACCACCAGAAGACCCTACACAAAAGTTCTCATTGCCTTTCCCATCCCTGATATGGCAGCATGTTGTGACTTTTCCATAGATTAGGCCAGCTGAGAAAAGGAACAGGAATGGCCCCTCTGTGGACGAGGGCCATCTCAGAAGCTGTGGTGCCCTGACCTAAGTAGATGGATGCATCTATAAGATACTAGATGTATAAGCAGATGTGTACCAGAACTCAGCCAGGTGAGTGAACAGCATCATGAAGGACCTTAAACTTGCTGGGTTTTGAGGAAATAATATCTGATGGCAACAATGTTTTCTCCCCACAAACCTGCTTCCTTGTGCCCTGTCTGGGAGTTTCCAGGACTACTTGAGCAACAGCAGTGCTTTTGCTGGGTTTCTGTCCTGGTCCAAACAAAAGCACTTGTTGTCTTTGGGTGTTGATGCCACCAAGGTCCTGTAGATATATGACGTGCAGCCGAGCCTGGGAAGTCCTCTTCTGCTGAATCTCTTCCTTGTCAAGGCAGAGCGTGGCCAAATCCAACAGGACAGCCCTGTGATGGTGATGGTGGTCTTGTACCATCCTTGCTGCACCCACACCACGTGGGTTTCTGTTGGTCCATTTTCTCCCATACATCCTTCATCTGGAAACTCTTGCTCTTCATCTTCTCACCTTCTGCCCACATCTCCTCACCTTCTGCCCACATCTTCTCAGCTGCTCTCTGGAGACATCTGATGTGGAGGAGCTGTTGGAGCACTGAGTGAAACCCAGCTGCATCAGCCAGCCCACCTGCATGAGAGCTGCTTGTATGAAAGAAATACAGGCTATTCCCTGCACTCTTTGTTCTCTGGCTGCAACCATGGGGTGGAAGAACCGCTTGCCTCCTAAGCAGCGCAACTTCCTTCCCTGCCTGCTCGAGTTAGCCCTCCCCAGTCTTCGAGCTGCAGAAAAGAGAAGGGATGGAGGAAATGACTTTCCCACAGGGGAATGCGTCCACAGCGCAGATGTATGTGAAGGGATGGTCTTCTGTCCAGGCAACTGCAGCTCTGGCCTGGCATAGTAAAGCTGCCAAGAAAGAGTAAAGCCCCCAGAGTCAAGCCTGTGCTTGGCAATCTAGAACTTTGCTGCTTCTCTTGGAGGCCAAAGGAAAAATAGGAAATATTTTTAGACAGGCCAGCCCTTTTCCATGAGATAGCATGTCTTAATCCAGGGAAAGGATAGCAAATATGTTTTTTTTTTATTAAAAAATATCCCTTCCTTGTTGGTGCCAGCTCAGTCTGAGCATCAGCAGTCTCTTATGGCCAAGAAAGGCAACAACAACTGGGGTC
The DNA here is from genome assembly GCA_013400055.1 of Nycticryphes semicollaris. Taxonomy (NCBI): domain Eukaryota; kingdom Metazoa; phylum Chordata; class Aves; order Charadriiformes; family Rostratulidae; genus Nycticryphes; species Nycticryphes semicollaris. The sequence goes on along the minus strand of VXBJ01001543.1, from coordinate 139,868 downwards.
ATCTTGAATCCCATAGAGCCCCATCATATTAAATACTATCAGAGCTCTCCTCTGGCTATGGCCTGAAGCAAATTAGTTGGTGAGAGATGGGAAATAAAAGCACAGATTGTAATGTTCAAGATGTATCATGGTCATGACATGCAAGAGCTCTGGCTCTTTTGCAGGCACTTGGAAACAGTGAGCTGCTCTCCCCATGGCTGCTCCTGGAAAAAATATGAAATCAAATCTGCAGCAGGTTACTGAATACAAAGACTTCACCTCTTTCTCAGGGAGTCCATAAGCCACAGAATCACAGAATCATGGACTGGCAGGGATTGGAAGGGACATCTGGAAATCATCTAGTCCAACCCACTGTCAGAGCAGGGTCACACAGGGCAGGTTGCACAGGATGGTATCTAGGAGGGTTTGGAATATCTCCAGAGAAGGAGACTCCACACCCTCTCTGGGCAGCCTGTTCCAGGGCTGTGCCACCCTCACAGGAAAAAAGTTCCTCTTCATCGTGATGAGCAGCCTGAAGCGCAGCCTAATTTTGGCAGACTTGGAAAAAAGCAATTTTTGACTTAAAGACAAATTTCTACAGCAAGAGTCTGTTCTGTGTGCTGTTCCAGACTTCATCTGAGAAAGCAGAAACATGTGATTAGAATATAATCACCATTTTCACACTTCCTGGTGCTTTTTGAGGGTCTCAGTTACAGAGAATGGTAATTGGTTTCTTCATGTTAGAATAAAATATCTGAGTATTTGTTAGTAAGTATGTACACATAGAAATAAATGAAAACATTAATTTTTTTTTGTCAATATGCTTCATTGGAAAAAAAAATCTTATGAGCTCTTTTTATTGCTTTCTAATAGCTATTCAGGTGATAATCTTTCTGAAACTGGCATTGAGGGATTGTATCGCTTCCACCGCAGTTATGTCTAATTGGCAAATCAAGGTCAAGAGGAGTCAGGGAAGAACAGATAAGGACTGTGCTCGTCTTATTATAATGCAATCTCAAAATTGGCCTGGCTGAGTGAAATTCAGTGCCACTTACCAGGCTTTTGCAGTGCCTTGTGCAGGGAGTGAGGACATCATTATTCTATAGAGGTTTTCTCTTTTTTTTTGAAAAGTAAATCAATGACAGATTTTAAAAAGGGATGCAATATGAAAATAGAAACTAGTAGATATTAGGTGAACTTAAGCAACAGCTAAGCACTTCGGGAATTAGAACCAAAATTCTTAAAAATCTATGAAATATTTAGCCAGATTTTTGTACCTAACAGGAGGACGGAAAGCACAGAAGGGTGGTAACCACAGTACTAAAAAATGAATAAACAGTGTCCTATCAGATTGAACACATGAAAGTGTTAGTGTATGTTTTTAGCACTATCTCTATTCTGCACATTTCATGCAAAATAAATAATATTAGTTCCTAAACTTTGTAAATGAATCAATGAGCTGAGTCTGTGACCCGTTCAGAGGTTTTTTGATTTGCTTTGATCCAAAGACTTCAGATGAAGCTCCTGCAGCCAAGCTGTGGAGCATTTTGGGAAATGACTGTTCTCACCAGCTTTCAGTACAGTTTAATTCACTTAAGAGATTCAGCTGCTCAGAAGAACAGTGCTTTTATTGCACGTAGGAATTCCTTAAGGTTTATCCTTTGACACTTGGCAATATGCCTGTGTAGCCCAACTCTCTTCTCCTGATTCAGCTTCTCTGTTGTAACTGTATTGAATATGGCTCCCCTCCCTGATCAAGAGCCCCTCCCCAGCTTTCCTGGAGCCCCTTTAGGGACTGGAAGCCCCTTTAGGTCTCCCCGGAGCCTTGTTTTCTCCAGGCTGAGCAACCCAACTCTCCCAGCCTGTCTTCACAGCATACGAGAGGTGCTCCAACCCTCTGATTATGACTTCCTTTGGACCCATTCCAAGAGGTCCATGTCCTTCTGTTGAGGACTCAAAAAAAAAAAAAATTGGTTGCATGTCCTTGTGTTTTATCTTTCACATAAAGCTGCTTCTTGGACCCATCAAGTGCAGCCTTATGTGTGATTGATTTACAGCAAATGTGTGTGTAGCTTAACCTACAGCCAGCCTTCAGGACAGTTGGGCAGACACGGTACCAGCATGGGGACCCAACTACCTGTCTCTTCTGGAAAGATAATCAAAAGGGCATCCTAAGAGAGCAGCGTGTGCTGCCTCTTCTGCAGTGTGTGCAGCACAGGTAATGCCAGAGTCACCTGGGGCCAGCTTTGGATCTCACTGCCATTAAATCACACTGAAGGTAATGAGCACAACAGCCAGCTGGTGGTGGCTACATGAAAAATCATTACTTGCGATGCTCTGCAAAGCGATGACCAGACCCTGAGGTGAGCGGAAGGAAATGAAAGAGATGCTTTATGTTGGGGCGTTGGGAATGGAGCCCCAGCTCTAACAGGCTCTTGGAGTCTGCAAGCAGCAGAGGTAGAATTTCAAAACCTCTTTGATCTCTGCCCTGGTACTTTGGTGCTATGGATCGAAAGGAGCGATCTGCGGTAAGTATGAGGTCTTAAAGTGAAGCAAGGTGCTTTTTGGGCAGCCATGAAGGACACTTTCCTACTGTAGTGGTGGGATACATGAGCATGATGGAGGCCGGCTTGGAGTTGGGCAGAAGTGGATGTGGCTGTGCTGGGGAAGGGTTTCTGCTGCTCTTCTGGACATCCACATCATCTCAGATCTCCTAATGGAGCTGAGAGCAAAGGTGCTTTTGTTCCGGTGAGTTGGGTCAGCCTCAGCAGTGAAATAGTAAATCCTTTCTACCTTTGTAGGGTTTTGCTGAATTAGGTTTATTTAGGGAGGGCTCATGCAAGCATCTTTGCCAGCACAAGTGGTTTATTTTCTTAAGGTAACCTGTGCTTCTTTAATAATTTTAAATAATCCAAACATATAAGTCCATTGTAGATCAGCAAAAGTGTGAATTGACAAAAATACATTTGCCTTTTTCATGTCACCAACACAAGGGCCCTCGTAATGTGGAGAAAGTGCCACCTGGGCATGCAGGTATGTCCATGACTGTCCTCGTCAAACCTATGTGAACTCTTTCTGCATTTGGCACAGAGCTATTGCTGCTGCTGGATATCGAGAGGCTGAAATCCTGGCAGAGATGATGAGAGTTGTGCTGCTGATCTCCAGGAGGGCAGGACTTAATATCCAAACAAGGCTTTGATCAAGATTAAGTTGCACAGGAGCGGTGTTAATACTATTATTAAAAATAGGAACGCAGCTCCGTTTTTAAATAGTGTTGTGTATTACAGGAGGAAAAAACCCAATTTGCAGTAGTCACATCTTTGCTTCCATCCCTCCCAAATCTGTCCCCGCTCACTGCATGGCCTCGTTTCTCTTGGCTGTTGCTATTGAGTGCCAGTTGAAGGGCTGAATTTCTGGCTGCTGTAAGCAAGTTCAAGTTCTCTGAACTCAGTGGCCACACACCCAAAGTATGTCTGCATCAAGGAAATACTGTGGTCTTTATTAAGCCAACATCTAATAGTGGGTACAAGCTCTGGCCGCTTGCTGTGGAAACTTTTGAAGATGAAAGGGGGAGTCCAGATGGACGTCCACCAAGGTAATTCAATGGTCTTGGAGTGCTTCGTGAATAGATCAAGCAGCTGTGCCACTGTTACTACCCTGAATGCTGTCCCCAAAGACAGGGCTTCCAAAGATAAAATCACAGCTCCAGCTACGCAGCTCCTCTGTCCTGGTGGGAAATGTTTCAGGATTTGGCCAGGCCTGAAGGAGTGATGTTCAACAGATGATCATGCCCATCAAGTTGAGATGAGCAGCTGTTATTATTAATCTTAGAGTCTTTGCACAATGTACCTGCACATGTACCAGAGTTTAACATCATTTTTTTAGTGGAAGGATGAAGGCTGTCTGGGACAATCACTTACCAGTGGTTGTATTGATGATACCTTCAGAGCCACAGCAATTGCTCAGGCTTTAAACTTTCATGCTTGCTTTGAGTTGCAAAGTACTCATTATTTCAGAGTACGAGACGGCTCCACTGAAGAGGGGATTTTAACACTGCCAGAGAAAACAAACAGATGGCAGAGTGACTGGCACGAATATGACAGAGCTGCCCTGCTCTCTGACCATCTGGTTTGGACCTTACTTTAACATTTCGAACTTGCACACACTAAGTCTGTCTGCAGCAGACTTGGTGCCGGGAGGGGAGTGTGTTGGGCAGTCATACACAGAGCAGGATGGCTCATCCCCGTAGAACGGGCAGAGACTTCTCCCCCTCTAAACCCAGGCCTGAACAACAGATAGGTTCCAAATTTCACTTGTCCTGCCTGAGTTGCCTGTGGGTTGTTGCTAAGGGGACAGTCAGGTGTCTGTGCCAGAGCAGCATCGCTCTTGGTTTTGGCAGGACCAATAAAACATGTTTCGTGCTGGGGCTATCATAGAATCATAGAATTGTAGAACAGTTAGAGCTGGAAGGGACCTTAAAGATAATCCAGTTCCACCCGCCTGCCCTGGGCAGGGACACCTCCCACCAGACCAGGTTTCTCCAAACCATGTCCAACCTGGCCTTGAACCCCTCCAGGGATGGGGCAGCCACAGCTTCTCTGGGCAACCTGGGCCAGGGTCTCACACCAAAGAAATTCTTCCCCAGATCTCAGTTCAATCTCCCCTCCTTCAGTATGAAGCTATTACCCCTCGTCCTATGGCTCCTCTCCCTGATCAGGAGTCCCTCCCCATCTCTCCTGTAGGTCCTCTTCAGGTACTGGAAGACTCCTCGGAGCCTTTTCTTCTCCAGGCTAAACCCTCCCAGCTCTCTCAGCCTGTCCTCACAGCAGAGGGGCTCCAGCCCTCCCAGCATCTTTGCGGCCCTCTGCTGAACGCATTCCAACAGATCCGTGTCCTTCCTGTGTTGAGGACCCCAAAGCTGGGGCTGACTCCCTACAGCTCTTCTGGACACCAGTGCTGAGCCTTTCCTCCTGTCTAACCTATGATCAACTAAAGAACAGTAATAAAATTGGGAAAGGAGCATTTTTCAAAGGAATGGTTCAGATACATTGGCTGGGTGACAGTGCAGGCTCCAGGCGTCGGGGATAGACAGGAACTTTTGAAGCCTCTCCTAAGAAGAAGAAGGAGATGCAAAACGAAGGCAGAGTGCCTTAGATAAATCCAACACCATTGTTCAGAATCCTTTCCAAGCATAATGAAGGAGACAAGCCATGGCAAAAACATCAGAGCACTTCGGAAACGTTGTCAATCTGGCTTTGAGCACTGACAAGGCATGAAATACCCCGTGAGTGCATGTGTCTGTGCGTACTCACAACCGTTCCTACCAAAAACCAGACCTACACAGGCACTGCATACCTCTCCTCCCTCCTTATTTGTATCCTCCTGTTCTAAACTCATTATCTGCTCTTTTTGAGCAGTTTTCTCTGGAGGAGAGGCTGAGTCACATTCAGCCATATCCATCTACGGAGGAGCTCAGCTTCCTTCCAGCGCCTTCTCCATCAGTGAGCTGATGAGGGGTATCTATAATTACAGCTCACAGAAGCCGCAGTCGTGATGTGCTGGAGTTCAGAGGAATGGAAGGAGGTTGGTGGAACCAGGGTCTGTCAGCTCAGGAGCTGCTCCATCACTCGCCTGCCTCTGTCTACATAAATAATTCTGTTTCAGAACTGCCCCTTATGGTTAAAATGATAGATGGCACCTTCTCCCTCCCCCCCCCACCCCCTGCCTCCTGTCACTCCCCATGTGGAATTGCGATAGTTTGAGGAACAGTCTGCGGATAATTTTCTCTGAAGGTTTTTTTTGCATGGAAAATAGATCAAAATTCTGTTGAACTATTTACATTGTTTTATTTTTACAGCTTTGACAGAAATGGTAATAGGAAAATGAGATCAAGATGCTTTTGGTACATTAATGGCATTAAAAAAAAAGAAAAAAAAAAGAGCAACCTCCAAGTAGTTCAGGGTCAATTCCTGCTGGTAATTTCTGTACGAGCATATAAAGCCCAGCATGTTCTTCTCCTTGTGAAAGGGCTTACAGGTATTGTTGATGCTGTTTTTAAGACTCTTTTATGAGTCTGTAATAATCTTTGCATTATACTATTACAACATAATCAAGTCCTTGTCACGCTGCCAAGACTGATCAGATAACACGAAAGCACTGAGGAATTTTAGTGCTGAACTTATTAGGAGAGACCCAGATTTATACGATGATAGTTGCCAACGACTGGAGCTTTGTGCAGTGTGGGAATGCTGGTCCCAGCCATACAGCACTGGTGAGACACAGTTTGGCACCATCTCCAGCTCCAACCAAGGCTGGGAATTCAGGTGTGAGAACATCTCTCCAGTCTCACCAAGCATTTGCAAGATGTGGATTTAAAAATATCCCGTTCCTCTTCTTCTTTTTAAAAAAACCCCAAACTTTTGGAAGCACTAAAATGACAAAGCTACAGTTGCTCTGGTTGCTATAGTTTAATTTTGCAGCAATTAACATATCAATCCCAATGTACTGAGAAGCAAAATGCTTCTTTTCATCAGTTTTTCCAGGCAAGAGGATGCAGACACTTGTCATTACACCTAATCCTCCCCAGGCTGGGCTTTGTGGTGGAAGCCTTTTAAATGTAGCTGCCCACCAAGTCTGTTCTTAATGTATCTTACCTGGCCGTAAAGTTGAATCAATACCTACAGTAGCCAGGAATGAGGCACTGTTTAGAACAGGTTGTGTTGCCTTTGTTGGAGAAGCACAGCATAAATTTTGACATGGAGAAGCCTCCAGTTTGAGCAAACCCAATTGCGGTGTGTATGTATCAGTCTTCTCCAAATGGGGCAGCCTGGAGAAATCACTGCTTTGAATCAACGTGAAGCGTGCTTTATTCTCACGTCTCCCATATGTCAAATGTTAAACTATTTATGTTCCTTGCTGAGTTAAGAGGATGAAAACCACATCTATTACCTGGTTTTGCTGTAGGTTAGGGCTTTATGAGTGAATTGTGCACCCGAGTTCCATTTTTCTGTGGCATTTTGAAGTGACCATTGTAAAAGGAATTAATTTAACAGTCTCAGCAGGAAAGGTAAGACATTTGGACACTGGACAGTCTGGATATTTCTGATATTGGTCTGGCATAGCATAGACAGGAGCCTGTCCAAAGTTGTATCATGGTCCATGAGACCAAAATGTGAGAAAAGGAATGCCAAAAAAAATAATTTATCATTTTAGATGTAATATTACTTTCTCCTCCTACTTCCATTCTTGGCCCGAATGGATATGGTCTGAAATGAAGAGTTTAGGACATGGTCCATTCAAAAACCATATTTTAAGGAGATGACACATGGATACCATGATTGATCTGGCTGCTTGGTCCTGGTCCTCTCAGAAAGGGTTTCTGTGTCCTCATGAGAGAGAAGACAAATCATTTAGCAATGAAATTCCTTTTCCTGTTCCCACTGCAGGAGTCGAGTCTCTTTTGCTTCTTCATAGAGGTCTCCAGGGTAATTTATCACTTGTTCATGATGAAGTTGTGTTGAGATTTCCAAGAGGATGGTCTCTGTTGGGTCCATCGGTGCAGACATTGTCTCTGCTTGCATGGTGTTGCCTTCTTCTGAGGTCCATGTGCCAAAGGGGTTGTCCCTCCCCGTCCCAGTACTTAGAAATGTTTCACCCTCTGTTGCTCTGGCTGTGGGTTGCGGTTACAGATACAAAGCAGCAGCTTTGCTGGGTCTGTGGCAAAACGGCCTCAAAGCGGGTACAGTCACCATTTTTGTATGAATTCTCACACCACCAGCCTTCCCTTGAGATGATCTGTGAAAATCACATATCCAAATTAAAAGGAAATCCTCTTAGGAGTGCTCATGTCCCCCTGTGGAGATGATGAATACTGTATTCCACTGTGGTAGAAGTAAAAAAATCCCAAAGAGAGCTCATTTTCCTTCCTTTTTTTTTTTTTTCTTTTCTTTTTTTTCCCCTCTATATGTGTTTTTTTAACTCACCTTCATGTAATTCAGCTTAACATTTCTACTGAAGTTCTTACTGTGACTGTTCACTATAGCTTGAAGGAGCGCTTCAATGATGATATAATGTGTATATCTGTACCTATATAAAATATTATCCAGCTCGCTGTGTGAGTCATACAGCTTCTGATTGTTGCCCATAAACAGGCATCAGCTAATGGTATGGAGGTGTTTATTTATCAATATTCTGATTTAACAGGCTTGATCTGTCACAAGGACCTTGTGGTAGGGGAATAAAGGTATTACAACTAACTTACACTTGTTTTAAGTACCTACCAAACTATAAGGCTTTCTAGAGGAGGCAAGGCCTGTGCTCTGTGCTGAGGATGCTTAAATAACAGGCAGGTACTGCATTGCTTCTCTTTTCAAGAGGATTTTTAATTGTAAACGCTGGTTGCTCCAAAACCAGTGTGTTCATTCTCCTTGTCCAAGAAGTTCCTGTGGGAATCCTGCACCCCAGTGCCTGGGGGTTTTGAGGGAGCGACTTCTTCATCCTACTCCTGACCCCACTGCTGCTCTGGCACACAAGCTTGGCACTGGGGACATCCTCCCGGGGTGTCCTGCAGGGACGTGGAACAGAGCAGGGCCAAAACAGGAACAGAAGGGACAGAAGCAGCTTCAGATATGTAGCTGGAAATGTGTTTCTAAAAGTGTTGTTTCTTCTGACAAAAGGAATAATTTGGAGAGATACTATCTCTCAGAACTCTAAAAGGGAGCATGTGGAGAAATGATTATTTCTCTGCCTTTTTTGCTGTTTCTTGATTTTATTATTTAAGTCTTTGTTCTGATACATTCCTTATTATTTTAGCTGCCCTGGGTAATTGTGTTTTTCCCTTAACGTAGGAAGTTACTTTCAAAAGAAAGGATGGGGGGGCGAAGATAAGGCATAGCAGTTAAATGGGAAATCTAATGCTAATTAAGGCACAGTTTTGCTAATCACCTTAGAAATGAAGTTATCAGCTGAAAAAGCCTGGAGTTTGTGTAATGGAAGTCAGGAGCAGGGTTTTTTTTCCCCCCGTTTCCTTCTGTCACAATGCATTCAGAGATTAACAGTTTACCTTACAGACTCATCTTGACACCATTAGACATGATGTCTCTTTGCATTAACTGCAGGCGGGCTCGAGCTGTTCTAGGATATATTTCAGTCTGAATAGTTAAAATTTTGCAAAGTTATAAGCAACTAAAGTCAGGATCCCATAATGGGAGCTGTCAGTGTTCATCGTGGATGTCACGCCGTGCTCCAACTAGAATGTTACATCCAGGACCCAAGGTAGTCACTGTCCCTTTATTATTATTATTATTATTATTATTATTATTATTGTTGTTGTTGTTGTTGTTGTTGTTGTTGTTGTTGTTGTTGTTGTTGTTGTTGTTATTGTTATCCCAGGGATGAGGAGGAAGCACAGCGTTAGGTAAGGCAGCAGCCCTGGGGTGGCAATAGTGTGTTTTTTTTTCTCTGAAGATGCTGATGGATGAGAGGAGAAGGTGCTGTGCTGGGGAGGGCACTGTCCTGGCTGGGGGGCTGCGAGGATCCAGCCCCAATTTTGCCACTGCTCTTGCTGAAGTCCTTCTCTCTTTTTCTGACGCCAGCTTGCTTTGTGCCAAAACCCAGGTGGTAAGCCCAAATTCCCTTGTATGGCTTGCAGCCATGGGAAGGGAAGCAGGACGTACAAGTTACTATGCAATCCCAGGGGAAGCAGCCCCTGCATCACTGTTTTCTGATGAAAATATTCTCCTTAAGTTAATAATTTTATCCACTATTTCCCTGCCAGTGGTCACTGTGGCATAGCAAGCACTGCTTGCAGAAGGCTGCAGAGGAGAACAAGGTTTTCTTAATATGTATGCATCACATTTTTTTGAATTTAAATTAACATTTTTGCCCATTCTTCTGTTAGAGCTGTGTCCGTGCCTTCCCCTGTGTGTGTCCTTTACTGCCCAGTGGATGCTGGTACCCAAGGGAGGGAGCCCCAAGAGACCCCTGCTCCGTGGGGTGAGTGGATGGGGACGGCACACAGTGGAGGAAGCAGCTCTGACCTGCTGGAGAGGATGGGGTGGAACAAGGTCCCCCGAGCTCAGTAGCATTCTCCTGCTTACCCCAGGTGCCATCCAGACCCATCTCCTGGGTCACTTCCTCCAAGCACAGCACACCTGTAAAGCTGATACCTCCAGCACCATCAACCTCAAGACGTGAGCTTGGCTGGCCCTTCCAATGTGTAATTCTAGCCCTGCTCTACTGGGGAGTGCAGACCATGCCTTGTCCCTGCTGTATCACAGGAGGGGCTTTCGGCACCCTCCTGGGTGGTGGATCTCCTCTGGGGTCACCTTTCTCTGCCTGGCTGGCTGCTTTGACTTTAGGCAGATTGCCAAGAGCCCTTTTAGTTAAATAATGCTCCTTGGGAGTAATTGCTGGCTCTGGCAGATGGGAGCAAAGTAAATTGATGGCTGCAGTATATTTTTGAGGACAAAGTGGATCATGGACAGTAATTGTTCTTAACTGTACAACACTTGGAAGGTTGTTTCTGCAGCTGCTGCAATGAACTGGTCAAGAGAAATTGGCATTTTCTCACTGTCTCTATTACATGCGTAAAGGGCCATCAGTACACTGCGGTTTCTGAGCTGTGTTCCCTCTTCCTCAGTTACCAGGAGTGCAGTAACTTCAGGGGATGTTCTTACCCAAGCAATGGCAGGGTGTCTCCTCCTTCACCTTGCTCCCAGGCCTGTCTAACAGCATGGACACCAGTGCTTTCCCAGATGCTCCCAAAGGAGGGGGTTACTCCTGTCCTAGCCGAAGGAAGGACATGTCCTAGGAATGAAGATGTATAGAGTGCTCCATAAAAGCACTGGAAAAACAACTGTGGTTTTGCAAACAGCAGCCTGGAGGCTGATGGCAGGGGAGGTGCCTTGGCTGGGAGGTACCCGTGCACGAGGTGTCTGGACCTCCCTTTGAAGGTCTACCTAACTCTGTGCTGTGTCGCGCCAAGCCTGCTCCCCATTTCGGGTTATGCCCAGTGCAGGTCACAAATCAGGCTGTTTCACAAAGGCTTTCACACACTCATGGCGCCTTCATGCTTCTGAAGGGCAATGAGGAAGCAGAGCTGGGTCAACCCATCACGTGGCCATGAAGCCTTGTGCTCACTGAAGTTTGCCTCCCACCCACATGGGCAAAAGCTTCTGGGAAGTAGCGGCCAATACAGTTTCAGCTGTAGTCGGACATTTTTCTGCTTTCCCATGATGAATTCGTAACGACAGTCCCATTTTGCTTCGAAAATAATTGCAAGTGCATTACCCACCAGCTTTGTGAAAAACACATCAAAGATCTCTGGGTGATGGATTTGTTTTCTGTTTGTTTCTCTGGGATTTCTTCACTAGAATTTAGTGTTGACTGGTTATTTACAAATCCAAGCATCCTTCTGTATGTTTGATTACTCCTGTGTGTAGACTGATGGAGAAGTTACTGAGTCACTGTCATTTACTGGAGGGGAATGCTTCTATTTTTAATTCTGCATCTCTTTATGGGTGGGTGAATGGCAAGCTAATAGTTGTGTTGAGGTTTGAATGTCAGAAAATAAGGGAGAAACTTGAGACTTTAACCTGCTGTGTGACATACTCTATCTTGAGTCTTTTAAACATGCTTTTACATACCATCCATGCATATTTTATGAAATTATCATGATTTCATCCTTTGTGGGAAGCAATATAAAAGACTCTGCCATGTTAAACAGGCTAAACATGAATTAATTTGACAACACGTTATTTTTCTGATTGGTCTTAATGTTGTGTTGGCTCTTGATTACCCTTCTACAAAGAGGTAATTCTTCAAGGAATTAGCAGAAACAATACACCGGACTGATTGTCCTGTTAATGCTGTTGGTTGCAGTAAATAGAGTACCTTAAGCAATTGTAGGTTTATTTGCTACAAGCACGCAAAAAATCTACATAATAGGAAGGTAATCAATTTGTTAAAGGTCTTTGGTGGGACAAACGGCTGCTCAGTAGGGACATAAACCTTCCCAAAAGAACCTTCTGCCTTCAGAGTCTGAGTGCCACAGGGGTGAAGTTGCTGCAGGTTGGGACAGCAGGGTATCAGCAAGGTGATGACTTCCAGCCCTGCTGGGAGGATGGAGGGCTGCTGAGCCCTTTGATTGCTCATCTCATTCGGGAGAACAAAGTCTGGGGCCTTTCTCAGGGCCATTCAGTGCTCCAAGGTCATGGTTATTGCAGGAACAGAGTATCACACTGAGCGTGTGGGGCAAGTACCCTTCATGCTTCATGGCCATGGAGTATGTTCCCTGGATAGTGGTCACCTGTTGACCTGGGGCTTTGAGCTACCTGGTTTAGTAGGAGGTGTCCCTGCCCATGGTGGGGGAGTTGGAACTCAATGACCTTTAAGATACCTTCCAACTCTAACTAAGGTCCCTTCCAGCTCTAACCATTCTATTATTGTATTATTATTCTATTATTTTCTATGTCTATATATGTCTAGCAGGAACAGAAAGTCCTTGCCAGGCCACGTGGGAACCAGCAACATCTTCCTGGGGCCATGGTTGACTTTGACAGCAATGTTGGGTGCCACTTGGCCACTTCCCCTGTAATAGTTGTCTCTGCTCCTGTTGTTACCAGAAATGTTTATAAATGTCTTGTAAAAACAAGTAGATTACTTAATTTGTAATGAGAATTTAGGCGTTATTTAGGAGATGGAAGTATGGCCTTTCCTTTCACAGGTACATTTTTCAAATTAATATTTTACTAATCTGTCTGGAACTGGATTGTGGATACGTACATGCACGATGCCCAACACTCTTTGTGTCTCAGCTTATGCCAATATGTGAATTTCAAGATAGTTTGTATAGATATTCTAGAAATCTAGAAAAACTGCAAATATGTCATACTGTCATAAAGCCATATGACTTATTTAACTAAAGCATGGAAAGACAATATTGCACCTTCACTGCTAAGGGCAAGCTTGCTGGAAAATGACATTTTAATTACCTCATGGTTTTTACATTTTTAAAATAATAATTCTTACCTCAAATCAGTACAAAACCTAACAAATCCCCCAAACTACAAAAACATGTGGTGCTGGGGATCTTCCACCCAAGAGCAGAGCTTGATGCTCCTGTTTCACTGAGACAGCTGAGCAAGCAAGAAGCACAGGCACTTTGTCAAACTACTGATGAAAATATTCCTTGTGTATATATGTATTTCTTTAGAAATACATTGTTCACTTGTTAGTTGCTTTAGCAACCTGTGGCCTGTTGCAAAACTTCGAGCAGACTTTGTGAGCTTTGCTGGCGAGAGACAAGTGTGATTGCGTCTAGATAGGAGGGATGGACATGGCCCTCATCTCAGACATCGGCTCTCAATTCCCTCTGGAGGTGCAAAGTCATATTTAGTAGGAGGATTGCCCCAGGTGAAGATGTCTCCCTGCTGCACTGTCCCTTTCTTGTGTTGCCTGGGCTTGGGATGTGCCCGTGCCTTGTGTTGGGTGAGATAAAGCCCCTGCTAAGAGATTAAAAAGGGCAGCTGATGCGGCCGGGAGGCTCCTGGTGCTGCTGGGAGGAGCGGATTGATCAAGGCAGGTAAAATTTAGGGAATGCAGATGGGTTAAAAGCTGGTGAGCCTGGACAAGATCCCAGAAACAATGGGTGTTGTGACAGCTGAGCAAAATGGTAGCACGGAGCAGACTGCAAAATAGGCAGAACTGTGATTATTAGTCCTGTTTGGCATATGTGTTTGTAATGATTGCACGGTACCTGGTGTCCTGGGTATGCATCTTTAAGATAAATAACTTCATGGTGAAGTCAAACAGGGAGGGAAGAACCCAGGTATGACATGTCTTTCTCTGAATTCCCTTTCCATGTGGTGAAAAGAAGATCTCGAAAGATTTTATTAACTTGTAAACTGTAATTTAAGAAAATTTTAAACAGCATGTGAAAGAAAAATAATGAACAAATGTTTTCAAGTGGGAGAAATCTGTCCCTGCCATATGTTTCACTGACTCATCCCTTCTGCAGAAGGAGATCTTGCAATTGTTTCAACTCTTCCAGCCACTAAGCCTTTCTATTTAGGAGCAACATCACCATAAGCTCAACACCCGATCCCACAGCACATTAATACCACGTGCTGGATACCGTATCCCTCTAAAGTTGACGCGTGTCTCCCTCTGTCTCACCTTTGAGCAAAGATCAAACCTGGCCACGGGTTTCCACTTGCCAGGGTATTATAGAAACCTCAAAAGCCATCACTTCTTCCTCTTGAATTGATGCATGGACCCCTTGCATCACAGCAGAGCCTGGGGCTGAGGGTGCTGTGCGGTTGTGTTGCAGGTGTGGCTGTGCGGTGGCAGCATGGAGGTCCTGCCCTGCTCCAGGGTGGCTCACATTGAGCGCAAGAAGAAGCCCTACAACAACAACATTGGTTTCTACACCAAGCGCAACGCTCTGCGGGTGGCCGAGGTGTGGATGGACGACTACAAATCACATGTCTACATCGCATGGAACCTGCCGCTGGAGGTATGGCCATTGCACCCTCTCCTAAGCCTTCATTTAGGTTGAAAACTTGAATTATAGAGCATTTAGTGCCCCTGAGTGAAGGAGACTTTAAATACCCTGGGTCCCATCACCAGAGTCAGCAGAGCTCCCTCAGTTTGGACGGAGAAGCTGCCAAACCTGCAGACTTAGGAGGATTTCCTACTGTTCACATCAGCTTTTTCATTTCTGTTTCTAAAAATTAAACCCGTATTGTAGTGTTTATCTCCCCTTTGAGTGTTTACCCAGCGTGAGTTTATGTCATTACACTGCTCTGCAGATGGAGTCTGTCTGTAACGTTGGTTGGCAGAAGATTATTAGTATCAGCAACATTACTGCAGGAGGCTTTTCCTTGTAGCTTGGGTACATCCGTGTTCAGCCCAACTGGTGTCACTGCCCAGAGCTCCCTGTGGACAATGTGTGGTCCAGGTGCCTCAGTCATTTGCTTCAGCCATCAGCGCTTAGAAATCACGTTCAGAGATAAAGGATTGGAGGTTGGTGGCTCACGGGAGATTCCCTCCCAGCAGCACCGCATGCAAGTGCTCCAGAAACACTCTCTACATAGCTTTGGTGGATGTAATTAGTTTCTGCACATAAATGGTTAGGTTTTCTTAGATCTGACATATTATTTTTCATAATTCTGCCATGTCACGGCATATGGTGTGTCTTTGGAAAACCATGGGATCCCACCAGCAAGATAAGCTGACCATGCTCAGGGGGACACATCCTGCACGTAGACCTGTCTAGGTGATTCCCTGCCCTTCTGAATACAGCTCTATAGGCTCCAGGGGGACTTTATGTAGGACCAAGGCTGCTGCTTGGGCTCCAGTGTCTGGTCAGTTTATATCTAACCATGAAACCCAGGAGCATCTCTGACCTCCCGGCTCTGATCACTGCCTGGAGCGTGCTGAGAGCTCCCCAGGCTTGGTCAGTCCCCATATCTCCTGCCTCTGGTCCTCCCAGGAGGAGAAGAAGGTCTGGCGGGGAGGGGAAGGCAGTGCTGCTGTCCGGATGATGGGTGGGATGAGGATTCAGGGTGCCCAGCAGAGCCCCCCAGCACCCACTCCACTTGCAGTGTTCTTAATCATGAGCTGGACCGCCCTGTTTAAGCACAAGGGAAAACCATGGCCACAAAGGGCCAGACCATTCCTGTGAGCAGTTATTTACCTTCTGGGGCTAAAAATAAACAGTGAATATTCACCCCTTGCAGATCACAGCCATGCCAAGAGCTGCTGTGGATCCTGATCCTGCTGCAGCAGCATCCCTGGCTGGCAGCTCTGGGGCCTTTTCAAAAACATTAAAACATTAAAAAACAGAAGCTGCCGCTGCTTTCTGAGGAAAGGTTCCATCTGGGGAGAGTTACTGGCATTTTGAGCCACAATAATCACACCTTCATACTGCATTAGGGAGCAACAGGTACCCAGGGAGGATCGATGAGCTGCTGGTTTGTTGTCCTGGGGGTGCTGGGGAGTCCTGACTTAGTTCCTTATTGAGCAATAGATTGATAGTGATGGAAAGAAAAGCTGTTTACCCAGCAAGCTGCGGGGGGGCACTGGCTGTGGTGGCACCACTCCAGCATTAAGAGAGGCAGGGAGTTGCCTGCAGAACTGAATGATTTCAGGTCTCTCCTAAAAACAGGTTACAAGAGCCAAACACTCATAAATTTCATACATTTCTGCTGGTTCAGCTCCAGTCCTTGGGATGATTCCTTCTCAGAGGTGAGGCACCATGTGCTCGCTCAGGAACAGCTTTGGAGCACAGCAAAAAGGGACTGAAATTCTTTGAGAAGCCATAGATCCTGCGCGTCTTGGAAAAGAGGGCATTACACGAATCAGCTCAGGGAAACAGGTGTGGGTTACCCTAAAAATGATTGGGGATTTTTATATAGGTCTCTTTTATACAGGTCTGAGATTTACTTTTAGAGAAGCCTTGTTTTACAGGTGATATTGTGCAGGGGGGTATGGATATGTACTGAATTATTTTGCCATGCCACTCTATTCAAAACCAAGCCAAATCCCACGTGCTGAATATTTCAGGTGCTGACTGGTTTGTAGTCCTGCTTTGCTCTGCAGCCCGTGTCGCCCACTCAGATTTCAGCCTGTCCTACCTGTCTGCACTGAATCATCTTTATTTTTACCTACGAGCATATTAAAACGGTGTCTTCAGCTAAAGCAGAGTGAATAATTCATTAGAAGATCATTACAAGCATTGTAATGGAAAATTGCTTTCCCAGCTGTATTTAATGATCACTACAAAAGACAAGAGCAGGAGCTGAAATAGAGTAGAAACCCAGACACCCATAGGAAGGAATGAAAAGGGCTGCAAATGTGCCTTTGGTTTCCTTCCCCCAGCTGCTGCCTGAGTTCCCCAAATTCTGTAATGGAATAAACTGTTAAAGGAGGGGCAGATCTCTTTGGGCCCTGCTTCCAGCTCTTGTAAGATTTTCATCTGGGGTCAGATACCATGGCTTTGTTGGCTTCCAAATGGACCGGAGCAGTGGAGATCCTCTGTGTCTCCAGGGAGACATTTTCACTGGGTAATTGTCAAGAGGTTTTTCGGAGGCTCAGCCTCAACCTCTCTTCTCCTGTAATTTTCATCCTTTATTCTTGCCCTCTTAAGCCTTTCTCCCTTTTCTTCTTTGCCCCCTTTATTTTTATACCTTTTAATGGTGCTGTCCTCTGTGTTGCACGCCTTTGGTGCATAAGGGGAAGGGTTTGGTGGTTGGTGCACAGACAGGGGGTTGCATTTCAAGGATTCAGCCCGTGACCGTCTTTTAAATCACAATGTACGTTTACTGTGTTAACCTCCTCTGGAACTCCTGCATGTCAGTGCCTGAACAGGAGGTGAGACCTTTTAAAAAATGCTTTATCATTGTGCCCATTGACAGATTCAGTCTTTCTCGGATGGTTCCAAAGCCCAAACAGGTCAGTGAGAAGATTCACCTCCAAAACCTTTTCTTCCCCATGCGGGTTCTCTTGTCTAAATTACTTCTCTGGACAAAAATGTGTGCAGCATCAGCCTGGTGGCCGTGGCAAGGATGCCTTCAAAACATATGCATCTCCTCCTTGATGTGGCTGTGAAACCCGAGTCATCTTCTGACTTCTGTGAGGACGATTTCACCTTAGTCACAGATACTAAAATTCCCTGGCATGACCTCTGCATGAAGTTACTCAGCTGTTGACAGTTGTCAGGCAACTTGGAAACAATATCACACATCAACAGAATATGCCCTTTTAAAAAAATTTTTTTAAGAATATCCAGTCAGTGACATGCTGTGTATTTGTTTTTCAGAATCCAGGTATCGACATTGGGGATGTTTCTGAAAGAAAAGCATTAAGGAAGAGCTTGAAGTGTAAAACTTTCCAGTGGTACCTGGACCACGTTTATCCCGAAATGAGAAGATACAACAACACCATCGCTTATGGCGAGGTAATTACAGCTGAGCATTTACAGCTGGTGAGTCTCTGATGAGAAATAGCTTCAAAGGAACAGAATGTGAGTCAAAACCTACTATTTGTGTATGAGTATATAAATTTATACAAATCTGTTCACAGTTTCCTCTAAAATCTTATTTTGGGATTTATTTCTGACTATATACAGTAAAATATTTTAATACCTCATTTACTGAATTGACAGAAAATTATCTGTATTACCCATTGACTCCATGGATTAAGCAGCTGTATGTATATTTTTAATACATAGATATTTTATAAAACCCTTGACTTAAACTCAGTCTTACAAGGTCTCTGTAGAACAAGCGCATTGTAACAATAGCTTAAGGATGAGATGAAGTAAGGAGAATTCATTCAATCTCTGCTGGCATTGAGACCATATTGGAAATTTAAAACGAGGCATTTATGGGGACTAATTATACTCTCTTGCAATAGGTCTCATGGAATAGTGGCAATTTGAGAAGACATCTTGAAGCGCAGCTGAGCAACCTAGATGGGCACTGATTTTAAGAAAGATTTATTATCTCAGTTACTTAATGCTTTCACGATAAACCTCCCAAAAAGCAGTTGTTACAGAGGCATTATTGCAGTTGCCCTACAAGGGGAGCCTGGCGAGAGGACAGCTCTGGTGGTTGCGTTCAGCACCAGTATGGCTTCATAGCATCAACCCATCACTTATACAGTCCTCCAAAGGGTGTCCTTCAGTAGCTGACGGCTCGTTTGCCATCTCTGTGTCTGCTTCTTCATCCCAACAATGATTCAAAGGGGCTCCTTGTCCTGGCCGGACTTAATTTTCCATGCCTTGTTGAGCATATTGAGATTTCAATGAAATACAAGCGATTCTGCACTGATTTCAGGCTCCTGGCAAGATGCTGGTGGCAGTCTAAAAATAAGTTTGTTACCGCCACACATGACCAAATACAAAGAAAATTGTGTTCAAGGAAGTTGGCTCCTTTGAATGGTGATTATTACATAAAAGCAGTCATCATTAAGCCCTGTATTTAAAGAAAACATATGGCACATTAAACCTTCCTCTGCCTGATTATTCCTAGTGATATAGCACTGTATGTTCTTTCTGTAGCGAGAGAGGGTAGAGAAATTGCTGCACATCAGTTTAGTGCTTATCTCTGAAGAGGCAGGGCCATGTAATTCTGCACTTTTGATTTCTTACAGCTTCGAAACAACAAGGCAAAAGATGTCTGCCTTGACCAGGGCCCGCAGGAGAACCACACAGCAATACTGTACCCGTGCCACGGCTGGGGACCGCAGGTGAGGAGTCGCTGTGCCGGGAGCAGATGGTACCAGCAGAACCCGGATGGACAGAAGGCACAGTGCCGATGTGCAATTCTCTGTTGGCTTCACTCAAATATCATAGAATCATAGAACGGTTACAATTTGAAGGGACCTTAAAGAGCATCAAGTTCCAACCCCCTGCCCTGGGCAGGGACACCTCCCACCAGACCAGGTTGCTCCAAGCCCCCTCCAACCTGGCCTTGAACCCCTCCAGGGATGGGGCATCCACAGCTTCTCTGGGCAACCTGGGCCAGGGTCTCGCCACCCTCACAGCAAAGAAATTCTTCCCCACATCTTATATCAATCTCCCCTCTTTCAGTTTTAAAACCCTTCCCCCTCATCCTATGGATCCCCCCCCGATCAAGAGTCCCTCCCCAGCTTTCCTGGAGCCCCTTTAGGGACTGGAAGGGGCTCTAAGGTCTCCCTGGAGCCTTGTGTTACCCAGGCTAATCCGCCCCAACTCTCTCAGCCTGTTCTCACAGCAGAGGGGTTCCAGCCCTCCCAGAATCTCTGTGGCTTCCTCTGGCCCTGCTCCAACAGGTCCATGTCCTTCCTGTGCTTAGAATTCCAGAGCTGGAGGCAGTGCTCCAGGTGGGGTCTCACCAGAGCGGAGCAGAGGGGGAGAATCTGCCCCCTTGCCCTGCTGGCCACGCTGCTGGGAATGCAGCCCAGGATGCCCAGCTTCTTGTTAAAATTACCTCAGATATAAAGGTGCATTTTCCCAGCTACTCTAAGAGTAGCTATTTTCTGGATTACCATAATCATGCCAGAGCTCCAAGTAAAAGCACAATTCAAAATAGTCTTCCAGATGAGGGTAAATAATGCTGAAAGCAAATAGCCAATGAGCAGAGCAGAGTTTACACAAGGAGAGCCTTTAAGATATTTCCTTTCTCTTTCACCCAGCAGCGTAAAAATGAACCAACTGGGTAAAGAAAGCAAACAGTGCTTTTTAATGGGATGATAATTCACCATTTCAACTTGGGTGGGATTGCCACGCTTGTTAGTTTTCCAGCGCTCCCTTTGCCTCTCCAAAAGTAAACCAAAAGCTTTTTATGCTATTTTTAAGCTTATTCTAGATTAAGAGTCATCATTCCAAGACTCACTCTAGATCTCATGTCTTTTAAAAGAATGGTGGATGTGTCGAATGCTGAAAATGAGTGATGATGACCTAATTCAGCCTCCTCTGTAGTTTTGTCTCTTCCTGTGTTTTAAGAAGAAAGCAGCATGGGAACACTGCTGGTTTGATCACCATAGACTTGGAACAAAATGGGATACAACTCTAGTTCTGTCACTGCTGACATCTGTTAAACCAACAGCAGATTCTAAGCCGGACTTTCAGGATCTGTAGCTCCAGAGATAATTTACCCAGTTCCCCACTAACTTTTCCTGTCTGTTTTCATCTGATCTCTGACCATATCCTCACATCAGTTTTCTGCCCAAATCCTGTCATTGCCTTTGTCTTTTTCTTTCTGTATGCCTATTGGTCATCATCTCATCATGCAAAGGCCTCAGCACAATGTCCTGCTTCCCTAGAATCTTTCAGGAGAAAATACAACGTTTCACTTTAGGTGTGGAAGCAGAAAGGCCATCTTACGATACATGGAGTTTCAAAAATTATGATGTGATTTGTAGGTTTTTCATTCATTACCAAAATCATGCCTGACTTCCCTAAATCCACACTTCTTCTGGCATTTTAGCTCTCTCCAGTGAGACCCTGGGTGTTTATCATCAGGATTTGATGGATGGAGCTGACTTCAACCTGCTTTTGCCTGCTTTTTCCCATGTAAATGGTGTGGCTCTCTATATTGGGAATTTAGCCAAGTCAGGGAGACTGTGGATGATGGGCTTCCCCATCACTGTGCTTGCACAGCGTGTAGTGGTGGTGGGTGGAAACAGGGATAAACTCCACTGTGACAAAGCTGTTTCTTCTGTTGCATCTACTGATCTGCTTAAAGATTGGGGCCAAACTGTACCTAAAATCTGTCTGAATGACAGATTTCTAGGCTGAAGCCATCACCCATGTTCTCTCAAAAGCAGGTGAGATGTGGGAGGGTGCCTGCCCTTTCGCATGGTGGGGCAGGTCCTGCCTGTTGCTCCCCATAGCCAAGAGGACCAATTTTTCACCAGAAGCTTCCATATTGCTCTGGGGGAGGTGAGGTGAGAGAACCCCATCCCAGCTTCTCAGAATCTTTATGGTTGGAAGGGACCTTTGAGATGATCAAGTCCAACCATACACACACACAAAAACCAACCAACAAACAAAAAAACCCCACTAAACAAAACACCCAACCCAACAATCTCAGGCACTAGAGCATGCCCTGAAATGCCATGTCTGCACGTTTCTTAAATGTTTCCAGGGTTGGTGACTCCACCACCTCCCTGGGCAGGCCTGACCACTCTCTCAGTAAAGTCATTCTTCCTAATATCCAGTTTAAGCCTCCCCTGCCCCAACTTCAGACCATTTTCTCTGGTCCTGTCATTATTCCCTTGGGAGAAGGGGCCAACACCCACCTCTCTACACCCTCCTTTCAGGTTGTAGAGGGCAGTGAGTTCTCCCCTCAGCCTCCTCCAAACTAAACACCCCTAGTTCCCTCAGCCTCTCCTCACAGGACAAGTTCTCTAGACCCCTCACCAGCGTGGTGGTTCTCCTCTGGACACACTCCAGGACCAAAATGTCCTTCTTGTAGTGAGGGGCCCAGAACTGAACACAGCACTTGAGGTGAGTGTTCAGCTGTGCCCGGGTGCTGAGTTAGGTACATTTAAGAAGTAGACAGGGATTTCTTTTTATTCACAGGACAACAATCTTTCTTGCGGAATATGTTTTAGGGAAGACCTGCCTGCTCATTGCAGGCTTCTTTCTTCTGTCTTCTGTCTGTTGACTGCTGTTGCTGTACTGTATGGACCATGTTCTTCCCTTAACCAGGAGGGCTGCCCTGGCTTGTCATTGCATTGTTTTCTGTCTTGGCATCATGATGTTGATTACTCTGACACTGCATCCCTTCCAACAGCTTGTTTTAACACCAGGACCCCAAGCCAAAGGGGTCACTGACAGAACTGTCAATGCTGGCAGATGACATGGGGTTTGGGCTGGGAACTGCTAGATGGGCAGGACCATGGGTCTAAAGCCTTGTGAGTACCTAAATCCTGTTGAAATTTCCAGATGACAGCAAACTGCAGTGTTGAAGAAGCACAGGAGCTGACACAGCAATGAGTGAAGACTCAGATCCAGGCCACCAAATGCACTCCAGGGTTTGACAGATTTGCTGTGCCATCGAAGGCAAGTTACTGAATCAAACCTTCCCGTCAACCCAGAAGTGCACAAATTACATAGAAATGCTTAACACCAGTGGTTGAATTCCTGCTCCCATGAGCTCCATAAACCTCTCCTGCCCCTCTGCTCCAGTGTCACTGCATCTGTGCAGGTATGGAGGGATCAGAAAAAATTCTGCTTCCTTCATAACGTTACAAAAGAAATCTCAGTGCTGTGACCAAAACTGTGAAATATAGCACAATAAAGACAACTCATTAAGCACCTGCAGCTATTTGCATAATAAAACCCTGCCTATGAAAATATCTCTCAGGAATATGTTCAACATATTCATCAATGACCTGGACGAAGGGACTGAGTGTATCCTCAGCCAGTTCACTGATGATACCCAACTGTGAAGACTGGCTGACACTCCAGATGGCTGTGCCACCATCCAGCGTGACGTGGACAGGCTGGAGAGCTGGGCAGAGAAGAACCTCATGAGGTTCAACAAAGGCAAGTGTAGGGCCCTGCACCTGGAGAGGAAGAATGCCAGGCACTGATACAGGTTAGGGGTGGACCTGCTGGAAAGCACTTCTGAGGAGAAGGATCTGGGGGTTCTGGTAGATAGTCAACTATCCATGAGCCAGCAATGTGCCGTTGTGGCCAAGAGGGACAATGGANGGGCACAAGCTGGAACACAGGAAGTTCCGTTTGAGTATGAGGAGAAACTTGTTTGGGGTGAGGGTGTCAGAGCCCTGGCAGAGGCTGCCCCGGGAGGGTGTGGAGTCCCCTTCTCTAGAGACCTTCAAGCCCCTCCTGGGTGCAGCCCTGAGTGATGTGCTCTGGGCAACCCTGCTTTAGCAGGGGAGTTAGCGCACATGGATGATCTATAGAGGTCTCTTCCGACTCTGACAATTGCCTGATTCCATGAATCAGAAAGGAGAGCAGGAAGAACTGATATTTTTTGGTCACATCTTAATGATTAGCTTATCAAATCTGGCTGAAAATCCGGGGCATTAATCAGGGCTTAGCAAGATGAGACTGTCAGCTCTCTGTTCCATCACAGGCCTCAAATATGACTTAAATACATCTCTTCTAATTCTCTACCTGCAAAACGAGCCTCATTGACATGAGGATGAGTTGAAGATTGAGATGAAGCAAGTAGAGCTGCAGGCTGCGGCAGCCCTAGTGAGTATCTGGGCGTCCAGCAGGCTCAAAGAGGTTCATTTTCAGCTGAAAAACATGTATAGTTCAAGTGATGGGAGTGTATAAAGAGCCCGTTCTCACAATATGGCCAGCCCAGGCTTTCTAGTCTCATTGGGACTGAGGAATCCCAAAGCCCATCTGAGCTTGAATTGCAAAATTCAGATGTCACCTGGGCCTAGGAACTGGCAGCAGGAGTCCTTTGGGGTAGAGACAAATCTCACGTTGGTTTATCCTTGCCTTTAAACAAAGATCAGTCAATTGTGGCTGATTGAGTCACTGCTAAATATAACTGAGCTGTTGCTTAAATGCACACATTTTTTGTCTTAAATGGCAAAAACTCTCTTTTGGACCTTCTGGCTGGAAACATAAACCTCTAAGCGCATTATAGTATGAGAAACTGAATTAGCCTGACATTGTCTGCTAACCCTGGTCTTGAAGATGAATGTCTAAAAGCAGGTTATGTTTTTTTTTTTCCTCAGCTGTTTTTGTCATTAAACTTAACGATGTTTTCTTTTCCTACCTGATGTTCTGAAGTTGTGGCGCTGCTGCCCCCCTTCAGCTTGCCTAAGACACAGGTTCAGCACAGACCTTTCTCCTTGCTCTTCTACCTGCACATTGTCCTTTCCCTCTTCAGCTGAGAGCCAGTTCTTGGCAGTTCTTTTGTTTTGTGATACATGCAATCAGTTTAACTCCTTGAAAATGCTTTTTAAAACTAGTTATCAGCGAGTGCAGAAGCATTGAAATTAGCCCTTTGCAGAAGCACGGGAGCCGCACAAAAGAAATTGGACATTGTCACTACTGTTTAATTAATGGACTGCATGTTGTAATTTATTGCTGGGACTATAATTAGAAGTAATGTAAACACTGCTAAAATAGCTCATTTGTTTCATATATATATTTATATACATATAAAAGGAGGAGTTGCAATTCTTTTTGAGCTGTTCAGCACCCAAACGTACACACTGGGGTGCCTGTGCTCACTGGTCATGTCGTCTCCTGAAATCTCAGCTTCTCAGTACCGTGGCCGATCCCGTAGGTGATTAAATGCATTTCACAATTAAGGAGCATGTTTCTTGGTGGCAGCGAGCAGGCCCAGGCTCCCTGCTGGCACTTCAACGGTGCATGGACAGGTCCTGTTCCCTGCCACACCGGGTGATGTTGGGATTTTGGTGGGACTCCTTGCTTTCTAAAGGAATGTGAGTGAGATCTTGGCTTTTGCTCACAGTACCGCTATTCCAGCATCTATTGAGGGATGGTGGAGGCTAGGGGGAGGGAAGGGGAATTTTGGGGTTTTTTTCCCCTTGTTTTCTCTTTTAACTTTCCATTCTCCCTGCTTTCCTTCTCTTCCAGGTCAAATCATTATCAGATTTCATGATGAAGTATTCTTTTATCCTGTAATTATATTGAGCCTGCTCATGGATTTTTTTTTCTTCCTGATGGCTTCATCTTTTAAGCAATACATCATGAAAACACCTTGCTGTAATGATGTATTACACTAATAATATAGTAATACCTCATTGGAGTGACAGAACTATGGTGATATATTAAGGTGATAGAAAGCACTGTAATACTATAAAACTTAAGATAATGTTCACCCAGCAGAGCATTTCATTTAATTATGGGATAAAATATGTTTTGCCCATTTAAGCATCAGAACTTCAGGACAAACCCATCAATACTAAGATCATCCGGGACACTGCAGGCTGAAGGGTGACAAAATAGCAGACCAGATTAAATTGTGTTAAAAAGAAAATACTGTACGCTTTACTTATGGTTGCTAATTGATGATCTGCTTAGTGCAGAAAGGAAGCTAAACAACCCTAAATTATTTTCCAATAGAGTCACTGAAGGTCATCAAGGCTTTTATTTCCCAGGTGCTAAGGCGTCTAATTAACTTTCTGCCATCCTCAAGATGCAGCCAGCCAGAAACAATAATCAAGGAAGATGTATTGGTGGTACCAGGGGCACACATGTGGCCAGGCACCCCTCCACTCTCCCAACATGAGTGCGGGATGTGGGTCCCCCCTAGGGCCAAGGAGATCAGTGCCTGAAGGTGGGGGGCTCTGCAAGAAGCACTTTTACCCAAAAAGGTGTTTGGAAGAGGCTGTGGGTAGGAACGTGTGTTTCTCCTGGGGACATGGCTTTGGGCCATTTACACTGATTAAGACCTCATCAATATTAACCACTTTTAAATAGGTTGCTTGTTAATATCTTCAAACTGTTTTTCTCTGGTCCTTCCTCTTGGTATTTCTGGTTTGTTTCTCGCCCAGTGCCGGGCTGGGAAATCCCTTCAGGGGATCTCCAGTGAGATTTTGGGGGGAATACTGACTCACATATGATGGTTGGACCCAAAGGTGGGATGGCTGTGGCTGAGCCTCTGCTGTGCTCGGCAGTCAGTCAGGTGTGGGGCAGTGTGCTAGATTCAGACACACGGTTGGGGCTTTATTTATCTGGCTATTATAATAGCTAATAGCTAATAGATGTAGATGACACATCTCATAGATACCCTTAATGCATTTTTCATCATACCAGTGTTTGTTTTTCAGCTTGTTCTGTCTCCCTGCAGCCCTCATCCCGCCCCCTTCCTTGGGAAAGATTTGGTTTTCGCTCTACTTATTTTCCCCACCACATTAGGCAGTAACACGTAAGAACAGAAATGTTGCCTTGTGGGCGTTAGGCCAACTGTCTGAAGACAAAGCTGCCAAACATCATCAAACAAACAAACAAAAAAAGCGTCTAGCAACCTAATTATGTGCGTGGTAGGAAACACTTGGGAAACAGGAGAAGGAGGGTAACTTGCACTGCCCATGTGGGACCTGTGGGGGACTTCATCTGTCTGTCATGGAGAGGGCTTGGCTTTATTTTTTTTTTTTTTTGGGCTTCTTTCTTTGTATACCTCTTCCTTTTTGCAAGGCAAGTAGCCTCATCCTCTGTGTAGTGCTCAAAGGCTGATTCCGATGAGTTGCATGGATAAAAACACACTCTTGGACTGAGCGTGCCATCTCCCTCCAGGCTTGGCTCATCAAAACATCAAGCTGCTAAAAACAGATCATGGGAACCTGAGCCTTCAGCTGGGCTGGAGNGGGATGGGATGGGATGGGATGGGATGGAGCAGTGTTGTCCCACACCCATGTCAACTGTTCAGTGTTCCCTGTGCGACTGAATCCTCCTGGAGGGGGAATACCTCTGGCAAATAGACCTCGATGAGATGTAAAGGAGCAGAAGTCTGGCTTTGATACACAATGTGTTGGCTCCAGCAGCTGGGAGCAAAGCAGAGCAGGCACCCATCCCAAGGAGGGGAGCAGCACAGGGACCAGCTGGAGGATCCTGTACACCTATACCTACAGCCAGCATCACCTGGAGAGTGCAAAATCATCACCTTAACCTGTATCTGCGCTTACTAACTGGACGCCATTACATTGTTTTAACTTCATTTTCAATGTTTAATTATTCTAACCCTGATAACCCAAACTCCCAGTGTGATTTACTGTCTCTTTTTAAGCGTCTGGGTCATAGATATTCTCAGTCAATTAATGTCCTGAATACTCCTTATTTGTTGCTAGATAATAGATTTATTCATAATTTAAATAAGCAGCTGTGTCTATCTTTCCCGTGGACTCTAAAAGGCAGGCCGCTGTCATTCATCTCTTTCTGCTCCTGAATTTAGGCAATTATTTTGGTGAGATTCTTAAACACTGCGAATGCAGGAGCCCTTTGTGTGCAGCCCCTCATGGAAGCAGGGTTCTCTCAGTCCTCTCTCGGTGACAGTTGTCTGGTAACTGCCCAATGTTCCCAAGAGCCTTCAGCACAGCCCAGTGTCCCCAGTCCATGACTCCCCATCAGCCAAACGGGTCCCTGGGAGCACTGGTGGGATGTGGGGGCTATGGCAGGCATTGGCTGTAATCCTGAGCCTTCACTTCAGTGTGGAACCGTGAGGGAGATTTGGGCTGGTGAACCCAGGGACTGGTGCTGATTAGAGATTGTCCCTCTTTGGCTGCTGCTGCTGGGCTCACCAGAGGGCTGTGCCAGACACACCAGTGCTATTGTGTGCAGGCCAGAGCAAGGCTGGCTTGCCAAGCGTGCGAGAAGCCACATTGAGGGCCAGCATAACTGGCCAAGACAGCTAGCTCTGGCCAAAGAGGGGAAATCATCCGTGGCCCCAACACGCAGAGTGTTTGGGCCCAAAGAAGGCGGGAGCTGTGATGTGTTTAAGGCTTAGAGTTATTCTTACCCCTGTCCTGTGCCTCAGCTCCTCAACTGCATCTGCAAAACTCAAAAAACAAAAAAAACAACAACAAAAAAAAACCCACCAAGGAAAAAAGGGGCAAGAAACCCCTTTTTTTTTTTTTTCCTCATCAGTTCTACTTTCTCTGTGAACCATCCTCACAGGATTTTTCCTGGGGCTCTGCAAAACTTTCCTTTTTTTTAATGATGCTCCAAAAACACTGATGGTTGTTATCCTCGCCTTTCCTTCCCACTCAGCTTGCTCGCTATACCAAGGAGGGCTTCCTTCACCTCGGCGCCCTCGGGACCACAACTCTCCTACCTGATACCCGCTGCCTGGTGGACAACGTGAAAAGCCGTTTCCCTCAGCTCCTTGACTGCGAGAAGGTCAAGAGCAGCCTCCATAAGCGCTGGAATTTCATACAGGTCTGTTATGGGACTGCCATTGGCGCTGTCCCTCTGCTTTCCAAACTGTGGCACATTGTCTTTGACATGGGACAGTGGGGGATGAGGATGAGATGGTCCTGTGTGACAGCAGGTGACAGATCCTGGGGCAGAGGGAAAAGGTTAAGAGGGATCAGGGGCAGGGACAGCATTTTTGGACAATTTCCAGTAGAACATTCCCTTTCTAGTACCCTCAGGTGTATGCAACCTGCACTGTGGATGACTTCCAGATTTCTTTGTTTCTTACAGATGGTGAAATAACACAAACATTTGGTAGTTTTGTGCCAAACCAGAGGGTAAATAAAATGCACTGTGCACCTTAATGCAGGGGCGCAGCCTTGCTAATTCAGCATTACAAATGTTCTTTGATTCCTTATGTGTTAGAGATCCATTGTCAGTGGGAAAAGGTTGCTCATTCAGTTCACATTTTTGGAATTACTTTATTGTTTGAATCACAGTGCTGTGCACTTTCCAGCAATGCACAAGGACCCAGCTGCACTCCTGGGCAGAGCAGCCTTCACAGGGAACCTCATATCTTTAATTTTTTTTTTAATATTTTCCCCATACCTTTTAATTTTAGAATGGTGCCATCCTGAACAAGGGAACGGGACGGTGCTTGGAAGTGGAGAACAGGGGAATGGCCGGCATCGATCTGATTCTTCGCAGCTGCACAGGACAAAGGTGGACAATTAAAAATTTCATCAAGTAAAGGGTGAAAGAGTCAGAGGAGTTTGACTCGTAACACCCCTGACTTGGACTGATCCGACTGGACTCCTTTGGAAAGGACAAAATATCAAAACAGAGCTTTATTCATATTATTAGGAGAGGACATGGGGGAAATGGGCATCTGTGTCTTTTTATTTTTCTGTGTATTAGTCTCCCACAGCTGATTCCAACTGTGTGAAATTGGGTCAGAACTGCTATTTTCTTCTGGCAAGCACTCTAAAAGGTACTACTTATTTTTGCTGGAATGACTGTAATAAGCTCAGGCAGACTTCTGAGTATTTTACTGACAGGGAATTGTTGCTTTCCCAGGTGACTCCAGGCTCTCCCAAAGGGCCAGATAGGTTTGCACCATGGTGGGAGCCCAAAGACCCTGGATGTACCTGCCTGGCAGCGTGAAGACTTGTGTGCTTGCAAGAGGAAAATGTTGCCAAGCCCCAGATGAGCTGAGTTTGAAAGATGTGGTGTTTTGCTTGGTCATCTCTTTTTTTCCCCTTTCTTGCCCCTGCATCCAGCAGCCCCTTTTTTTGAGTCTGGGAGAAATAAAGCTCACCCCAGTAGCTCCCATGGATCTTTCCAACCCTTAATCACAGATGTCATCAAACAAAATTCTGTTGAACAACCGCACTGATCTCCCATTGCCCCTGGCTGCTCTTGGCCAAGCTAGCCCCAGTCCTCCCATGGGGACCCCAAATGGATTCCTTTTGGAAAAGACCTTGGGTGTCTACCCGCCTGTTTGGGCAGTTGCCTGCACTTTTAGGTGTCATTTGGTCAGTAAGGCTTGGGGGATGCTCCTGCCCTGTGGGAGCCTGGGGAGCTGCAGATCCACCTTATCCTTTCAGCTGGGCCTGGCACTGTCTTTTTGGAAACCCACCTTTACCTTTTTTTTTGCTCTTTTCTTGTAGAAGTGAGAGTAGTGTGTGCAAAAGGCAGGGAGTGGGTAATGCAAGAGATAGTCCCACTTGGGCTTCCCTCCCATGGAGGCTATAGGGTTTGGTTCTAAGGCATCCTTGCTCTGAACAAAGACAGTAAGAATGGTGGTCTTCATAACTTTGTAGTGGTGTTCTCCTCCTGAGGCTTGAGCCTGTCCCGCTTGGTCAGAGTGTGACTGCGCTCAAGGTCCACCCCAAACAGTGCGTGTTGCTGCAGACCTTCATGAGCTGTGGTGAATTAAGGAAGGGAAAGGGAGAGCAAGATAGCAATAAATGTCAGTTTGCTTGAAATTCTTGACCTTGAAGTCACTTGAGGCTGTTAATATGATGGGGCGATCTCACCTACTTTTTTTGGCCCACATCTACTAAATCTACCCAGACATTGTGGGAGACCATTGGTTTGGGGTCCCAATGTGTGGAAAAGGGAAACATGGTCTTGCAAAGTTACTTTATGTGGATGCCAGACTGGCGGATGGATACAGGCTTTGCTCAGTGGAAAGGAGAAGCCAACCCATCTCCTGTCCTTCTCATGGAATAAAACTCTTTCTGGTTGCCCTCTGGCTAGGGTGCACTAAAATATATTAATATATGAGATGTATGTGCAAATATGTTTCCCAAAGACGGGATGTGCACAGAGTTGTTTGCTGCAGAGCACTCATGCCTGTCTTCCATTTGCATCAGGATGCAGCTACGTGGATGTTTAATGAGTTTAATTTTCAATGCCATGCAGCAGCTTTGTAACTGATGTTTTAGTAATTTATTGAACAAAAGCAGATACATTTCACTGTTCCTTCTCCAGCAATGAGCCTCACATAGGACTGATTATTCATTTAGGCTTGACATGGCTTCCTTATCCATTGGGGTTGTCTCTGATTTTTTTCTCTTGCCTTCCTCAATGAAGTAAAACCTCTTAGTTGTCCTCAATTGCAAAGTAGGGAGTCAATGTAGAATTTTTGCTCTCTTATTCACTGTTGCATCATCTCTTGTGTAATAAATTTCAGCACTTACAAAACCAACAAGATCACAATGTCTTTAGATGCATGATATCTTTCCGCTTGCATTTGTCGCTGCCTTCTAAGAAAAGCAATTTACTGATGAAGTGGACTCCAGGAAAATCCGGGGGATTTGAGACTTCACAGTTAATGGTCAAAATGGTAAAATGCCCTTTAATTGATCAGTCCATTTGCTGTCAGTCATCAGTGGAAGCCAGGTATTTTTTTTAGTGTTGGGAAAAGCCTGCATGTTTCAGGATAAACAACCAAAAAGCCCTTGGATGTTGCCTGTGCTGTATAATTCATGGTTCCCAGTTCAACTCCAGTCCTGCTCAGGGTGCTAACAGATGGGCCTTGTCAGATTTAATCACGGTGGTATAAGGTGTCACCGCCCCCAGCCTTCCATCTGCTTCAGCTGCTGGAGGTTTCTGTCCCCATCACCAGCAGCAGAAATGAATGCGTGGCTGCACCTCGGCGACTGTAATCGGCAGGACGTGCTTCAGCTGCCAGGCAGGAGGGACTTGCTCTGTTTAACACACCGGGTTGTCAGCCAAAGTCCTGCTGGGATGGCCATGTGGCTCTGCTGGGGGGCAACACCACCCCACCACCCCCCGGCAGAAGTGAGGTGTGCTACCCAGCATCTCCAGCTGCCTGGTGGAGGTGATGTACCTCCTCAGGAACTCGCCCTCAGGAGACACAAGACGACCTGTGATGAGGATCCTGTCAGTGATGGGCTCTCTGATCCTTTAAAATACGATGGTTCCTTCATGTTCCAAATGCCTGAACATCCAAAACGAAGGGAACGGTGGAAACGAACACTTGGGTTCAGGACTCTCCAGTGGGGCAGAAAGCTTACTGTGGTTCACTCGGTCTCGCTGATGTACACAGAGTGCTTTCAACTGGCTGAAAAGCAGCAGCATGAGTGAAATCAGGATTAAAAGTGAGAATTTAATCGGCCGTGTCTGTGTAACTGAAGTTCTGTTCTGACATTGGTTTGTGACATGCAGAGATGATTGCCGAGGCGACGACCCGAGGTCTGCACCCTCCTAAACCATAGAAATCTGTCATAGAAATCTGGATCTAAGTGTTGCATCTTGCGCTTATCTCTAATAATATGTTAATTGCTTTAAAAAGTGATATCGAAGTGGTTCTTATTAAATATATGATTTGAGCCTTGCCTCTTGAGTGATTTTAAAAAGATTCACTGCTGATGAGATACAGAGGCAGTCATTTTTCTCTGTTACTTATTTAATAGAAAAGTGCTGCTGTTTTAATGGAACTTCCATTTTAAGAAGAAATGGAAATGAAGGAGAAATCAAGAGAGATGGCGGATGCAGATTAACCTCCTGTTTCATCCATCCCTGCTGGCTGCCACTCACCAAGACAAAGCAGTTATGTTTGAGAAGCTGAAAAGAGACATTGCATGGTAAAAAAGCATTGCTTGCATTCCTGAACTCAGGCTGGGTGTTTCTAAATATAATCCCGAGACTGGGGCACTCCTTAGACCCACTTTCTTCCACCTGTATTCTACTAAAAACCAGGATGACTGTTGATGTGATGTCCCTGGAAGGACAATGAGGAACGGATAGGTATAAGGATGTATATCTGTGGGTGCACCATGTAAGTAGGGCACTGCTGAAGTTCTCCTGATGGAAGCAGCAGACCTCCCACCCAAGGTAAGGCCACAGCAGGCTCTTAGCATGAGTCCAAGTAAGTACCGTCTCCAACCTTGCGCCTGGTTGGGCAGAGCCTGGTAGATCCATCATGGAATGTCCCATTTGCACCCACTTGAAGGATGACACAGGATTAATGTAAGAAAACCTGTGCTCTTCTTATGTGCATTTTACGTGCTCAATAGCTTCCAAGGGGAAAGGTCCAGGTCAGGGAACCATACCATCCAACGTGCTTCACGGCAGATTGGAGTCAGCGACATGCCCTTACTTCCATGCCCTTAGCAGGACCTTTGAGCTGCCAAGGGCAGAGAGCCAGACTTTCTTATAGTTCCCTCTGAGCCCTCAAATGAACTTAGACATCTCCATTTCGAAGTCAAAACTTTAGGTTGTGGACTCCCCATAGAAAAGCCTCTCTGCTTGATGACTGAGCAATTTGGGCACTCATCCACTGCTAATAGATACAGATTTAAGTGTCAAACTATGCAGTGGGAACTTGGGCATTTGAAATCTCCACAGCTTGCTTTTGCAGATGAGAAGCCATCTTGCCTTGGGCTGAGGAGTGGGAAAAGCACTTATGACCATTATGAGTCTCAGCTGGATTTCCAAGGACACTGAGATGAAGTATTAAGGGCCTTTCCCTGTCGCTGCTGAACTAAAGTGGTCTGTAGCTGGGCCTTTAAACATCAGAAAAACTTTGTGCCAGATTTAGGGACCCTTACAGCCCCACCAGCCTAGCCCTGGGAAGNAAAGTACTTTAATGAAAATATAAATAATCATATAATAAATAATAAAAAGAAAAATTTAAAAATAAAAAAAAAAGGATACATTATATACAAACCCGTATTAAGCTCCCAGGATGATGAACACATTGCCAGCGGGCATTGGGAAATGTCCCAGAGTGGACTCAGTGACCAACAGGAGCAGGGGTTGTCTGCATGGAGTCTCATCAAGATTTAGAGTTTTATCCCAGTCACTGTAAGTCACCTCTTTCACTGCCATTTCTCTCAGGTACCTTTCTCTATGTTGGTCCTCAGCTTGCATTCAATATCATCCCTAAAGGGCTATCTGTCCTTTACCGTGGATATGAGTCGCCTCCAGAGACTGAGAATCGGTGACTTTTTCCCAAGAGCTTTATCAATACCAGCCTCTTTAGACAGGTTTCACAACTGACTAGCTTCTGCAGCATCTTATTCCATGCAGCCAGCTCCATTATCCAAGCATCGGAGTAACCAGGAGACAAGGTCTCACCGTATTTACGGCTAAAATCCTTTCTTATATTTCGGAATTCATTCATAGAGAAGGATTTAGTGCTTATTACTGTATCTGATTCCTCCTCCTTTGCTGGTGCAGCAGCTTTTCCCTTATCTGCTCCAGAATGACTGTCTCCCGCATCTTCATCAGAAGAGTTCTCTCCTCTGCTCTCTGGCTTTATTTGGTCTTTGTCACAAGGAACAGAGGGCTGAGCTGACCTCTTTTCCCTCTGGCCACTGGGCCAACCTGTACTGGTGCTAGTTCCCCCTGAAGTCTGAGCAGGGGCAGTGTCAGGGCAGAGCACATTGCACTTTCCGCACTGAGATTTAAAGTTAAACCACCCCTGCAGCACATGGGGGAGCAGCGAGAGTAAAATAATGATTCTAAGACTGTGACTGTCCTTCACGCTTTCCAAAGGGGTAGCATCCCCCGTCTCTGACGGTGACAATTTGGTATTAGATGTTGGCTTAATAAAGACCACAGTATTTCCTTGATGCAGACATACTTTGGGTGTGTGGCCACTGAGTTCAGAGAACTTGAACTTGCTTACAGCAGCCAGAAATTCAGCCCTTCAACTGGCACTCAACAGCAACAGCCAAGAGAAACGAGGCCATGCAGTGAGCGGGGACAGATTTGGGAGGGATGGAAGCAAAGATGTGTCTACTGCAAATTGGTTTTTTTTCCTCCTGTAATACACAACACTTTAAAAACAGAGCTGCATTCCTATGTTTGTTAATATTAGTACCAAGGGACCAAAGGGAAGAAGTTCCTCCTCATGTTGAGATGGAACTTCTTATGGTCAAGTTTGTGCCCATTTCCTCTTGTCCTCTCACTGGCCACCACTGAAAAAAGACTGGCCCCATCCTCCTGACACCCATCCTTGAAGTATTTCTAGGTTTGATTAGATCTCCCCTCAGTCTTCTTTTCTCCAGACTACTAAGACCCAAGTCCCTCAACCTTTCCTCAGCAGAGAGATGCTCCAGGACTCTAATCATCATGGTGGTCCTCTGCTGTACCCTCTCCACCAGTTCCCTGTCCTTCCTGAACTCGGGAGCCCAGAACTGGTCACAGTGCTCCAGATGGGGCCTCACCAGGGCAGAGAAGAGAGGAGGATGACTTCTCTCGACCTGCTGGTCACACTCTTGTGGCCTTCTTGGTGACAAGGACCCATTGCTGGCTCATGTTCTTGACCCATAAAGGGTGCAGTAAACATTCCCAAGGTAAAATCCAGTATGAAATGCCAGAGGAATTTAGGCAAAGTCATCCATTCAGTCAGAGTATGGATCAGACTCAAACCCAACATCAGTAAACCATGTCTGAACCACCACATACAGATACAAAGAGCAAGTAAATTATACAACACATAAGGCAAATTATACAGTGATGTATCAAATAACCTGTAAGATATCCCCATCAAGATATGATACAATATTCTGTCTAAAAACATGACGTGAGCTGTCTGTTTTAATCTCAAGCAAGCTGGAATTCACACTATTCAGACAATCTATCAGAGCTCTAATTGTACCACAGTCGTGCTCCACGTTGGATGCCAATAATATGTCGTGGTTTTGACCAATCAGAAAGACAGATAATTATCCCTCCCTCCCCCCTCTAAGAAAAAGAGAGGGGAAGGCGTTAAAAATACTTATGAGTTAAGAAAAAACCCAAAAACTAAACTACTTAAATGAAAATATAAATAATCAGAATATAATAAATAATAAAAAGGAAAATTTAAAAAAAATAGAAAAAAGTATACAATATTTATAAAACTGTATCAAGCTTCCGTGATGATGATCACATCACCATCAGGCATCAGGAAATCCTAGACTGGACTCAGTGACCGACAGGAGCTGGATTTCAGTTCTGGAGTCAGGAATGCTGGGATCGGGATCAAAGGCAGATGAACAGACAAGGTCCTCCTCAGACATCAGCCATTGAAAGAACAAAGCTGACCCTTTGATCCCTCAGCTTTTACACTGGGAATGATGTGGATGAGATGGAACATCCCAGTTGGTCAGTTTGGGGTCCCCTGTCCTGTCCCCTCCTCCCCACAGGGGTGACCCCTTGACGCTTTTCCACTTCCCACCCTCCAACGGGGCAAATAACGCCATTCCCTGCCCTTGGTTGTTCCAGCAATAAGGATAAGCCAGGGCCTCTCTGCACCATCCCTGGGTGTGATCAGCTCTGATCCCCCTGAGAGGGAGCAGTTTCTGACCAATCTGCTGTTCATTCCAGAGTTTAGTGAGTTAGAAGAGGCCCAGCTAAAAAAGTAAAATTACTGAACACAAAATTGGGGTTTTTTACTTCAAACCTGGACAGAAGACGAGGGGCTGAGCTCTTCTGTGTTTTTCCTAAAAGGCCAGGATCTTGTAGGTGAATTGATTCTGTGTGTTGGGAGGAGGTTGTTTCTGGAATCACTCATAAATCAGAAAACTTCCCATTTTATTAATGGCTTTAAAATTTAAATTTTCCTGCAGGCAGGAGCCATAAAACACACTGAATGCACTGAGGGTGCTCAGCTCATTCAGGTTTTCAGATAAGTCAGCACTGGTGGGACTGGAATCTCAGCTGCACCTTTTGTGTGCAAAGTGGTATCATCATTTTAGCAGCACATTCAAATAAAATACCAGAGCAGAAATGACGAGCTTAAAAGCCCAGCTCAGCAATCTCTAGTTATCCAGGGTATATTGTCAAGAGCAAGGAGGTTAAGAGCTGTATCTCAGGGGAATTACTGGCGATGTCTCCACTGGAGGCATCAGCTGCAGCTCCTCACCCCAGGGAGGTCCCACCTGTGGGTTGATACAGGAATTTAGAGCAGAAAAAAAGGGGTCAATTCCTATTTACAAGGTTGGAAGTTTGGCTTACTCATACAAGTCCCAGCCAAGAATTTGGTCCACGTGCTTTGAATTGTGTTGGATCTGAGATTCCTTTATGCTGGTTGTTCTCAAGGCAATGCTACGCGTTGGGAAAAGTAGTAAACCAGATATCAGCCCCAAGGTCTCCTAAACCGCTAAGTATTTATTTTGAAAGCACACAAGAATCGCTACCTAGAACAACCAACCATCTTGAGCCTCTGTGCCAAGTCTTATTCCTCTGGCAGAAGGGAAAATAACAAGATGAAAGATTTTATAACTCGGGAGAGCTTTCCAGAGGAGGAGATTCTTATTGTATTCCCATCTGGTGGCTCTGAGACACGATCACTAATAGCTTTCCAAATGCCTTCCCTGGCTATTGTAATTCTAGGTTTTATTGTTATAGGCAAGTACTTCATCGTTAGGCAAGAAGTCATGCAGGAACTAATTTCTTATTGTGCTCTTCAGAAATCACAGGAGGAAAGCCAGGAAGAAAATAACAGCAGAGTCGGGACAAGGTGATTTGCTGTGTTGAGATGCAGAATTGTCACCCAGCACTAAACTGATAACAACTTCTGGCATTTTGAGAGCAGAAGCAGCACTGTGAGGACACTTTTAGCCATGCAAGCACCTCCTGAGGAAGCAGGGTTATTTCCCTCAGTTCTCCTCAGAACTAAAATTGTCCTTGGAAGGCTGATCCTGGGAAAACAGGCCCAGCAATGCAGCCCCATGTAGTGGATTGTGCAGAGCTCTCACGTTGGCATGTGTAGAAGCCCCCGAGGCTGCAGAGATGCTGAGCTGAAGAGAATTGTGTGTCTGGCCTTGGCTGGCATCTGAGTACCCACCCAGCTGCTCTTTCAGCCACCCTCCACAGCAGGTCAGGGGAGAAGAAAATGAGATGAAAAATCTTGTGGGCCACGAGAAGGGAGGCAGAGAGGTCACTCACCATCATGGGCAAAACAAACTTGTTTCACCTGTATTTGTGGAGGAACTTCTTCCCTGTGAGGGTGGCAGAGCCCTGGAAGAGGCTTCCCAGGAAGGTGGTGGAGTCTCCATCTTTGGAGACATTCAAAAGCCTCCTGTACATGTTTCTGTGCAACCTGCTCTGGGTCTACCAGCTTTGGACTAGATGAGATCCAGAGGTCTCTTCCGACCTCATATCATTCTGTGATTCTCTGCAACACCCCCTTTTCTTCAGGCTCAATTTCACTCTGTCATACCCATCTTTTCTACTTCATCCTTATCCCCCAGGTGGTGTAGGTGGATGGAGAATAGAGGCTGCAGTCAGTCCATAACTCTATCTGTGTTGATCCTTCTTCATATTCTTCCCTGGCCCATCTTGGCATCTCTGCCAAGGGATGCAGTCTTTCATTAACTCTTTCAGTGTGGGTCTCTCTTGGGCTGCAGCTTCCTTCAAGCCATATCCACCTGTTCCATGGGCAGGTCTCCATGGGCTGCAGGGAACAATCTGCTTCACCATGATTTTCTCCACAAGGTGCAGGGGAAAATTGCTACTCCAATATTTGGAGAAACTCTTTCCCCTCCTTCACCTATATTGGTGTCTGCAGGGCTTTTTCTCACGCACTTTCTCCACTCCTCTCTCTCACAGCTGCGCAGCATTTTTTATCCTTTCTTAAATGTATTGTCCCAGAAATGCCACCAGCTTCATACCTGGCTCAGTTTTCACTAGCAGTTGGTCTGTTGGAGCCAGCTGGATCCTGAGCTGGACCTTACTTTGCCCTGTGCCCGCTTGCCCATCTGGGACCTGACGCAGCTGCTAGAGTAAAGCACAGGCCAAGAGAGCTCTGTTTGTGGGAGGGAGGGATGAATTATGATGGAAAGGAGGACTGCCACTCTGCCAGCTGTGATTGTAAAATAACTCAGCACTTGTGCCTTTGGAGGGGTTTATTTGGGTAGAAATGGCTCCATGCCAGGTAGGTGGGGAGGCGGACCATCTCTCTTCGCCCCCTCATCATCTCACAGACGATGCTGATCAGGAGTAGCATCTGCCTTGGCATTGCCCTCCTGTGCTCTGCTTTGTCCCCAACTCCAATGTCATGTAACCCCCTACCTTCACTCCCCCCTTTGCTGCTGTTTTTCTCCCAGTTTACCTTTGTGTTTAGCACTGTCTTGTCTTAGATTTTGTGTCTGGAGCCGCCTTACATTTCCCTCTTTGCGTTAGTTTGCTCCATCTTGTTGTCTTCCAGGGTGGCTCTAGCCTGGCCCCTTCCTGGCAGATGTGCATACCATATGGTCCTGAGCCACCACTGATGGTTCCTCAGTGCCTCTTCAGGAATCTCTGTCCTCACTGTCAAAAATATTTTTCACATCTAGGTTGAATTTTCCTGCTGAACAGCAACCCTGAGTATTTTGCCCTCCCCGGCCCCGTCAGGAAAGCTTAATGGATTCTTTTTGTTTGTGCTCCTGTTCCCTGTATCATGTTTCTTCTGGTCCAGAAAGGAGAAAACCACAGCTCTTTCATACTTCCTAGCCCAAGAACAGTAAATCCTTCTTTCTGATTCATTTCTGCTGGAGCCTGGAATCGCTCCATGCATCAGGCAGAGAGGCTTCATGTATTCCAGACCTTCAATGGGAGGTCACAGCAAGGGACAATCCAGCTTCTCAGTGGCCAGGGACAGCCAGGTGAATTCTCAACCCTAATATAAATCGTAAACCCAGTTAATTATATGTAATGTATCGAGCAAGGTCATGGTCTCACATTTACTTTCCCCCTAGGATAATTTATTTGACCTCTGTTTAAGTGTAACAGCTCCTGCTTGAGCTGCTTTGTTGCAGTTGATAGAGAGATAATTATAATCCCATCAGTGGTTAAACTCTTTCACTAGGCAAAACACACACTCTTCAGGCCTTTGATGGATATCTAACAGCTCCCAGAGATTTGATATTAATCAGCTGCTATCTCTTGACTGCTGGGAGGCAAGAGATCACTGACAATACCGGGCGACGGAAAACATGATTTTTCTAAAAGCATTAAAAAAAAATATATACTTCTCAAGAAGTGCTTTCGCAGGCTGAACGCGTTCCTGCTTGAGCCCTGGTTCTTTGCGTTCCTGTTTGCTCTGCTACAGAAACGGCCTCAGAGTCTGAAAAAGCAGCCGGAAACCTTCCTCCAAGCCCTCGAAGATAACC
This sequence comes from Nycticryphes semicollaris, assembly GCA_013400055.1. Lineage (NCBI taxonomy): Eukaryota > Metazoa > Chordata > Aves > Charadriiformes > Rostratulidae > Nycticryphes > Nycticryphes semicollaris. The sequence continues at coordinate 99,917 of VXBJ01001543.1, read as the reverse complement.
ACCGTTGGCTCCAATTTCCTTTTGCTGCAGGTGAAGGGAAAGGTTGAGAAGGAGCATGTCTGCCCCTTGCCATCGAGGTTGGGGGGGGAAGGCGTGGAGGGAGGGAGGGGGCGATTATTGTCTTTAGTCTTGCATGTATTATTTAACAGTTGGAGCAGCAAGGTGAGGAGTGAAAAACGCCATTAAAAATGTTACTTAATATTCGATTGCATAAAAAATGAGGGCCTCATAGTATTTCAATGTTTCCTGTAAAAAGGTGGCAGTTAAAACGTATTTATTCTTCCAGTCTTTGAAACCTTAAAACTAAAAAAGCTGCTTTTTATGTTTTAATGAACAATTTGTCTTACAGAGCAAATTTGTGTGAAATTACAAAAAGTAATAAACTCATCCATTTCTCTGCACTTCTGCTCTTAAACTGTAGTTTAAGCAGAAGTTATGATTCCAACCATGGAATCATAAAATTCTCTAGGTTACTAGGGACTGTTAAGATCATTGAGTCCAGCCATCAACCTAACTCTGATCGAAACCATCACTAAACCATGAGATCTCAGTGTCAAATTTTTTCCTAGTATCCAATCTGTACCTCCCCTGGCATAACTTGAGTCCATTTCCTCTTGTCCCATCGCCTGCTCCTTGGCAAAAGAGACAGACACCACCACCCCATCACCCCCGGCTACCCTCGCCTTTCAGGGCGTTGTGGAGAGTGAAAATTACTCCCCTCAGCCTCCTCTTCTCCAGGCTGAACATCCCCAGCCCCTTCAGCCACTCATCAGAAGACTTGTGCTCCAGACCCCTCACCAGATCTAGTGAGGTGAAGGAGAAGGATGAAACCCTCAGTTGAAGGATGGCTCAGGGGAAGAGTATTTTGGGAAGAGTTTCTGCTTGAAGCCGGGGACATATATTCATAGAATCATAGAATTGTCTAGTTTGGAAGATGTTTCAGATCATCTATTCCAACCATGAACATAACTCTGAAGAGAAACAACAGCCCCATCACTAAACCATATCAGTGACCGCTATTTCATCCTGTGTTTTAAATCCATCCAGGGATAGTGTCTCAACCCTTTCCCTGGGCAGCCCGTTCCAAGCCTTTCAGTGTCAAAATTTTTCCTGATATCCAATCTGAACCTCCCCTGGCGCAACTTCTGCCATTTCCTCTTGTCTCATTGCCTGTTCTTTAGGAGAAGAGACCAAAACCACCCTCCTCGGGCTACATCTTTCTTTCAGGGAGATGTGGGGGCCTGAGAAATTCTCTTTTCAGCCTCCTCTTCTCCATGGATGTGTGCAGTGCTCCTGCCTGTTCCAGGGGGTGATCTCCAAACCCATCACCAGAGAGGATGCAAGACGTTTGATTTATTCATATATTTGGGTTTTCCTTTCCTTCTCTGCTGTGTCTTTGAGCCACATGGCTCGCTAAATACCACAGAGTGGTTGGTCTGAGTTGCTTCATGGTTTGGCTACAGTCTTCACTGGTGCCAGCCTCTCCTGTGGTTGAGCAGCACAGTGTTTGTTTCCTCCTGGCTTTGCTGGAAAGTAAGTACCCTTTGCAGTGAGCGTAGTATCTCCACTACTCATTGTAGCATAGTGCTCATTGTTTTGTTTGTTCATAGATGCTTCTCTCTTCCAGGTGGTCCTGGGAAGGTGCTGGTGCTCAGCACTTGCCCAGAGGCCGCTCCTTGCCCCAGGGGCTGGTGCCATCCTTTCCCCTGCATCCCAGGATCTTGCTCCAGGCAGAAGCTCTACTTTTCTTGTGTGATGAAATCTCCATCACAGAATCATGGACTGGCAGGGGGTGTAAGGGACCACTGGAGATCATGTTGTCCAACCCCCTGCCAAAGCAGAACCACCCAGAACAGAAAAGTGTCCAGGCGGATTTCGAATGTCTCCAGACTCCACCACCTCTCTGGGCAGTCTGTTCCAGGGGTCTGCTGCACTCAAAACAAAGAAGTTTTTCTTCATGTTGAGAAGGAATTTCCCTTGATCAACTTTGTGCTCATTGCTCCTTGTCCTGCCTCCGGTCGCCACTGAGAAGAGCCTGGCCCTATCCTCTTGCCACATACCTTTAGATATTGATAAGCATTGATGAGTTCCCCTCTCAGTCTTCCTTGGAGGAAAACACGCTGTGGTGTATTCATAAGAAAAAAATTTAAAAAAATTAATTCCTCAAGGCGAGCTGGAAATCACAATTGCAAGAGGAGTACCTTGGTGACGTGAAGAGGGGGTATGTCTTCTCTGGCCCCGTGATGGATTCTGTGAAAGCAGGAACAATGAGAGGGCAGGGTGGGGTGGCTCATGATAAGCTGCTGCCCCATTTCCTGATTACCTGTGTGTGGTGCCAGCCTCAGGAGAAGGAAGGTCATATAAGATATATGAGGGTCCCACCAGCAAAGTGGTCTGGTGCCCTGGCTGGGTGGTGGCAGGAGGTGTCTGTCCACTCCTGAAAAGTGGGGTTATGAGCTGCTGTGCCTAAAACCCTCCGGGCTCAATTATTCCCATGTTATTTCCATGGAAGGTGAAGCTGTGTGTCGGTGGTTTGGATGCAGGGCTTTCTGCTTCCTCTCAAGCCCCACACGGCAGCCGAGGGAGCCGTGTTTTCCGTGGGCACCGCTGAGCCAGGGACGAGCAACGCCGAGAGAAAAGCTGCTCTTTCAGCGCCACATTGTGCCTGAAACCAAAACAGCAAGACAGTTTTGCAGTTAAAAAGCACGGGGTGAGGGCACGGCTCTGAGCAGTCCAGGAACTGCTTATGGAGTTATCAAGTCCTAAATGGCAGCCAAAAATTGGTTGTGAATAATGCTCCACCCTGAGATGAATTTATGAGAAGGGTTAACTAGGAAAATTGAGCCTTGCCTCAACAAAAGGTGTATTAAAAAATGGATTATATTTGCCCAGCTGGACAGAGGTGCAGCAGCTGAGGAGTTTGTCCAGACAACAACTTCAGGATGCAGCTCCTGGTCAGGAGATATATGCTCGTGAATGTGGCAATAAATGGGAACATAGGTTTTAAGCTCGGTGAGCTTGACCAGTGCTTTCATAGAATCTTCATGGTTGGACAGAACCTTTGAGATCACAGAATCCAACCATTAACCAGAAAAATAAAACTCCACCGAACAATCCCGGTCACTAGAGCATGCTCTGAAGTGCCACATCCACACCTTTCATAAATACTTCTAGGGATGGTGACTCGATAACCTCCCTGGGCAGGCTGGTCCAGTTCCTGATCATTCCTGCAGTAAAGACATTCTTCCTCATATCCAGTTTAAACCTCCCCTGCTGCAGTTTCAAACCAGTTCGTCTGGTCCTGCCTTTATTTTGTTGGGAGAAGACATCAACATCCATCTCTCTACACCTTCCTTTCCCCTGCCACTGAAGCCTTTCTTGCATCTGAAGACTATCAGGTGCTGGCTTGCTGTCAGCCACACATCCTTTGTTTGTGGCACATGCAGAATCGGGAGGCTTGTCTTGTCTGGGAGCATCTTGTCTCCCCTGCTGCTGTTTCTACAGCTCCTGTGAAAAAACTATGGAGCCTGCCAATCTGGAATGCTCATTGCTCTCTTACTATTCTGAAACCAATACATTTTTACTTTCCACCAGAAGAGGGCCTCAGGACCCTAAAACAAGAAAAAAGAAGGAAGGAAAAACATCAAGGAACAAAGTTTTGAAGGGTGGGGAGGAAACTTTTACTCTCTCACGCAGATATGAGAATTGGAACGTGTCTTTTTCTTCTTGGTTCCTGCTACTTGGGGTAAGATTTCAGAATTTCTCACTGGGTGCATGAGCTGGTTGGAGAATAAAGGTGCTCCCAGCACTCTCTGAGACCTTTTTCTTCAAGGAAAGAGGCAAACTCAGCAATGTGATGCACAAAGGCAACACAATGGGAAGGCTGCCAGCTGTGACAACCTCATTTTTGTAGTCGTGCTCTCTTCAGTGATTGTGTTAAAGTGTTTAAATTACAGCTTTTCTTCCATTTTCCAGCTAAGCAGAGCTCATTCCAACTGTGCAGCACTTTTGTGAGTCAAAAGATGGGAGGGTGGAGAAGGCAGGATGCGGCAATAGGAGCACCAGACCAGGTTGCTCAGAAATAAATGGTGCAGTTCTGTTTTGTTTGACCTGTCTTGGTTATACACATCTTTGTAGAAAAGAAGAGAGACCCTTTGTCTCCCTGTGCCCCAAGATGGCCTTGCCCATCCTCATTGTTTCGAGGGGATGTGGGCACTTGTTAACCCTGGCAGGAGTCCAGGCTCTCTCACCCCTTTCCCCCAGACCAGAAGGATACTGACACTGAGACAAATACGAGTCTTGACCTTTTTATTAAAACCCTTTGGTGTTACTCGAACGCTCATCACTGGATGTCAGTATGAATTTCTCTGTGGTCATGATTAGTTTGACCTCATCAGCAGGGAAAAGTCTTTCCTTTTAAGTGTTAATAGAAACCTTTCTCATTATTATCCTGCAGGCATAGTTGGTGATAGGTGTTACTTCTTCTTCCTGCAGTGTGTTCTGAACACAATACATGTATGTGCACATATATGAGTAATGTATACTTTTTATTTCTGTACTTGGTTATAGTGAATGGTCTCTGTGCATAGTTTGTTCTCAGATTTGAACAGTGAAGACCTGTGGATACGTCTAACCTCCTGCAGAATCCCACGGTCAGAAGAATTTGCAGAAGGGAAACCGAACCCTGGCATTCTTTTCAAGGGCAAGTTTCTCCAGCTCTTGAACTGAAATTACTCTTGAATAAATCAATGAGCCTAAACTTGGAGATTGCCTGCAGCAAAAAGGAAGTTTAAACTGAATAAAGAGGGTTTAGTTCAGTAAGTATTACTCCTTGATATGAACACAGTCAAGATCCTGCTGTGGGATCTGTCTCAGAAATGTGATCCCAAAGGCTTTCAAACCTCAGCTGTGAAATAATTCAGCTCATTACAAAATACACTCCACTCTTCCTGTCCAGCCCTGAGGTAATAGCTCTCCATGATCTTTACTCGCTCATTTTAACAAGGCATCAAATGTTTCAGAAGTATTTGAGCTTTCTCGTGAGAACGCTCCTCCTTTCTGCCTCATGTGGAAAACAGAAAATCTCATATGGCAAACAAGAAAAGCTCATATGGCTTCGACCCCAACTCATTTCCAATGACAAATCTCTTAGATGCAGCTTTTGTGAATGGCAGAGAATGATTTTCCCTGTGGTGTCCTATTCTCGTTTTACATACATTTCTTTACTATTCCCCTGTACTCCTCACTTACTCTGGAGGTGGGCAAATTTCCAGTGGCTATAGTAGAAAACTCAGGTGTATTGTGAATTCCCCTAGAGAAATGCTCTTCTCGTCTTCTTCCCCTGTTCTCTCTCACCCTGGAAAACATACACCACCCTCTAGCAGCTGAGCCAGCATAACCCACAGAATGCTGATGTGTCCTCCTGGAAGAATGAAATTTTTTTCTCACTCAAAAAAGGTTCTTCCTGGGTAATCTCCTCCTATGAGAGGGAGAATAAATTCTGAGCCTCTTCGTTACAAGAGGCAGGGTCTGGTTCTGGAAACGTTCAAGGCCCTTGCAAGAATGCCTCGGCTGTTGAGTTTGCTCAAAGTCCTGCTGAAGACAATAGCATGTTGGCCCAGAGCTCACCTGGATTACCTGCAAGACTAATGCAGTAGCTAGAGGACGCCGAGCAGTTAGCATGTGGCCGCAGTAAGTCTGGCTGGAAGCAAGTACAGCTCCTGTATGGATGGATGAGAGTGAACAGGAACGTGAGAGATACCAATGTTTGTCTCAACTCTTCTAACTTCAGATGTGTAGCAGGACTTCTTGGTAGAGAATTTGGTGGAGGGACTCTGCCCATATTCCTGCAGTAAGTTATTCAAAAATCCTCTATGAAGGAGAGCTCCCTAGAAAGCATTTCCTCACAATTAATACACGGTAAAAGCTAATGAAATCTAAAGTTACCAGGCTGTGAGGATAATACAGAGGGGAATTCCCTTTTAAATGCTTTGAAAAACAATTTTTCTCTGCATTTAGAAATGTACATTTCTCTTTTTTTGGCCTTACTCTTTAACTATGACTTTATATGAGCTCTGCAGGCAGCTCTCTGCATCGTTCTGCTCTTACAGCCCATCAAGGATAGCACCAGGTTGGACCCTGAATGGAAAAATATCACACGGTAAGCAGGGGCTACTGAAGGATGCTCTCTATCCCAGGAATTTTAATTTTTTATTTTTTTTGGTAAATTAGGGAGAAAGGGGTGATGTTTCCTTTCCTACCTAGCCACTTTTTCTCGACTTCATCATAAGGAAACGGAATGAGAAGGGAGGATTTCCGTGTCCTTGGTTATGTGGGGAAATGATAAAACCATAATTTTCTTGCATTAAAAATAAAAAGATGTGCTAGCAAAGTAGATGTGTCTTCTCTTACAGACCACCCTTTCATGAGAGAACTTGGTCTCCTGAGACGTGGAAGAAGTTGCAGGAACAAAGGGGAATCTGGTTTTTTTCTGATTTAGCTTTAAATAACTGAGGTTCAAGAGAGCAGTAATAGATAAGTACCCACTCTCATGTCATTTGATAAAGTCCCACTGTGTCATATGCTATTAATCAGTCACCTGGACGTTTCCCTGCCATCTGGACAATTTCCAGGGCATAAAAAGATACTGGGTTTTGAGTCCAAAGCAAAATATGTAATTTCTTGCTGATCTTTGAGTATGGCAAATCTTTAGACAAATGTTTTCTAGCAGTAACAAGGCAACTGTTTCAGAGCGCTTTAATGTTTACGCTTTATGGTTTAAAGAATTACTTTAAAGAGCACCCAGGGATGTGGCTTATCCTTTGTAGACTTTAATATTCTTCTAAATTGATGCTCATGTCACCGTGAAGAAATCTCAATTAGGCTGTTAATTGTGCTGAGTTGTTGGGTCGAGCAATGTGAATTTCACCAGCAACACCCAGTTGTGCAATATTTGCTTTCCCTCCTGTAAAACTTGTGTACACAATATTCTTTCCCCTTGCCCTTCTCAGGGACCCTGACTGACCTCCTTGAAGGCTCTGTCTCCAGCTCTTATTCTTCCTGTTTCCTGATCTTTATTGCATGTCACAACACAACCAACCCTAACCCTTGTCAAACTGGTAAGTCGGATCCCACGGGCTAGAGGAGCTGCTGGCCACCTCTGAGCAAGGTGATGTCGTTGAGACGGATGTCATTGTCAGGAGGAAAGCTCTGGTCTCAGCTGCTGATGCATTGGGGGCACTTAGGAGGTGTTTTCATCCTCAGACCTTGCAGGTATCTGCCTGTCCCTGACAGGTGCGAGAACATGAGCAGAGCAGTGGCAGCAGCACTCGCCTTGCTTACCTTGCCATCAAGAGTCCCTGGTGCCCTGAGAATTGCCAAATCTGCTGCGAAGAGCTTGGAGAAGTGTCTTGTGCCTTTGGTGGTGGTTGTTACGCAAAAGATCAGATTTGCATTGGATTCCTGGAGGAAAGCACATTGAGAGCCCTACTGCACTTCTGAATTAATTCTGGCAGGGGCTTAACAGGTGCTGTGTCAAAGGCCGTGATACAGAGAAGGTCTGTGGGGCATCTTGCATCTGTGGTCTCCTGTAGGATTTAGACAGCTCTTCCATGATGCAGGACAGCACCAGGTGACCAAGAAAACCCAAGTTTATCCTGCACTCTGAAGCAGCAAAACGTTGCCGTCACCTTCATAGAAAGGTGTAAAGAAAGAATGCCTATTGGGTATGTAGAGAATAAGGTGGATTATAAAGGACATAGAGGACATGTTTTTGCACAGAAAATACCATCTCCTACAGCTGCAGTATGAGACAAGCAAGCACAGCTACATCAAAAATAGTTTGTGCTCAGGATGTCGTGCAGTTTTAGTGTATGCTCGGAGTAGTGACTCGTACCTTCTCACTTCAGAGATCCCAGGTGCCGTTTCACTAGTATTTTTCTTTCTCTAGCACAGACATTTTTTGAAGCAGAAGAGTAAATGTTGCAGCCTGTAATCATTCCGGAGAAACCAGCTGCAAGAGTGGTTCAAAGCTCACAGATATCCGGGTTTGACCCAGAGCTGTCATCTATTTTTGGCATGACACCCGCTAGGCGAAGGTCTGTTTGCAAGAGGCTTGCCATGAATTTAGCGGTGGGATTGGAGCAGCTCACCCTCTGCATGTATAGAGCCTATAGTAGATCTTTGGTAGGCCTGCAAAGACACTTTGGACACAGATTATCTTTGAGAATTGCAGACGTCAGTGCAGTGAACTCACTGTCAGAAATAGCCTTTCTCTCTTCTTGTTGGCATTCAAGGGTGTCTGGCAGAGCTCTGCACGCAGTCTTCTTTCACCACTAGATGTCATAAACTCGTTTTTATCTTCATTTTTGCAGGTTGCTTTCAGTGTGTGAAACATAACTTTGACAGAGACAGTCACATTAATAATCCCCGAATAATCTTCCCATTTTTGGCTTTCTTTTTTAATTCTGCCTAAGGTTGGAATATGACATGAAATATTCAGGTGCCAAAACATTATTTCTGCCATGATGCAAATGACGAAGTACGTCACGTTTGCTGCCATCTCAAAGTTCATTTGGGCTTTAATTTGCATTTTTAACTTTAAACTTCTTCAGCTGCCTTCTTTGGTGATAACGTTCATATACTACTTTTTGCTGAGAAAAAATGGTGATAGCTTTGGCTTTTGTCATATCAAGCCCAGCTCAGAGCTTGTTGTGTCTCTACTCTGTGGTGAACCTGGGAAGGTAAAACCAAGCCCATCCCAGTCCTCCATCTAGATAGAGACTAATGTTTTTTTGCTAAGAGATGATGGGTCCCAACATGGCACCTGTGAAATGTCCAAGCGACATTTCACACTTTACCCCAGCTTAGTTTGAAGACAGGTCTTATAAAATCTCTGCTCTGCACTGTGCAGCCACATGAGAAACAAGACTCTGCTTCTGTGCTGTATTCTCCCTGGCTGCTCTCTGTGTGCCCCAAGAACTCTCAAGCCACCTTCCCAATGGAAACAGAGATATTTATATGCAAGGTTAGCTTTGATTCAACAACTGCTAGCCTGTGAGCATGTGAGAGTAAGCTGCTCTCTTCGGGGAGATCAGACGGTTCTGCAGAGCTAATTAAGGATCCAATGCAAAGGCTAAGCTAAAAAATTTCTAGAAAACCTACTGCTGCTTTCCCCTTTCATCGCTGCTTCTTTGGTGCCTTTTATTGCTAAGTAAAAAAAAAAATGGAGATGAAAAGGAAAGGAAAGGAAAGGAAAGGAAAGGAAAGGAAAGGAAAGGAAAGGAAAGGAAAGGAAAGGAAAGGAAAGGAAAGGAAAGGAAAGGAAAGGAGAAATAAAGCTGTGCTATTACTTAAGAGCAGTCTGCAAGAAACTGAAACACAGCATTGTTTCCTCCAAAAAAATTACTATCTATCCTCTTAATCATCTGTTGCATTTCCCAATTCTCTTGTGCCTTCTGCCTTGGGTTAGACTGAGGGTCTGTGCTTCTTGGAGGGCAGGCTCACTCCTTGGGAGACTGTGGTGCTGCATATTTATCCAGTGATAGAGTTAAGTCCAAAGGTGTGGTCTCCCTCCGTGTTACTAAGGAGCTGGAGCTTACTTTGGATGTTGCAGCAACATTACAATGGCTGTGAAAAAGGAGAGGATTAAATTTCTTCATATTTTTAAAATCAATTTTCAAAGATAAACAGCATTAACAGAACTCCTTATTACACACAAATTACTTTCATGGAATACTCTTCCCCTGGATGGAATATCAAGTTTAAGAAACATCACAACAAATATAAACAAAAACACTAGAGAAAAGCAAAGAAAAACCAACATAATTAGGTCCCAAGAGAAGCTTGTTCCTATCTTGATGCAGATATTAAGACAATACAATTGAACGGTTAAATATTGACTGTATTATAATATTTAATTGAGTAGTATTCTTATTGCTTCTTTTTAAAAAGAGTTTTGGCTTGTTTTTTTTATTGGCCTTTTAATCGATTTTCTAATTATATTGGTGCTCTAATCTCATAATAACGTTGCATTGAAGTAGTTGTTCTACGTGCAGAAAGTAATAGGAAAACTAAACCAAATAAAAACAATATTAATTTCTCATTCTCCCTAAGAATGTAGACTGTGCTAGATATACTACTTCTTTACTCTTGCAAAGGAAAAAACACTGAGAATTTCTATTACTTAGACTGACCGTGGGTGGTTTTTCTTTTTTATTAATTTCTGCTTAGGTCAGCTCTGCCTGCAACTTCACTGAAAATTTTGTGAAAATCACAACTTGGGTCAACAGTGCCTTATTGGGACTTATCAGATTCTGAAAAATTGTTTGGACATAATGGAAGATAAATGGTGATCCCTCCAAAACTCTTGGGCCAGCACCTCTCTCATACGGTGTCATTGATGACACACAATGGATGTCAGCTCTGAGTGGAGAGACGAGCATGAAAGAGACAATTGAGCTTTGGGTTAAACAGGAAAATTGGTCTTGCTGAGAAGGGTTGTTTTCCTATAATTTTTTCCTGCTGGCTAAAGAAATCGGCAGAGGTTTGTGGTGCTCATACATGGATGGCTATACTTTAAATGCCTACAACTGTCATCCTGTATGACTAGCTGTAACTCAGTAGACTCTAGGGCACAGTTTGGATGAACATCTCTTTAAACTACTCCTTAAAACTGCTCTTCTCCAAGGTCACTGCAAGTTGCAGTTGGGACAAATCAGAGATGTCTTCTCCCATGTGAGCCACCTCCGTGTTCTGATCAACCCACCTTGTTGATTGCGGTTTGGTGGGACTGGAGAAAGTACTGGGCTTGTAGCCTATGGGGTGCTCCTTCTGTTTGCTCTGCAGCAGACCCACTGCTTCTGGCTGCCATGTGGTGTGTGCGCCTAAATTAGGCTGTGTTACACCCTAATTGCAGTTGCAAATGGCAATAAAACCTTAATTCCTGGTTTTCTCAGGGAGACAGCAAGAAGGCAGATTACTACCTCTAAGTGTGCTTTTGCAGTTGCTGCGTAAATGGAGGCAATTGCTCCTGGTTTGGCACCTCAAACTCTGGTCCTGAACCCTACCCTAGCATACCAGAGAAGTGACCCACTTCCCTGGGACTCAGAAGAAGGTATTGTTTCGGGAAAAGGTGATGAAGCCTTGGGAAGAGGCCATGTCTTGGACTGCAGCGTGTTTGGAAGGCCAGAGGATGCTGTTATCCAATCACGTACCAAGACCATTACAAAATTGGACCATTTTGATACACAGGATTTTCATTAGAGACCGGCGCAACTGGAAGGTTTCTGTTATCACAATAACTTTAATAGAACTATATTTCACATGTAGAACTGGAGCAGACATGAGAGGATTTGTTTAGCCCATGCAAGAAATTGTCAGAAAAGTAAAAAGGAATATCTCTAATATATATATGAGATTGCTGGAACTGTAGTTTGCTTACTCTACCTGCTGGTATCTGCTTAGCTCAGCCTGGGGCATTCACCAATAATTTCAGTGCCAGTGTTCAGACCCAAACTTACTGAAAGGGCTAAGTAAATAAACATCATTGCACTCCTGCTGCACACTGCCTAGAAGATGTCTTCATTGCTTACTGCGAAGGCACCAACGTGTCAATATTTCATAAACCCAATTTAGAAATAATTGTTAATCCTTCTTTGGGAGCGTGGTCTTGGTGTAATTGCAGCAATAACCACCTTTGTGTTAGTGCAGGGCTTTCTGCTATAACATGTTACACCATCAACAAGTCTGTTAAAGAGACCCTCTGTTTACCCAGGCTGCTGAAGTGTGCTCTGCCGTTCTGGAAAGCTTAGAAAGTTTTCCCCTTTTCCAGGTTCTGCGTAAAGGTCCGTTAAAAATACTGAAATAATTGCAATTGCTATCTGAACTGTAGCTTTTTGCCTGACAGCAAGACAGTACCCTGATTTCTTAGAAGCAGCTTATTATGGCTGCGTTGTTAGAGCTTTCCCAAGAAAGAGCAATGATTCTTAGTACGCTCAATACGCTCCCTATCCCTTGCTTTGAGTTTATTATCAGATTAAGAAAATACATACGGTCAAACTCTCTTCAGTTTTGGCACGGTATTGAATTTTTTTCTTCCTTTCTGTACTCTGAACTCCCTCTTCATAGGAGAAAAAATATTTTAAACTAATCGTTAGTATAATTTTACAAGAGACAGTGAACACAATCAGTCTCCAAATGAGTAGGAGAGTCGCTAATTTTTTTAAAACATATTCCCTGAAATTGTGTTTAACCAATAATAAATGATGAATAATCAAAGTAGGTGTTTGAAGATCCTCATAATTAAGGTTATGCACTGACAAATGCATGTCATTTGGGCAGAATTGAACCTTACTCTTAGCATAAGAAGTAATTCACATTTTCAGTATTTTTCAGGCTTTTAGATTTTCTGGATAGAAGTGAGAAACAACATTAAAATTATCAGCAGCCCAGCAGCAGCTTGTAAGAAGGAACATCCCCTCTCCCTCAGATCTAATAGTTCTGGTCAGTATTTCCTCGTCATTTGAAATCTTCCACTTCAATAGCTTTCACTGAGAAACGCACTTCAGAGCATTTAGAGCCTTCAGGCTGCGACTTGTGGAAGCCAGAAGTGGCTCAGTAGCAGCCACACTCACGGACATGGCCTCCTTGGGACAAAGATGTCTCTGAGATCTGCTTTGTCCCCACTGGACCCGCTTTAGCCTCTCACTGTCTTTTTTAGTGGTGAGGAGACCAACCAGGACACAGCACTAGAGATCCAGCCTCAACAGTACCAAGGGTGGGGGGAGTGAGGGTGGTCACATCCCAAGTCCTATTCACCACGCTGTTCCCAGGTCAAGAGGCTTTTGGCCTTCTTGGCCACCTGGGCACACTGCTCACTCATGTTCAAACCACAGTTGAGCAACAACCCTCTAGGTTTTTTCCCCTCAGTCAGGTCCAGCCGCCTTGCCCCCAGCCTTAAAGCTGCTTGAGCTTGATATGACCCAGGGGCAGGACATGGGTGAACATCATCCTATTGGCCTTGGTTTATCAATCCAGACTGTCCAGATTCATCTGCAAACCCATTCCACCGTCAACACGGTCAAATTATTTTAGTTATATAAAAGCTCTCGATTCAGAAAGGATATGGTTTTTTTGCAGACAGAGCTCTGGGAAGTCTTTGCCTGTCTTTCCAGCTGTCTTTGTCCCCGCTACCATATCAAGAGTTGAGATACCACTGAGCCCTGCTGGCTTCACCACTCATTGCAGATAGGTGACCCTAAATGCATGGGAGACCCAGAATTGCAGTAGTTGTGCTTTTGCCTTAGAGTGTGTCCGTGAGATCTTCAGCGCTGCAGAAAAAAAACAAAACACGAAAACACGCACAAAAGCTGGGATGAAGGTTTCAAAACCAGTGACATGGGGCCTGTCCATATGCTTGCAGGGGATTTTTCTGGCACACCCACAGCTAGGCAGAACCTTTCTGGCAGATCGAACTTGCTGGCTTCAGAAGGACAGAAGCTGAAAACTGATGGGCAGAAGGCAGACAATTTTTTGTGGGACTAATTTGTCATGTAGAGGAAGAAGATTTGGAGCTTTTGCACAATTTCTGATGCTCCTTTTCCAGAGTTCTTGCTAGTTGTCTGTGGCTGTAATTTTAACTCATAGCTAGAAGTATTCCACCATCATCAAGCATTTAAGGGAGCATTGCTCAATATTGCTTTCGTTGCCCAAAGCAGAGGTGGGAAAATCTGCCCCTCAAACAGCACGGTCTCTGAGCAGTAGTAAGACATTTAAAATTTGCTTGGTCGTGCCATCGGCATCATGATACAGGTTCTTGATCCCTTTTCATTGAATTTCTCTGTGTAGTGACATGTATGGTTATTCTGTGAATATTTCAGCTTTCGGTCATTATATGTTGAACTATTTTTGACAGCTTATTTTGAAGCCAGCTCATTATGGGCAAGTGGAAATCTAGACAGAAATTGGGGTTAAAAGACGTTTATTATACCATGGTGGAGAAGCACATGGCAACTTCAGTATGATTGTTCCACGCTGTTGTAATGGTGATTGCGCCGGTGTCATTTGCAGTGGATATATATACTTTGGGGAAGTAATGATGGACCAGGACCTTTATTCATTGCAAGCGGTACTACAGGTCAAATTAAAGGGCCTTCTTTACGCCATTTCTTGCTGGTCCTTACTCAATCCTATATATCCTATATATATAATATAACTATATATATAGTTCTTTAATTATATCTCCTCCTTTCTTCTCTCTTCTCCCTCCTCATTTCCCTTAGCCTTAGAGGTGGAATAAAATCATCCCACCTCCTGCTCTGAGAATGTCCTTCTTAAGCAAAGACCAAAAACGGTAATTTCTGTTTCAAAAGAAAAGTAAAAAAAGTAGAAATTGGAAGACTGTGCAGCACTCAGCAACTTTAACGCTAGTGGCAGCAAGCAACATCTGCTGTAATTACTTTCTTTAGGATTTAACAAACCTGCTGATAATTTCGGTGGGAAAAAGAATAAATAGAAAAATATCTGAAAGATACTCTTGGAGAATATTTTAATTAAAATGTTTCTGATTTTTGAGAAACTCTTAAAGAAGCAATTAAAACAAGATGATATGATTCTATACTTACATGGGAAAACCTTGCCAGGATTAACTATTTTGTACCAAATAAATGACATTCTCGGATTTGCATTAGCAAATAGCTTCTGTAGATTTTAATCAGTAAGGAGTGCTTATTGGGTGGGTGAGATTACATTAGCAAAACCAGTCTTTAGGTTCATGGTCAGAGTGAGAGAAGGAGAAAAGCATTTTGTCTAACCGAAGACACTGTCTGCTGGCAGATCTGGTTTTGGGGAACACACTGAAGGCAAGAGGTTTTAGATGAATAAATTTCAATCAGAGAGAGGGAAGACTTATTTCTTCATTATTTTCTTTCAGTAATCTAATTTGAGGCCTTGGCCAGGCTCGGCTTAAACAAAGCAAAGGACCAGGGTGTGAAATGCTGTGCTGTATGATTACCTAATCCAAATTCCACTAAATATGTGAATTTTTCCACCAACTCCCTGGAACCTGGATTAGACCCACGCTGTTCTTCCTGCACATTGCCAAATCCCTGCTCCTATGGCAGCAGGCACCCGAAAACTCCTGTTAGGGTACAGCTGAAAGATGAATCTTTTGGTGGAATCCGTCACCAATATTTCCCTTATTAAATAACACGAAAGCTAAACGGGCTTTGGTGGGGCTAGAGCAGTGGTCATGTTTGTGGACTCTTTATGGTGGAATAAAGCAGCTTGGCCCGGTTTTGTGTTTTAAAGCTTGTTTTCTCCCTGCAGTCAGTTAAGATTTCCACACTGACTGGTCCAGCTCAGTGCTCATCCTCGATGGGGGAATAGTTGGCAGATAGGAGGTCTTCTAACAATGACACTAGTGGATTTCAATTTCTGAATTTTTCAGGTGGCTGAAACACAACCTACAGACCAGTGGACATTGAACACGATCTCCATGAGAACACTGCTTTCAAAGATGGGCTCCGTTGTGTAGCTTGCTCCTTCCAGCAGAGAGTTTCTTCAGTCACGATAAATATACAGAAATTCCTAGAATACATTTGATTCCTTCCTCTAAGGAGTTCAGGTTCATCTTAATCCATTCATTAAAACACTTTCCGGTTACATAAGAAGTCAATTAGTGTGTATTTTTGTTTTTATTCTATCGCAAACATGTTTTCTGCATCGTTTGCTTTACAGTGATAATTCATGAATAGACTATTGCTCATACTGGAAGTTGTGAGGCTTCCAGGAATAAGGAACAGTGTCCGAGGCATGAGCTGTTGTCAAAATGATCACAAATAGTAAATAATAGACCATGAAATGGAGTGTGGTAGTGTGGGGAGTGTGATTGTCTGGGGAGAGCAATTCATTTTTTCCATGTTTAAATGAAGAAAGCAGAAATGCTATTTTTGCAAATTGGTCAGACCTAGAGAAAGAATCACAGCTCCTTTCCAAGCAGATGTCAGAGGTGTTTCTCTAACTACGGGCTTCGAGGGTTGCAGTGGTTGTCCCAGAACTCCAAGAACTCCAAGTCACCATTGTGACTTGGGTCCACCTGAGTAAAGATGACTTGTCTACATCAGCTCTATCTTTTTAAGTTTTAATTTAGACACCACTACATGCAATTTTGTGGGACAATCATTTAACCTCATCACCTTCTTCAGCCAAATGGCTCGCAGGACATGGAGGACTAGTAGCTATCTACAGGGAAATGAAGCGATTCGGATCTGCCAAGGAAGCAGCTGATCTCCACAGGACATGTGAATTTAGTTCAGCCTCACAGAGCAACTCTTGTGGTACAGAGCCTTAGGAGTCGATGAGGCAGTATTGAAATCTATTGCCAACATCCTCTGGACTCTCCCATCTGAGGAAAAAGGCCCTGCCTCTCTGGAAGGTATAAGAAAAGGCAGTTTGAGTTTTTAAGCAAAGGATATAAAAGAGCACATGGCATGGCCTGCCCTTTCTCTTTGAAATCTGCATGGGGTGTCCACAAATCACACTAGCTGTGGCTTTGACTTCCAGTTCCAGAGAAGTTCAATTCCTCTCCTTGGCACACTGACGAGTCCTCTGCATCTGTGGCCCTCTCTAAGCGTTGATCCTGGATCTGAACAGCCAAGGCAGCTATTCACTCAGCAGCTCTTTCTGTAGTAACAAGCTTTAAAATATGTAAATATATTTTCACGGGAAAATAAAAAGCCTGAGTGTTCATGTAGCCTTCAGAAGGAAGAAAGTTCTCTGTTGTAATATGTTATGCAAGTCTAGCTTTTGCTTCCTGTGCTTGGGAATGAATAAATATTAATGACTGCTTCAAAATGAGGAAAAAAAGAACTTCATCCCTCATCAAAAGAAAAAAAACCTTTATTTCTATTGCATAAATAATGGTAAAATTAAAATCTTTTTATACAGATTATATATTTACAGTAGTGTTTGGTTAGAGGAAACAGCCGATACATATGGCATTTGATTTTCCTTTGTACACATCTTTATACACTTGGGTAACTTGCAATAACGTAGGATTTAAGTTGCATGCCAAGTTAATTTATATTAATATTTACAGTATTTCGTACAAAGTTTTTTTGTTTTTACCATTATGCTGCTGACTTCGTGATCTCTTTAATTAAAACGCCATGTCTTTTGTTAACATGCAAAAAATTGTCAGTTTTTAACAATGAATGGTAAAGGACAACAGTGTGGGGTGAAATGAGAAGAAAAAAAGCATGTGCATCTATTAGACTTCCTAGAGATGAATAAGGAAGCATTGATTACTTAAATCCTAGTATGGATTAAATGGCTATAGGCTGGATTCCAGGCTTAAACCACTTTAAGCCAATTAACTCTAATGATTTACTTCTGATTTACCCTGGAGTTCTGGAGAGGAACTTCATCTCCCACCTCCTCCACCCCAATTAAAAATCTGAGGAAAAAACCAAAAAACCAGCTGCTGCATGAAACTGAAATAACAGTGTCTCTTCTGAAAGAGACGGTAGAAAATCTAATACCATTTGGGGGTTGTTTTAATATATAGGCATTTGTTTGAAGATGGCAAACCCAACCCAGGGGCCTGATGCTACAAACACATCATCTGTATGGTTTGGATTTGGTGGGACGGCTCACAAGAGCTGGCAAGATCAGAGGGATATTTACTTGAGCAAGTTCAACAGCTTCACATGGAATGGTCAACGTCTTCTCATTGGCAACAGAACGACAATAGAAAACCATCTGATAAAGGAAGGTCCTACGATAGATGTCACCTAAAATCACTGTAAAAATAGCAGTGTATGAAGCTGCTTTTTCTTCATGCTGGCAAAGATTGGCCATGAATATCTGTAGACAAAAATTGGTAATAACATAAATAAAAAATCTACAGTATATTCATCATCAAATTGTCAAGTACAGATCTTTAGATCCAGAGCATTTCCTTCCTCCCTCTTTTCCTCACTTCTGGGGCTGAAAACTTTCCTGGTGAAGATGCCAATTTGAGGCAGTTTTTCAAATTTTTTCCACTGGAGATCTAGGAGTGGAATTAAAATATGGTCAGATTTTCTCTCCATCTCAATTCTGGTGAAGGTTTTACAGTTTCTAGGGCTGCCTAAAATGTCCTACTAGGGACAAAGAAGTTCCAGTCCCGACAACAACTAACAATACATAGTAATGAAAATTTTTAAGCCTTCTCTTTTTCTGTTTTAAATGTCTAGAAAGTAAAAGGCTTTAAGTGATGCCAGGGAAATGTAATTGCACTGTCAGAATGCCGTACAGTAAAAAAATATATTGAAAACCAGCAAGCTCTGTACATCTTCATCTGTGGAATGTAAGCATGATTCAGAGCCAAGAAAAAGGATACTTCATCAGATTCTCATTTTAGAAGAGCTGGTTTGTCTTCTTTCAGATAGTCATCCATACAGTAGAAACTAAATAATTTATTACACGGGTGGTTAAAATGGGGAACTTCATTCTTAGCGATCTTAATGTATTCCTCCTACTGCTTCTCTGCTGGCAGATCCACGTCTGACTCGGGGCTGTGCACCTCGTGCTATTGTTCAGTGACAGCCCTTTGCAGCTCTGCCTGCTCCGTGCATGCGCCCACAGTCTGGATGCACGGAGGTGGGATGAGGGGGGATGTGGGGGTGTGAGGGGATAGGGAGTGTTGCTGGTGGGAGAGGGGTTTTAATGGGGAAAAGCCAAGACTCTCTTTTTACCCGGCACCTCATAAAGTGGCGTGTCACCTTGGGCAGAGCTAGCACTGGACCTCCCACAGCCTTTGCGGTCCTCTGGGCCTCCCGGGAGATGCTTTCGTCCTCTGCACCGGGCAGCAAGATGCAGCGTTGGGGGATTTTTTTTTTTTGTGAAATAGTATTACTGTGCTTTCCACATAAAAAATATTTGCCAGCCCCTAATTTTCTTATCCAAGTCTGTCAAACAGATTTCTGCCATCCAGAGTAGCATTCAGTAGGAACGCTTTCTACCTCGTTTTGATCTGCATGGTTGCGCTGCTATCCTATTTCTTATGGTTGAAAGGCCAAAAAAGCCCATTTTACCTCAGCTTACAGAACTGCTGGGAGTCTCCCGTGTAAAGCAACCAACGTGCAGCCCTACCAGTGCACCAAATCCAACAGCTGAGCTCTGTATAACCACTGCATAATCTGTAGGAAATCTCTCCAAATAAGCAGATGTTACTCAGCCCTAGCTCGGCTGGCAGCAGGGATAGGGAGCTGGGTCTTCTACAAACACTCACCATTCTCCTCAGTCCTGGGGAGGTCTGTGAGCACCTTCGCCAGGACGGGGTGTCTGCTAACAATAACTGGCATATTTGTGGATAGTCATCAAGCATGAAAAAAATTAGTTTGCCAACTTTCTTTTTTCCTACAGGAATACCAACAGCAGGCCAAGTTTTCTCCTGTTGCTCACTCTGTTTCATGATTTAAATCGCTGTTGATATTGCTTCTGATTAGAAACTTCTTACTTGTGGATTCATCAAGAGGATCTGTCCCCAACATAGTCTTTGGGTGGCACAGCCAGTTGTGGGCAGGAGCCCATTCCCCAGGGCCACAGTTACCACTCTGAGGCAGTTTTCCTTCCTGATAACTCTTCAGCTGTTGTTTTCTTCATGGCTGAATTTATGGTATGGCTTTGAACCCCATAGGTAAGCAGTGCTCCTCCAGCAGCTTTTGCTGGAATGCATTTCTCCGTGGCCTCCAAATTATTTAAGCGTGCAACATGCTGATCACTCCCTGGCCTTTCCAGGAGCAGAGAGAATCAGGATGTGCCTCCATAAAAATCAAAGTCAGCGTTATCAGCGACACAGCCCAGTGCCTTGCAGGAGCAGGAACCCAAATCCTTCTCATCAGAGATTGATCTGTCTGTGAAGAATCTGCTGCGTGTCCTCAACAAGCCCTGGATAGCCTGTGTCGAGTAGTGCTTATGCTGCATTGATTTATCTTGCTCCCATACCAAAGCCTCTCTCAGACTTAAATTAAATATGTCCACCTCTATGCCTACCCTGCATGTCAATCTGTTTAATTTGCACGCGTTATTTATGTGGCTAAGCTAATAGAGTTGTCTTTGGGGCACTCACAATTGGCTAATAATTAGCTAATTCATGAGCTGATACTCTATCCCGGGCTGCTGGGAGCCATTTGTCCATCCGTGGTTTGGCTGGGAGTGCATCTGCCTTTGCTGCATGTCGCTCTGACACGGTGGCACACATGTCACGAACAGCGAGGGTTGCCATAGCAATATCCTTTTCGTACGGAATTGCAGTGCTGAAAAGACACTTAAATTCTCTTGAAACTGGCAAGAGCATAAGTTTAGTGCTTTTTCTGACAGCTCTACCTAACACTGCTGCAGTCTGGGTATTTTTTTAAACTATGTTAATTAGCACTTAAATGTTCTTTTCCTTGAAGTATGGGATGTGGGTTTTTTTTTATTTTTATTTCTTTGATTCTTCATCTTTCTTCTCCCTAAGCTTTTACCATCAGGTTCCAATCAAAATTTTACTGCTCTATTTTTATCTACTGTCTGTAAAAATCAACAAAAAGCACTTTTTTTTCCTCTTGTGTAGAAGGCAAAAAAAAAAAAAAAAGGAAAAGACGAGAAATGGATGTTATACAAAAGGAGCCAGGGAAGCAGGTAAGAGACACAAGTGCAGCCCTGCTGCCTAGGAGGGATGGGAAGGTGTCAGTTGTGACGAGAGGAAAGGATGAAATGGCTTGGAATGATCCATTCTGCATTGTCACCAGAGGAGCCCGACTCCTCTGCAGGGAAGCAGGGATGTCCTCAAGACTCCTTTAGATGGAGAAAGGCTGTTCCAGGAGGGAAAAGGAGACCTCCGGCAAGACATGACACTGATTGATAAAGGACAAATTGGGTTCCTACAGATAAAGCAAACGCAAAAACCCCTCAAATCCTGTACCCAGTAAAATCAGTGGGGAGTTTTCTATGAACTCTACTGACACCAGGCTATGGCTTTTACTGATATAATAATTATAGCTCAGTTTTACAAATCGAGATTCAAGGTGAAGTATTATATTTACAAGGTGAAATATATTATTTTTATATAATATTTCACGGTGAAATATTATATTTACAAACATTTTTATGGTGCATGCATGTAGAAATCATGGAGCCTTCCAGAAAGCTTAAAGGAATGCAATATATCATCTCAGCTGTAAGGTGGCTGTTATATTTGGAATCTGCCTGATATTTGATGTCAGATGAATGAGAAGAACGTGGAGAAATACCTGTGTTCTTGCTTGTGTTTCTGGGCTCAGTGAAGAAGCATTTCTCTGCTCCATATTTCTGCTGTCACTGGGTGGGGTTGGTGTCCACTCTATCTGTCCCTCATGCCCACTCCAGCGCAGTCCCCAGCCAGGGAAGGAGGGGTGAACCACCTTAATAAATATTACAAGATGGCAAGTAACATTTAGACTTTTTTCCACTTCTGCCACCTTTTCATATGACCCTGAGACCTAAAGATGTGGATGAGATTTCTCTTAATATGATACCAAATCTTGTTATTTGCAATCTCCAGAGAGTGCTGGGAGCATCTCCACGCTCAGAGCTTGCCTCTAATTTTCCGCTGCTGGCTCGTAAGTCTGCTGCTGCCCTATGGCAAACAAAATTCTCCCCATCTTCTGAGAGATGTAACAATTTTTGTACAATATTTTGCAGTTGACCTTTATTAGTCACAGCAGAAGAGAAATATAATAGTATGTGATGTTTGTGAAAGGCAGAAGACAGCAACTCAGCTGCTCTCTGTAAAGCCAGAGCTTTTCATTGATGGAGGGGGCATCAGGACAATAGCAACAATGGGGAGGTGGGAAACAGCCGTATACGTAAGGGCATAACACAAAGTGGTGATATGAGTTTAAGGGGGTGATGGGAGAAGGAACAAGGAGACGAGCATTTTTCAGGTCAGGCTACTGAAAAAAATACAGGTTAAATATTATCGATTGAACTTGTAATCAAAGAAAGACCTGAAATGAGTCTTTGACATGGATCCAGGTGCAAGCTGATGGCTGGTGTGTGAGACAAGGGAAACTCATTGTTTGCAGTGCCTTGGGGAGCCATCCTGCCCCCTCCACTGACACAAGAAACAGTCATCTACATTTACAGGAGCTGCTGGAAGATCTCTCTGTTCCTTCATGTTTCTGGAGCTCACCCAGCCGGCAGAATGAAGCCACCAAAACTCCAATGCCCATGTGCCTCTGTGGGCCTCCCCAGGAGCACTCCCCGTGCTATGTCTCTAAGCGCTGGCTGGGAAATCTCTCCCATGAGGGCAAAGAAACCAGCTCATTCCTGGACAACACAGAGATACAGAGCTTTTTCCAAGGGTAAATACAGTGATGTATGTCAAGTTTAAAAGGAAAAATGCGTTCAGATGTATTCCTGGCTCCGGGCTTGCCCAGTCCTTGCACTTTCCGTGGGACGTGTTGTTTCTCCAGCCTGCATCACTCCGTCTTCTCCTTGCTGCTCATTAAAATCCCTTCCAGGAAATCCGTTTCCAGGAAAAATAAGTAACACTTCCAGGATCTGAAAGCCTGACACACTACTTAACTCTGCTCTAGTTTGATTCCTTCTTTTCTTGCTGCAGTCTGCTTTTCATCTTGCCCTCTTTTGGAGCCTGTCCACAGGACAGTGGTGGTTGTGGGATGGCTCCTGGGAGGGACCAGGGCAGCTGGCTGGTCAAACTCACATGCTGAGCGCATGGGCAAAAATATCTCTCCCACGAAGATGTCTCTGACACGGAAGATTCAGTGCAGATTACAACCAGGGTATATGAGATCAAATACATAAAAATTGGGCAGGCAAGAAGAAGGGTGGAAAGACCTTTCTGAGCTTTTCCTCACGATTTTCATTTCAGATAACATCATTGAAGGCCAATACAGAAGAAGAGAAAAACAGCTGGAAAGTGAATGCTGTTGAATATGCCGACGGGACCAAATAGAGGGAGTTTCAACAGGCGCTAGTAGTCGTAGAGTCGGTTGGAAGACTGTGCACAAATCTCAGGAATGTCCATGTGTGAACACAGGTGGTGCTTCTCAAGCCCTGCTTAACAGCTCTGGGGAGGCAAATGGACTCGTGCTGCCCCACAGTCTTATGTCAAAAGTGGTGCTTATGAAGCAAAAATAGAAATTATATATGATGCTGGCATATTCTCCTCTTTTTTTTTTAATTTTTTTTTTTTTTACTCTGAAAATACTGCTGTAGCTCCCCTCTAATGCCATAAACTCAAAGGCATGGTCATAAGGGAAAACCAAAGCGAAGTTGGAGCACGTGAAAATGAACAAGGACTTGCCTGTGACAATGCTACTTTCAAATTCCTTGGAATATGGGCCCAGCGGAGAGCTATGCAGAATAGTCAGTCGGCCCCTAGGTGAAAAGACATCCCCGCTGCAGTAAGTCATGAGGCTGTGCCTCCTTAAAACAGGCTGCTGGATGAAAGTTTCTTCCAAGTTACCATTGCTGTTTTGAAGCAATAATTTGGGAGTCCTGTATAGTTATATTTTTTTATTGCATTAGGAAACAAAACCTTTAAAGCATTAAGACAGCCCTTTTATGTCCCTGCCAAAAGGATGTGGTTGATTCACAAGACACGTTACGCTGCTGGCCTCAGGCTTCTTGTCTGAATGGTGCTTTATCTGCCCGCCTCTGTCTCTTTGCCGTGTGAGAGTCGGTCCGGGGGGAGCTCACCCGGCGGCATGCGCATGCATGGTCAGTTGGGTTCACAGTGTTGTGGCGAGAGGCTACTCCATCCCGCTCCGCAGGATCTGGTTGGCCGCGATCAACATTACGCTTATAATAAAGGCCATGGCAAATGCGCAGATAAGGCTCTTCCGTACACAGGTCTGCCTGTTCTGCTTCTGGGAGTGCACTGCAGGGGAGAGATGGGAAAGATGAGGTACTCAGTCATGTTTTTCTTTTCCACCAGGATTAACTGAGCTCAGAAATCCTCTTTTGCCTCCAACCCTCTTGCCCACCGCTTAGATATCCCTTGCACTGGCCAAGTCTTACCCCTCCCTGTTGGGATATTTCCACCTTACCTTTCATGGCTTCCAAAACCCCCCTTCCTGAAAGAAGTCCCTCTCACACTTCAGGAAGTCCGTTCTCTCCCACCTTGGATTTAAACCTTTCAAATGCATTAAATAAACTCTATTTCTCTTAATCTCTCTATGAATTTCTCTATAAAGTTATTTAGTCAGGAATAACTCTTCTCTGAACTCCTTTAGACTCATCCAGTTACAGGTCAGCTCTAAATGGGCAGAGGTTTAAGTTGAGATTCCTGAAAACATTTAAAAGACCCACTGTGATAATTTGCATGAATATCCACAGTCTGCTAGTCACTTTTCCAAGCTGTATTTAGGTCTTCTGTGCCTAAGCAAAAATCAGACATTTACCAGACCTTTTCAAACGAATTCTTGCAGAATAATTTTTGAAAGACTTAAGAGTAATTTGTGGCACTTAAATTGCAGACAGAGTTGGGGTTGTTAGTTTTTGATATATTTTATTACATTTTAATTTATTTTTGAAGTTCATGAACAAGGCTTTGTGCTATGACTTGCTAAGGACATGTTCATGTCTCTGTCTTATCCTCCCTACCTATGAATATCAGAACAATACGTGGTATCGTGGTGCTGAGAGGATGAATCTGTTTGAAAAGTTTCTGAAGGTCCCTGAGACCTTCAGAGGTCTCTGAAGACTTCTTCACCACAGAAAGAGAAGACCTCTCATCACAGAAAACTCAAGGATCCCCATGCACAGGATGGATAATTCCTCCCTTCTGCTAAGGACAGTAACACACAGTATTGTTTTGGTCTGAGAAGTGATGTTTCCATTGCATTTTTCTCCTGGATGGTCATAATTGTGATGATGGAAGACATCAGATGGTGGACAACAAGCTCAGAATTACAGTAAACCTACAATACCACCAAGAAAAGGCTCCGGGTGCCCCTATTTGGAAAAATCTAGGAGGATGTTTTTAGAATACAGAGATAAAAAACAAATCCCATGTTCTGATTATTGCAGAGAGGCGGATGCTGCATTTTGAACACTTTTTTTTCATCCCCCTTCACCTCTTCTGGCCAGGATTTAGTGTCCTAATCCCAGCTTCCTGGCTGTTCTCCAGCATCAAGCAGTATCCGAGGCATCAGAACCAATTTGAGTCCCTCTGCTCAGGGCAAGAAATGGCTGCACCCCCAGAGCTCCAGGGTATTCACTATATTCTGTGCAGATAATGATATACCCCTTACGGCAGCTCTCCTAAATTGCTGGCTTTTTGCTGGCACTGATCTGCTCCTTGATTCCTTCGCTTGCTTTTTCATAATGCACACAAAATCAATTCTGTGGTTTTGTGCATTGTGCCCCAGTGCTCTGAAGAGCTTGTTAAATCACAGCGTTAGTTATGGCTTTATTTATTTTTCCATTATTTCTGCACTTTGAAAACACCCCCAGCCAGCAAACACTGACACAAACCATCACAGTCATCCTTGCTGTTCGGAGTGGGGCTTCAGTGACTGGGGGCAGCAGTCGAAGACTGGCCAAGACTCTTTGTGATGGCAACTCTGCTATTCAAAGGAAAAGGGTAAAGCACGTTCAGTTTTTCTTGCAGAAGTGTTCCTAAATTGAACGACTCTCCTTCAGTCGTCTGTTGTACTGCCAAGTAAAAATAGTTTTAAGGCAGAAGGATCCAGGTAAGTCATTGTTATTGCCCTTTATTGCCTGAAGTTTTAACAAGTAGCCAAATAAATCCAGGAAAAAAAAAAAAAAAGGGAAATGTCTGTACTGAAATGCAGAGGTTGCAGACCTGGTGAGGCCCCTCTTGTTGGTTGTTCGGGCTCAGCAGGAATTACTCAGCATGAAGAGCATTACAGTTCCTCTGCTCCCCACCCGGTGCAATTCACAGGGAGACAAAGAAGCCAAAATTCCTGACTTTGTTGTGAACACAATTACATCCTGCCTTGTGAATTACCCACTTTAACTGTGAAGACCCATTTGTGGCTCTATCCCTGCATTCCCCTCCAGCTGGTGATTTTTTGTCCTCATTTCTCTCCTGTCTCCAAATTCATAGATTCTTTGAGCATGAGTCCTGTGTTTTTTTCCTGCTGGTTTCCATAGCTGCTATGGACAGGTGATTGAAGGGTCTGGATACTCGATTTGGTTTGCATTTTGTTGCCAGTAGGAATTTTTAATACCCATGGGCCACGCCGGGGTTTGGACCTCAGCTGGTTCCCTCTGAACACAGTCGGAGACTGAAGCTTCTCTGGAGATATCCTGGCCCCTTTTTAGCGGTAAGAGCAACTCATAAGGCTGGCCAATGTAAATGAGATCTAAAGAAGTAAAGGTTAATTCAGGTTGGGCCATCATTTATCTTCTCAACATGCAGAGAATGTCCCAGTGAGGATTCTACTAGCGGCACGGACAGAGCTACCATTGCTATAACTTCTCCACCAGGACACAGGGTTAATGGGTCCAGCCCAGTGCATCAGTCCAGTGGCTGTGGGTGCTGGACCTGTGATGATACACATGGTGGGCTTGAGATGCTCAGGGTAAGTGCTGAGAGTCTTCTGGCCTGCAGAAAAAGGCTTGCTAACATGAACAGCTACCGTGCATTTATAGTGGTTTCTGTCATAACCCTGCTAAAGGTGAGTGATATTTGCTTTCTCTGGCTGGCTGGAGTTATTTTCATTTCAAGAGGTCAGTTTTTCATTCCCAATCCCTCAGCCGAAGAGGAGATGCTCCTAGAGCTTGTTGGAGGAAACAGGGAGGGGAGATGTGGCAGCTCTTGTACCTTCAGTTAATTTGAGTGTCTGGGCTGAGGATGAAACACCCCGGGCAGACAGCATGGGTCACCGTAACCAAGAGGGCACTCTTGTTTGCCATGACATTAATATGTCACGAGTGTTTGGATAAAGGGAACTGCCAGATGAAAGATTTTTATTCTCTAAGTTTTTGGTAGTACAATGTCATGGCAAAAAGTTTTCCTTTTCTTGGGTCTTTTCTCATAAAATGTACATTCTCCTTGGCTCTCAATGATTTTCTCCTGCCGTAAGCATTATAAATTGAGAGAAAGGCTGAAGACATAACCCTGCCTCCCTTCTGACTGTATTCTCTATTGGCAGGGCTGGTGTGGGCTGCTTGTACTGAGGAGCTGGGTATTTTTTTGCTTTGCTCTTCATCAAGACTAAGGCAAATTAAAACCCCTAGAAATGCGTAGGAGGGAAAGTTGTCATGTACGCCTAAATCTGACAGCTTGCAAATGACTCTCTTCTTCAGAAAGAACTGAACCAAATCTTGGCCCATAATATGATCATTGTATTCGGTTTATAGCACGTGTGTGTGTAAGTGTGGGAGAGAGATATAAGGTATGTTGTCCATGTTGATATATAGCAAGAATATTACATGGTTGTGAAAAAAAGCAACCAAGACAGCAAAATTCTGAGAATGATAGAAATGTGCATGTTTTCATACCAGTGGTGATATGTTCTGTTTAGTTCTATTTAGCAGATGGTGAGGCTGAGCCAGATAACCCCAGGTGTGGAGAAGGGGGACATCTCTGCCCATGGGATGGAGAAGGGTTTTGACGCTTGAAGAACATGCCCAGAGGTGACAGTGAGTGGAGATCCCTCATTTCAGCAAGGCACTACTGAAATTGTCTTCTACATCTCTTCCCTTAGGAGCCATTCCCAGACCTCGGAGAAAAACATCGGGGCTCAACTTGGCTTCATTCCTACCCACAATTAAAGGCACTTCAATGGGTGGATGGAATGTATATTAAATATAGATGTGAGCCTGTAAGCTACCCTTTAGGCTACACTTACAGTTCAAAGAAATAGGTGCTTTCTAAGGTGCAATTCACCTCATCCCAAGATAGTACCTAAAATAATATCAAGGAATTATACTCCAAAAGCATATCCTTCAGTCCACTAAATAAGAAATGCACAAAGGGTGACTTAATTCCACGAAGACACTTCTCTACTGCCCCAGTGAAAACTAGACTGTGGTGCTCTCCAGCCTTCATGCCAGCTATCCCTCAGTGCCACTGATCCCTGCGATGAGGCCCCATAATTTCTGCTTTTGAGCCCTGAAGGGATTTTAGGTTTTGGGAAGTGGGAACGCCAAGGGCACCAGTGGGTCATTCATGAAAATGGCATGTCCACCCTGGAGAGCTGCAGTGGCTCAACCTGCTTCTCAGCCTCTCTGTCCTGGAAGAAATGCTCATGTCAGCTCTGCCATGGACCAGAACCATCTCCGTCTTCTGGGACCTGAATCAAAACTCTGCTTCTTTGTTGACAATGCTCAGCTGATATTTATTCTCCAGTGGATTTGTGCCTCTATGTGTGTATATTTATAAAAACATCTAAAAAAGGGACTGTTTTACTTCTAGGTTCTGTCTAGCACCAGCAATGCCAACATCCCACGAGAAAAGCTGTTCCTGCTGTACTTTTGGAAGCTGGGACTTCCAAAATGAGATGCTGAGCATCTCAAAAAGGGTTTTCGGACCTTTTGGTTTTTATTTGTTTTTTTGTTTGTTTTTTTGGTAGGTTAGGTTCTTTTTGTTTGTGACTGGGATAGTTGTCTCAACTAGTGGAGCTGAAAGAAGCCTGGATGCCTCTTGCCGCGATGACAGCTGGCGAATGTCTCCACTGAATCAGCAGGTCAGTGGGGACTGACAACTCCATTCATGTAAGCAACCATATCTTCCTCCCCACTGCTCCTTAGAAGGAAAAAAACCCCAATGCTGGCTTGATTCGAAGAGCACTGCTGCTTGCTTCCCTCCTGCAGGCTTTTTAAAATTAATCTGTGCTCTTCTACATCTTTTCTGCAGCCTTTAGCAGAGGGTGAGTGTGTTAGAGCTTCTGAGTCCCATTAATTAGCCAGGATAAGGACTGCACTAATATTTTTATCCTTTGCTTTGTTTCAAAGATGTCTGAGTGCCTTTGTCTGGTGATCTTTTAGAGGTTATTTGATGCCTCAGTATATCAGGCTTTCCCCCCAGAATGGACTATATAAAGTGGCAATTTTGCGGGGAGAGGCATTTGTGGGTGGGAAAGCGCAGCAGCTGTCCCAGGGTAACATGAACAAACTCTGAGACTCTCTGTAGGTATCTCTCCAGACTTTTTGGCACTTAAGGTGATTTATATCTGTTTAGTTATTCCAACCAGCAACACTTGGGAGCAGAATAAGTTCCTCTGGTCAAGAAAATCCTTCTCCCAAAGTGACTTAAGAAGCTTTCCCTGAATTAATTGCTCATCTTGGCAGAAGGAGAACATTCTTGCTAGTGTTAGCTCTGTTCAAAGTGCAAAATACCTGTAAAACTTCAGGTTGTGTCTGTGGCCGATCACTTGGTCAATGCTCTTGTGGAAGTGCTGAGAGGATGCTGTGTTAAATAACAGACGCCAAAGCCAGTGTTTCCTTTTTTCCAGTTACCTCCAAGGGTTGCTTAGACCTTGGTCTTGCAGCCACTCTCCCATGTGTGGAGGTGAACTGCCCTGTCGTGTAACTCTGTAGTGTATCATAGTTGACCACCAGTGGTCCCGACTGCGTTGAACAAGGGGTGTGCAGGGCAGTAAGGTGCAGGTGTCCCATCTCCGCCCATCACTAGTGTTACAAAGCAGAAAGAGGACTCTACCCAGTTGTTCCCTGGGATCCCAGAGCTTTTATGCTAGAGAAAGCCAATGGAGATGCTGGAGGACTGCGAAGACAGGCTGAGAGAGTTGGGTTGGGGGGTGGGGGGGAGGTTTTTAACATGGAAAAGAGGTTCTAAGATCTCCAGGGAGGACGTCTCCCTTTCAGTCCCTAAAGGGGCTCCAAGAAAGCTGGGGAGGGACTCTTGATCAGGGAGGGGAGACACAGGAAGAGAGGAAACAGTTTTAAACTGAAGAGGGGAGATTGAGCTGAGATCTGGGGAAGAACTTTGGTGTGAGAGTGGTGAGACCCTGGCCAAGGTTGCCCAGAGAAGCTGTGGCTGCCCCATCCCTGGAGCTGTTCAGGGACAGGTTGGACAGGGCTTGGAACAACCTGGTCTGGTGGGAGGTGGCCCTGCCCAGGGCAGGGGATTTGGACTGGATGATCTTTAAGGTCTCTTCCAACCCAAACCATTCTATAATTCTGCGAAAAGTCATGGAGCCTAACAGAGCTTGCTGGAGCTGGCCCCAGTGCCAAAAAAGTCTTTCTGTGAGAGAGGCATATTACTGTGGGGAAATTAAGCCTGCCTTAGATACTCACCTCAGCATGGGCTGTACATCTCCCTGCCTGAATCCCACCAGAGGAAGGAGGACCATAAGGCAAAGCACCCACTATTTCATCCCCCTGCCTGAAACAGGATTGGTTTTATTTAGACCAAATGGAAAAAGTCTAATGGCAGCTCTTGAGCTCTCTATGTTTGTCATTGCTACTTACCCTAAAATATCTTCATGCTGACTTCACACATCCTTGCCCATTGCCTGTCATGGATCAGACTGAGTTTTACAGATGAAGCAGAAAGAGAACAATTGTACAGAAACATGGAAAAATTCTCTCTCACCTTCAAACTCTGTTTGGCAGTTGCCGGAGTTTTCATTTAAACTCTCCTCTTCATTGATAATGATGTTCTCTATGTCCTTCATCGTTAAGTGGTCCCGGAAAGCATGGTAGAGGATATGTTTCAGTTCTTCCAGTGTTATCCTCTGCATGTCGAACTGTGGGAAGAGGACAAAATTAGGCTCCGCCACTGGTGACAAGCTCTGTGCTTGGAGGAAGAGAGACGTGTGGGCATGATGCAGTTCCCTGCCCTTGTTTGTTTTTTTTTTCAAACTCATTTCAACACTTCTCTATAACTTTGCAAATTTTGCTCTTTTGTATTCTTTTAATATTAACAGTGTGAACGCTGTGAATATATGCACTTGTCAGCTTGCTTAATGATGGTGGAACAGCAGAGAAACATAGCTCTATGCCAGGGATGGTCCTGCAGGCTGAAGATGCGGAAATCTGGTATCAGCCCAGGCCATCCCAACAGAGATAAAACCCCGAGATTACATTTACAATTTGCCAGGAGCCACAAGCTTGAGCCAGCCCATTTCTGTCTAAATTATTCTGCGTGACTGCGTGGCGAATACAAGCAGAGAACATTTCCACGTTTCCATCTTAGAGCTGATTTCTGCTGACCCAGTACATAAATATTTTTCCTACACACACCAGATATTAAAACCAGATGATTTCTGCAGAATATGTAGAAAAGAACACCTTGCAGCTGAGCTATCAGGGCAGTCAATAAAGGATGGAAATGCTCCAGGTCACACCCTGTGCTTCAGCTTTTCCTTTGAATAGCACCTTGAGCTATCGGGCCTTATAGCCCCAAACATGATCTTTCCTACGGCAAACAGTGAGCACGTGGACTCTTGCACATATGCCCTCCTGTAAACTGCCCATCTTTGAGTTGGTGGTGCTGAGGTACATGGATTAGTGGTAATTTGGCAGTTTTATCTCCATGGTTGGACTTAGTGATCTTCAAGGTCTCTTACAACCAACCGATTTTACCATTCTATGATTCTATGAACCTGTGCCTGTTTCTGCAATGGAGAACACAGCGATTGTGTGAGCCCTCGTTTTGGAAACAATACAGCAAGAAATTCCCACTCCTTCCCCTTAGCCCGATGAAGCCAGGACAAGCCTTATCAGTTCTGAGCTGCTCGGTGTGTTATCTAAGGTCCTATTCCCTGAGCACTGCCACACACCTCATTGCACATATGCAAAATCATTAATTCTTTCAGTACTTAACTAAGAAAAATAAGTGCATTTCGATTAAGACCAAACCCTGAAATATTTATGCATCTCTCTGTGTGCATATAGGCACATTTGCACATATACATATAATACTTATCCATCTATCCCTAGGAGCACCGATTTCTACAATTCTACATATTTATTTATTTCCAGTAAAAATCAAAAATGTGGTGCAAAATCTACAGAAAAGTGGACAGAAGGGGCAAGAGGCAAAGTTCCTGGGTTTGCCCAAATGATTTCTCTGAAAAGCAAGTCTGGTGGGTTTGGCTGTTTTGCTGCTCTCCTTGTTCCTCAGGGATTCAGTGTTCAGGCCATCCAGCTAAAGACAGGGAACACACAATTGCTCCTTGTTGCACAGTTCAAAGCTGGATTGCAAATCCTCTTGGTATTTAGTCACAAATGTCCAGCCTGCTTTGCTGTGCATGAGGAAGTCACACCATTTGTATTCTGTTTTCTTTAATGTTAAAAAAAGCAAATAAAATAGTGCAGCTGTGTACTTCACAACCAGCATGATGACAAAAAAGTTTCTGTTGGCAAACAGAGGTGTGGAAATGGGGACTAATTCACAGGGTTGCCTTATTGTGGTGTCGAGAGGTGTTGTTATTGGAGTTTTGCAGAGTGCCTTGAGGCTCCTCAGGGCTGAAAGCCCTGCTTGTCTCCCTGCAGCACTAATTGCACACCAGTGTCATGGAGGTAAAGAAATAATTTGATTTCTCACCTATCACCCAATCCTACACTACTTTGGTGTCTCAGGGGGCAACTCAAATCTGAACTTGAAACTCAGCATCTTCACAAGTGCACTGATATGACAAACCCATAATTACATTCTAATGGTCACTTCATATCAACAGGAGCAGCCTATCTGCATGTGGTCACCCCATCCCATCTCATCAGTTCAATCTGTTGAACACCAGACTTGGAATTTTCTTACTGTTCTTGTCTCAGGGACAGTTTTCTGAGGCCAATAGAAAATTTTTAGCTGTAGTTTATGGCGTTAAGTTTTCTGCCCGCCCAGGGAACTGTCTTTCTAGAAGTTGTCCAAAGCCTGTGTTCTCCCATCACCAGATGGATGCTCACACCTGCAATTACTTCACAGCTTAGAACAGTGTCTCTCAGACCTGCTCTTTGCTTGACTCCTTTTTTTGAGGATATCTGCAGTCAACAGCCACAACAGGGGATGTGGCCTCAAATATGTTCCAACTCTGGGCTTTGTGTCACTCTCACCAGAGTCGTGTCATTTCTGGGCAGCTCTGAACACAACTGCTCTGTGAGCGCTTGCAGCAGCTGCTCCTTGAGCCAGACAGGTTTTGAGGTCACGAACTGGGACCGGGTCATAATCTGGGACTTTTCTATAGGAGCAAACTTTTGCATGTGCCAGAGACAAAAGCCCCACTGCACTCCATGCAGAATATAATGTATTCCCATCTCGGCCTGCAGGCTGGATGAATGTCTGTTTTTTACCATCTGTACTTCCCAGATAAGCTCAGACACAGCTATTTTATAATGAGAGGAAAATGGTGTCTGTTGGAGAAGCCAGAAGCCCAAAGGGGCAGGGGCGCCACGTGCAAAGGCAGCGGGCTCCTGCAATTTAAAACTCATTTGCTGCTGGGATCCGCTTTGCTGTGAAGGACTGGCTGATGAAGAGTCAGCCAGTGCCACTTCAGTCCACAGCACTGTGGCAGGTTCCCACTGAAAAAGTGGAAAATACAAAACGTGCCTGTGTGTATATATATATACACATAAACATGTAGGAACATATGAAATATTTTCTAAATATCCAGACAATCACCCTCTTCAAATTGGAAGGTTTCTCATTATGTTGTTTCTATCAAAGAGGACATGCCATTAAAGGGAGAATATTTCCCTGCCTGATACCTGGAGTGACTCTCATGGCTCCTCCAGGACAGAGGGACAAAGCCATTTCGCAGCATGTAACACACGACTGCTATTAAAGCAGCAATGATTTCCTTCTGGGTTCCCCCAAACCATGACTACCATTACAGCAGAACTAATTTCCTCTACCTGCCGCCCCGTGCTGACCCACATGTGCACTGATGGAGGGGTGGGAGTCCACAGTTCCGGCAATGAAAGCACAGAAGACAGATTCTGCTCTGCTCTGAACACGTCCCTGTCGAGGCTGCCTCTATGTGCTCTAAGCTGGAAGTGAGAACTTTTTTCTCTTCTCCATCACTACTTCTGTTCATCCTTCCATCATGTGCCCCATGCCAGCACAATTACATTTTATGGCCCAGAGGAAGCATGACAGAGGTCCCTCAGGGCTGCTCTGCAGGCGGTGGTGGGACCAAGGGCTGTTTCCAGATGTGCACGAGCTCTCTCTCCACCTGAGGACCATGCCTGGTCATCTATGGAAGTCTCACATCGCCATGCTGACAGCAGCCTTGTCCCAACTTCTTCTTCTTCTCGGAGGGGGGCGGGTGGCAGAAAGGAGAAGAGGGGACACTACAAGGGTGAGCATGTGCTTCTCCCCGCATTCAATGCAGTACTCCCCCCCAACCTCTTCCCAGTTTAGCTGTGTGCCCATGCCTCCTGTAAGAGGGCTGAAGTACGATGATCCTTAGCAAACACCAAAGGGAGTCACCAGCCCCCCCGAGCTGTCAGCTCCCCTGCAGCGAATATCATCTGGGGCAAGAGATGCATACAAATATCCTCACCCTAAACTTGGGGTCATTGTGGAGCAGACAGCATTCCCTTAGGCTGCCTGTTGCAGCGTAGTCAGAGCATGCTGTCACCCTGCCAGGATGAGCTCAAGGCCCCGGGTGTCATCTCTGCTGAATGGCCCCATAGAATCATAGAATGAATTGGGTTGGAAGGGACCTGAAGATCATCCAGTTCAAACCCCCTGCCCTGGGCAGGGACACCTCCCACCAGACCAGGTTGCTCCAAGCCCCCTCTAACCTGGCCTTGAACCCCTCCAGGGATGGGGCAGCCACAGCTTCTCTGGGCAAGCTTGGACAGGGTCTCACCACCCTCACAGCAAAGAAGTTCTTCCTCAGATCTCATTTAAATCTTCCTTCTTCCAGTGTGAAACCCTTCACTCTTGTCCTATCACTCCACTCCCCATGCAAGGCTGTATCACTGTCCCAACACACAGATAGAGAAGGGGCTTCTTGCAGGACAGCAGACATAAATCAGCCTGCACAACTCCCAGCTGCTCCAACACTCCTCACTTGCCTGTAAGAAGGAGCAGAGCTCCATCCATCAATGGATCATCTCCTCCTCCCAGGAGACGATACTGCACAGCCCTGGTGTTGTGGAAAGATGTGGTGCCTCCCTGCCAGGGGCTGGAACCCAGGACTGAAGGCCCTGTTTGCTGACCCTGGGGGTCAGCAGCCAGCACACCCCCAGTTGTTTCTGCTTCCCGCTCTCCCATCACTCGGGAACATGGCACGGGCTTGTCCCCATCCCTACACATGCACTGCCAGTACCAGGAGCACAAAGGACCAAGGAGCCCAGGAGGAACCAGTGTCCCGGTGGAAATAAACTTACACACTTTGCCACATGGTGGCTGGGGCTGTGAGACACTGTAAGTGCCAGTCTACCCATTCCACCTGTCCCCATGTCGGCGGGATGTGCCCCAAGCCACCCTGCCCTGCAGCCACCCAACCATTTTGGACAGTTTCATCCCTCCAGCCTGGGTCTTAGTGTGGTCGTCATGCTGGTACCACAGCCTTTGGGAACAGCCAGCTTCCCCGGTGCTGCACTGGGGCACCTTGCCTGCTGGGGAGCAGGAAGGGCTAACAAGCTCATTTCCATAGTAACAGGCTCATTACTGCACTGGTGAATGGGAGATGCCTCTTGTCTGGGTGGAACAAGGACCATACGAAAAAGCAGCGGTCTCTGCAGAAGGTTGTATGGGGGGAGGGTGTGTGACCTCTCCCCTGTGTGTCTGGCAGCCCAAAATTCAGGGCAGGAAATTTTTCACAATGCTGATAAACCCGACACCCAATGGGCGCAGAGGGATTATGGAGTGCAGGAAGGCCAACATCTAGCAAAAATAACCCGTCCTGTCTGCTCCACCAAACAGGAACAGTGCTCCACCAGTGCACAACATCAGCTGACAGTGCATACTGGCAGCCCAGAAAGCCAATTGCATCCTGGGCTGCATCAAAACAGCATGGCCAGCAGGTTGTGGGAGGTGATTCCACCCCCTTGCTCTGAGCTCATGAGACCCCACCTGGAGCACTGTGTCCAGCTTTGGAATCCTCAGCACAGGAAGGACATGAATGTTTTGGAACGGGTCCAGCAGAGGTCCATGAAGATGATCGGAGGGATGGAGCATCTCCGCTGTGAAGACAGGCTGAGGGAGCTGTGGTTGTTCAGCCTGGAGAAGAGAAGGCTCCAGAGAGACCTTAGAGCAGCCTTCCAGTATCTGAGGGAAGCTACAGGAGAGCTGGGGAGGGACTCTTGATCAGGGAGGGGAGCCATAGGACAAGGGGTAACGTCTTTAAATTAGAAGAGAATGACTAATTAAATTTAGATTAAGAACCAGAAAGAAATTCTTTCCTGTGAGAGTGGTGAGACCCTAGAACAGTTTGCCCAAAGAAGTTGTGGATGCCCCATCTCTGGAAGTGTTTAAAGCCAGGCTGGATGGGTCTTGAACAACCTAGTCTGGTGGGAGGTGTCCCTGCATAGGGCAGGGATGTTGGAAAAAGATGATCATTAAGGTCCCTTCCAACTCTAACCATTCTATGGTTCTATGATTTTATTCGACTGCTGTTCTCCCCATTTTTTCACGCATGGCCGCATACAGCGTCACTGCCCGGAGATGCAATCTTGAAGCTGCTTCTGAATTCGATCTGGCAGCAGGAACCCAGGCAAAGTCAATGAAGTGGCTGTGCAGCCCTGCTGCTGGATGGTTCCTGAAAGCCTTCAGCCAAAGGAAACAAATTTTTTTTTTGTTTAAGAGCTACAAATGTTTTCGAGGATGCCAGGAGGAGTGGATGAGGCGGTGAGACATGCTCCCGAAATCCGTGAAGGACACTAGTAATTAATAAAAGCTTTACCACAGAGACTGAGAAAGGGAAAGTTGAGGCATTTTGACACTGCAGATGACGGTTAAAAAAAATAACAATAACAAGACAGCAAACAGACCTTTTAGTACTGCTGTTTAGCACCAGACAAAACAAAGATAGATGGAGAGCAGCATCTTGGGCTGCTCTATCTACACAAACCCCGTTTGTCTTTTAGGCTGGTCTCCTTGTTTCGTAGCTCATGATATGGCCCCAAACGCAAGTCTGGGCTGCAATACTCTGTGCTGTGCTGGGTGCAGAATAATGGTGCTGTAAAGGCTGGTTTGCTCTGAGATGATGGTGGCCAAGCACAGAGATGAGTCAAGTGGACAAAATGGCTGTGAAATGCAGCAGCATCTCTGAAGGGCTGTACAGCCTGCACACCCCCAGGTTCCATCACAGCCTGTTTTACTGGTGAGTGGGCAAGGTGAAGAGAGCAGAGGAGAGTCATGTATCCAGGTTATTGGGGAAATGCAATCCCAAAGAGAACCTGGCTTGCATGAACTCATGAGTTGGTAGGAACCCAACTCACGTTCCCTCCAGCCTGAGCTCCTGTTCCTAATGTGCTCACATCATTAGGGATGTGCTCAGAGGAGCCCTTCACAATCTGTGCTGTGGCATTTGGTCTGGGTGGGTCCTCAGAGACACCCTTCTAATCCAGCTGGGCTCTGTTATGGAGCTGTCATGGTTTCAGCCAAATTTACCAAAACCAGACTGACAGATGGCTCTTCCTCCCCACAAAAAGAAGGGAGAGGAAGAAGATAAGGAGATTTACAAGTTTAGAATGAACTAAACTACTTTAATAAAATATTAATACTAAATTTAAACACACACACCCCCCCAAAAAAAAGAAGAAAATAACAAAATAGATCCAATATATACAAAGCTGTATCAAGCTCCCAGGATGATGATCATGTCCCCAGAAGGCATTGGGAAAAGTCCCAGACTGGACTCAGTGACCGACTCCCGTCTGCTCCCCCCTACAGGTGTGACACCTCTACTCTTTTCCCCTTACGACCCTTCAATGGGGCAAATAATGAAATTACATGACTTTGGTAGTCCTAGCAATAAGCCAGGGCCTCTCTGCACCATCCCTTGGTGTGATCAGGCCTGATCACTATGAGAGTGAACAGTTTCTGAACAATACGCTATTAATTTCAGAGTTCAGTGAGTTAGAAGAGGCCCAGCTAAAAAAGTAAAATTGTGAAACAGAAAATTCATTCTGTTTCACCTCAAACCAGGACAGAAGCCTAAATGGTTCTGCTGAGAAAATGAACAGCACCGCCAGCCTGGCCTAGGAAGCAAAGGAGCATCACAATTATTTGATCCTTCAATATTCCTTCTACATATGCCTTGTTCCACCTATCATGATTTTGGACCGCAGCAGGGAAAGGGAGCAGCAGGACACTGTGTGGGTGCAGCCACATCCTCCTTCCTTTTCCCTCCTCGGCAATGGGGAGGTCTTTGTGTGCAGGAATGCCACACCGTGGCTCGCAAAAAAAAGGCTGGTTTTTGCATTTTCAGCACTGGAAAGACAAACGTGCCTGGGAAACATGGTGCTTTCTGTGCTGGGAAAGCAGAAGTGTGAACAATACAGAACCTGTGCTGTCAGCGAAGCTGCCAGGAGCAGCAGAGATCATCCCTTCACAGACACTGATATGGATATGCACCCAAATTCTGCATTTCTGTTGTCACCTAAGCCATGGGTGCAGGCTGTGGAGGGACAGGGTGCTTTCTTTGGATTGTCCCTCAACTCTCTTGAGCAACCTGGTCTAGTGGGAGGTCGCCCTGCCCAGGGCAGGGCATCAGAACTCGATGATCTTTGAGTTCCCTTCTAACCCAAACCATTCTATGTTTCTCAGGACTCTCCTTGCTGCTTTTGCAGCTCTGGAAAGGAGTCAGGACACATATGGAGAGGCTTTGGTGGGAAACTGCATTTTGTTTGCTAGGGAAGAGAGTGCCTGGTCTCTGCAGTCTTTGGTAACAGGTATTCAAGACTCAAATGCCCAATTTCAGTGACAAACACAAGAAAACAGCACATGAACAGAACTGAAATGTCTCTCTTCTGAGGCTGAAATGGGATTATTTAGGGCAGGTTGACTGTAATTGCCACTTTCTTAAAACTGTAACATCCTGCGAAGAGTCCTCCTAAAGATAAATGAACAGCTTGCACAGTTCATAGGAGAGAGAAAAAAACCCACAGCATCTTAGTCCAACCCAGAAGCACTGGATGAACACCAGCAGCGCACAACAAAACAGCTCGGAAAAGGATGATAGGATCAATGCACAAGATTGTGCTTAGGTGGGTGGATGGGGCAGGATGGGCAGCGCTGGTGTGGAGCTCACGTAGGGCCTGGGGCTCTGCAAGGGCTCTGTGCTGGCATTTCTTGGCACCCACTGCAGGTGTTTTGGTGTCACCATGTCTGCATCACTGCCAAAACCAGATGTGAAGGTCAGAGACATATGACTTGACCATGATGAATCTGGTAAGGGACTCTGGAGCACAAGTCTTGTGAGGAGTGGCTGAGGGAGCTGGGGGTGTTCATCCTGGAGAAGGCTGAGGGGAGACCTCACTCTCTACAACTCCTTGAAAGGAAGGTGTAGGCGGAGGAAGCGGGGGGAGTCAGTCTCCTTTCCCAAGGTACAACTGATAGGAAAAGTGGGAAACAGCCTTAGGTTGCACCAGGTGAGGTTTAGGATGGATATTGAGAAAAAAATTCTTCACTAAGAGGATTAACAAGCATTGGTACAGGCTGCTCATGTCGCCATCCCTGGAGGTATAAAAAAGCCGGGCAGATGTGGTGCTGAGAGACATGGGCTAGTGGTGGGTTTTAGTGTTAGGCTGATGGTAGATATCGATGATATTGGAGGTCGCTTCCAGCTTATGATTTGGTGACTAATTGCTTGCTTGGTTTTAATTGCATCTGCATAGTTTTCTAAGTTCCTCCTTTGTGCTTATGTTACCTTTATCCTGGAGTTACACTGTGGATTTAAATTAAGCTGAGATTGTAGAGTACATATAGCCAAATACAGGACCCTGTTTGGGAACGTACCACTACTTTTAGGGACCTCTCTTCCCTTGTTGGATAATGAAATGAGAGCTGGGAGGATCTTTCCCATCCTGCAGGGTTTTTCTCTGCAAGATCTGGGCCAAAATGGCAATGTCTGCAAAGGCTGTGGGATCCGAGAAGAGGCAGGAAGGGAAAAAAAGAAAAAGAAAAAGCCAAATGTAGTCAGGAAAAACATCTAAATCATTTAATTTTGGTAATTGTAGTACAATTCTTGGGGTTTCACTTTGACCTCTATTAATTCACACTGGGTTTGTTGTTACCTTATAGCCTGTATTTAGAATGTGAAAGTTATCATGACCCCAGGATTGGGACCTTCTCATTTGGAGGACATGTAATATTAAAAAAGCAATTTTTTTTCGCAGTAAGAAATTCACAAAAGGCATGAGAAATTCATCTCTGTGGGTAAAAGTTATGATTTGTCAAATTAGCACTTTCTAAGGAGAAGTAAAAATAAAAAATTTAAAATGCCAGAAGTCATTGTCATTACTAATAGGGCCCAGGAGCTGACAGGCAGTCTGGCTGCATACGCAGATGGAACTGCCTATACCAGTCTGAACTGGGGGCCCCAGCAGCTGCCCAGTCAAGGAACTTGAAGAACCTGGGTTTTGCTATTTTTACAGCCTCCTCCACAAGCTGTCAAAGCTGGAATTCTTCTAAAGCCCATCACATCTGGCCTCCAAAGTCCATGGCTCACATTATCACACATTGGCTAAGAGCATCAGTGACAATGAAGCTTCCCACTTGGCTCCTGGCTGTCATGGATCAGTGAATATTGAATTCAGCTAGAGACAGACACATAGCAAGAAAACCTTCCACTTTTGCACTTTGGTTTAGTAATTCAAAACCTGGGCATATGAAAAATCGGTGTTTGTGCACCAAGGCTCAGAAGATATGATGAAAGGTCGCAGATGATTTTAATACTTTCTGATTTGTTTCTCTCTGTCACATTGTGCTAGGACGTGGATCTGTCTTTTATATTATTTGCATTTTGCAATTATTTTTATATAACACTTTCCTTTCCCCATGATGTCCATTGTTTGAAAACAAGATTAATTCAACTAAAAACTGTGAGGTAGAAAGTTCAATTAAAGCCCGGAGTAACTGCTCAGTTACTCTGTTGCTAGGAGTACATGATTTTTTCCTTTCTCGGGGAAAACAAGTTGATCAATTCTGAAGTCCCCTCCAGCAATTCGCCTGGCATTTGCTAGCTCCTGCCAGCTACCAATACGCCAGAGCAGAGAAGGAAGGAAATACAAATCAGCTGTCATTGCAAAAAAATAGAATTCAGCAAAGTAATTTTAATGCATGACTCAGAGCAGTGGGTCTGAGACAAGGAGGGAGGCACAGAGCACCTTGGAGCTGGGGAAAATGAGCATCTTTGCCACTACCTGCGGCCAGGCTGGAGAGG
Source organism: Nycticryphes semicollaris (assembly GCA_013400055.1). NCBI lineage: Eukaryota > Metazoa > Chordata > Aves > Charadriiformes > Rostratulidae > Nycticryphes > Nycticryphes semicollaris. Next base: position 58,614 of record VXBJ01001543.1, on the reverse strand, counting down.
AGATGGTGGAGTGTCGCGGGGATGAGCTGAGGTGCACAGCTCAGCTCTGGGCTCTAGCACCCATGGAACACAGCCTCGGACAGGAGGATGCACACCAGTGTGTGGGTGAAATGGGGCTGGAGCAGCACATCTGGTGACAAATTCAGGGTTGGGCCCAAAAGGGGTGATATCTTTTGGCATTACAAGTGCTGCAGTAGATACCCTGCTTGTTTGGAGTCTGCTGGGAACATGATGGAAACCTCCCACAAGAACCCACCTCTTCGTTTCATGAGCTCTACAGCAGGTTCCTGGGACAGGTCTTGGGTGGCTTTGACGGCGCATTCCTCAAAGCAGAGGACATGAGTGATGTAATGATTTGGCATTTATTCCTTCATTAGCTAGTCTGAATGGCTTAATTGCTGCGTTTTTCTATATGGCATCACAATGCATAAATGCCTTTGGATGCTTCAGGGTAACTTTTAGAGCAGACCTGATTGTCTGCTGTCAAGGCACAGTCATAGCATCATAGAATCGTTGAGGTTGGAAAGAAACTTCCAGATCATCCAGTCCAACCATCAATATTGCCAAACCCACCACTAACCCATTTGCCTCAGTACCACATCTGCCCGGCTTTTAAATACCTCCAGGGATAGCAACTCTATCACTTTCCTGGGCAGCCTCTTCCAACATTTGAACATCCTTTCAGTGTAAAAATTTTTCCTAATATCCATCGTAAACCTCTCCTGGTGCAACTTGAAGCCATTTCCTCTTGTCCCATCGCCTGTTCCTTGGGAGAAGGGACTATGGGCTACACCTTCCTTTTGGGAAGTTGCAGAGAGCGTCACAGGAGAGAGGTCTCACCTAGGTCTGTTAGATCGGGCTGCTAATTGTACTTAAGTTATGCATGAATTAGAGAAATATTTAGCTCAGTGACGCTTAAGGACTCTTCTCACACTAAAATAAACTGTCACGTGGTAACTCAGCTCCCTGTTCTTGCAAACAGCTCTTTGCTGGTGCGGCTGCTGGAGATGTGCTCAGTGCGCCTCAGGGCTCGGTAAGCCCAGGGACAGGGTTTGGGTGGCAAATCATGGCGTGTTTCCAACCAAAGCCAAATGAATTTGCCCTTCAACAGACCCGCAAGCCCCATACCCAAAAGTGTTGGTCAGTAACTGGCCATGCTGGGCTACTCTTCCAATGCTACCCCAGGCACAGAGGAACAAGGCTGTTGTTCAAGAAGATAGTGAAGCTTTGCTGCTGCATTTAAGTTCAGCCACACAAGTAGCCCAGAAATAAGGGGTACGACTGGATGCAGCCCTGAGGAGATGCAGCTCTAGCTTTGACATCTTGTGCTAAGTCATTTTTTTCTCTGTGCACTGAAACAAGACACAGAGTTTCCCAAGTGCTCACTGTCTCCCTCAAGCCACAACATGAAGCTGACTTTTATCAGTAGTGAGGAATTCACAGCAATCAAAAAGCAGCTGATAATGTTTGATGATACGGTACAAGGAAAACACAACCCTGTTCCACTGTGTTGACAGTTACGCAGAAATATTTGGATAATTTTTTTTTTTTTTTTGGTTCAAAGCTATCTCTGACAGGATTAGGTGACTCACTAAAAATGGGACGTTTCCTACCTAGCAAAGGCAACATCAATTTTTATCACGTGCCAACAACAACCTAAAACATGGCAATCCACAAAAAAGATGCAGGAAAATACACTGTCAGAAAAGCAGCAACGTTGTGCACCACACCAAAGGGCTGTGAGACATTTTCCTGCACCAAGGCACTTTCTGTAAGGACAGCACGTCTCACACCTGAAGAGATCCTCCTCACACCGTAAGGCACTTTCCCCTTGAGAAAATCCCTGTGACTTTGAAGAAGTTACATGAGAAGATGTGTAAATTTGCTGTGTATGAGAAAAATGGGTTCATTGCCTGATATCCTCGTGTGCCACACGATACCTTACACCAGGAGCCACAGGGAAAATGGTTGTGAAAATACAACTAACACTGAAAGAAGATGCATGCTTGGAAAAAAAATAAAATTATGTTCCCTGGGCTTTTTACCCGGCAGCTTTCAAGCTCTGCTCAGTCTCAGCAAAGCCTTTGACTGAAGCGAAGTACCCACAGGCTGATACATCTCAACCAGAGGCCGACCAGGAACGACAGGAAAATGGAAAAATCACCCATCTGCCCAGCCAGAACTGCTGGTTTCCCAGGGTCAGAGCCCCTGCTGCTCCTTGTGCACCCCCATACCTGAAGTACTTAATTCCCAAAAGCAATATGCTTAGGAATTAAAATTCATAACTCTCCTGGGTCTGGAAAATAAGCTTTAAGAATCATTAAATTTGTCCCCAGTCATTGCTTTCTCCTGACACCAGTCTATTCCCCTGGAAATAATTCCTGCTTTCCCTCCATTCCACAGGACCAAGGACCTCACCTGTAACCTTGCTGAGATCTGTCTTCTCCACAAGTGCCAAACCCCATTTATCACCAAATTAGGAAACGTGTTAATAATTTTGAGCTGTTTCCAACCTGAGTTTTGCTTCGGTTCAGCCCTGAGGGAAGGTATGCATGGTCAACAGCTTGGTCAGGGATTTTTGTGATAGAAAATGCCACTGATCCAAGAAAACTCTGTCGTCTCTAAACCCTGATTTCATTAAAACTTCATTAATTGAACAGCTAACAGTAAGAGGGAAAGATGCAGCTGGTCTTTGCTTCCAACTCAGACCTGGCAGCTGACTCATGAGCTGACTGCAGACACTCACTCTCAGTAGGGAGCATGAAAAATGGCATCTACTTATTTGATAGATTTCTTCCCTGGAAAAAAGGGTATGTTGCGATGGACACCAGCAACACCAGGAGCTTCGGTCCTAGAAACACAGAATGGCATTGGTTGGAAGGGACCTTCAGGGATAATCAAATCCAGCCCCCTGCCAAAGCACGGTCACCCAGAGCAGGTTGCATAGGAATGCATCCAGGAGCGTTTGAATTTCTCCGGAGTAGGGGACTACACACGCTCCCTGGCAAACCTGTTCCAGGGCTCTGTCACCCTCACCGTAAAGAAGTTTTTCCTCATGTTGAGATGGAATTTCCCGTATTTCAGCTTGTGCCTGTTGTCCCTTGTCCTGTCACTGGGAACCACTGAGAAGATTCTGGCCCCATCTTCTTGCCACCCACCCTTAGCACAGCATCAACAAATCCCCTCTCACTCTGCTCTTCTCCAGCTGAACAGCCCCATGGCTCTCAGCCTTTCTTCAGCAGAGAGATGCTTCAGTCCCTTGATCATCTCTGTAGCCTCTGCTGCACCCTCTGCAGCAGTTCCCTGTCCTTCTGGAACTGTGGAGCCCAGTACAGGACCCAGCGCTCCAGATGAGGCCTCACCAGATGAGAGCAGAGGGAGAGTGTGACCTCCCTTGACCTGCTGGGCATGCTTTTTCTAATGCATCCCAAGAAACCACTGGTCTTCTTGGCCACAAGGGCACATTGCTGGCTCATGGGCAACTTAATGTCCGCCAGAACTCCCAGGTCCTTCTCTTCAGATCTGCTTCCTGGCAGGTCAAACCCTAACCTGTACTGGTGCATGGGGTGCAGCTCTCCAGGTGTAGCACCCTACACTTGCCTTTGCTGAACTTCATTAGGTTCCTCCCTTCTAGAAGGGACCTTGCTTTCATTAGTCCTTGATCACAGGTTCTTTGCAAACACTACATAATTTTTATTCTTTGGCTTGACAGCAGCATTATCATCCCATCCTGTCTGCTACAGCAGTGTCTTCTTTTGCAGAAGAGATGGATAATAGAAATAGTGGTAGAAGGAAACAGGCTGTGGCTAGTGAAGGAAGGATGCACTTTTGCCTTTCATTCAGCCCTGAGCTGTGAACACCTCCACAGCTCCATTTGGATAGGACAAAACGGCTGGTCATAGCCACAAGTCAGATGGGATTGCTGATGTCTGCTGGGGTATTTGGGATCTTAACACATGCATCCTACAAGCATGGATCTTCCTGCGTGAGAGGAGGGGTGGAACTTGCCCTAAGATTTATCTTGAACTTTGCTGTTTTCTCTTAATGAAGGCTAATCTTGCTGCATAACGTGCTTTGGTGTTATTTGCTCGACCCTAATGAAAGCTCTCTCCTCTCTGCTTGGCTGAAGAAGTGCCTTTCAGAAAACACCATGTGGGTCTCACTCCCTTCGTTGCCCGGGTTTAAGCTTTGCCACTAGCCACAGAAAGTCCTTTTCCCCCTTTTTTTCTTGGGATATTCCATTACCAGGAGCTGTCCAAAGACTTGGGACAGCCCATTAGCAGGAGCTGTGAAAAATTATGTACAGTGGAGACCTTTGACTAGAAAAGGGTTTTGGGTGGGGAGAGAGGGTGCTCTGTGCTCAGTGGAGTGCACAGAAGCACCTTTGCAGGTAAGCTCCCTGCACAGAGGGGCTATAATGCAGATTTTGTGGCCAAGGGTTGAATGCCTGCCACCTCTGGGAGCCTGGAGAGGTCCACCTGTCCCACTGTGCCAAAAAAGCCCATTTCTGTATTACCTGGAGCTGGTGTAGCAACAGTCAGCTTGGGCTTTCTGTCAAATTTGGGAGCCCCCCTTGCACAGCCCAGCAGCAACACCCTCAGGTTTCATTGTGCCCCTGGGTTCAACATCAAAAGCATGAGGGGATTTAACTGAGCCCCGCTCCCATCTGACTTCCCCCAGTGGAAGGAGAGATGAAATAAAGGAGAGAGGGTTTTAAATTATTAATTTGCCATGCTCCATTGCAACATGTCAGATGCAGCTACTGCTTCCATTCAGACAATTCCTGAGTTCAGGATGGGCTTATTTTTAGACAAATACATCTCCAAGTTAAAAGCTGCCTGTTGGATGAGGTTCTGCCTCTCCAGGCACAGTGTTTGCACTCAGTTAACTGGATCCTTTTAAAAGTCCAACTAAATGAAAGACACTTCCTCCCACAAATTCAGCCGCATCACTCTGAGAGCACAGCATCGCCTGTTGCCAAAATAAGCTGTAGGAAAGTCAGGCCTTTTCCATCACTGTACTGGACCTTTCTCTGGCTTGCATCAGCCTAACTACATCAGGCTCTTAACAGCTCGAGTCCAATCGATACCAAGAATATTTGTTGGCAGACCCCCCGACAACCCTTCTTTCAGCACATTCAGCCTGCAGTGATCCTTGCAGATTTATGGAGTCTTTGCCAGCAAGGTTCTGTCTGGTCCAGATTCAGGCCAAGCTTAGTCCTCCACGTGTAGCATCCATGCCAAGTAACACCACACAGTCAAATTCAGCAAAGCACTTTCACATTGATTAAACTTTAGAAGCAAATATTTATCACACCACTATCAGTGGACCAGAAAAAAAATTGAGGTTTTTTTTTTTTTGTTGTTGAATTGTCCCCTGCCTCACCAGCCCTGTTGATGGCCTGGATGGATGAGGTCATCTGGAGAACCAGGACTGTGACATTCATCCTTCAGTACTAGCTGTGCGGACCTGGAAGACCCAAGCTAACAAGGAGCTAAAGAAGAGATGGGGCTACTGATTCCACAGCCTGAATGACATACTAGGCTCAAAAGCCACAACCCAAATTGTATTTTCCTTCCTCAAGACAATGTCAAGACCTCACTCAGGAGGGTTTCACATCTGTTCTTGCCATCCCTCACCATGTCAGCTCTCAGCAGATTTTTTTAAAGTTTTCAAACTCACTGGGGCTGGTACTTTTAGGCTTTTTTTCTGACTGTTCCCTGACTTTCCCCTCCTTCCTCCTGTGCCCTATTCCCAGTTTTCAAAAGTAACTTGGAGCAATTACGTTGTTAATTTTGAAGGTAACAGCACTGTTTTCTGCAAGGAACACAAGAGAGAAACATGAACCCAAATAACCCTGTTGCAGCATGAACCAGAGAAAAAACATCTGGGGGGAAACATCTGAGCAGAGCTCCAGTGCTGTGAGGAGATCCATGAGCCCTTGGCTGCTTTGGACCCCCATGTCCTGCACCTCCCCCTGGTAACAACACAAGCCTAGGTCTGGGGAGATCAGGGAAGCGGCACTTCCAATGTATGTATGTGACCACCCGCTGGATGGCTGCCCAGAGTTAATCTCACTGCCGATCAATGTCAGGCATAACCCCGTCATTGCCACTGTTTATTTGCACTGTAGTAGCCCCCAGAGACAGCAATCAGCCACAGCAGTGTGCAGGAGAGATGGCTCCCCAGGCACAGCTCCTCACTGACCTTATGGAGCAGCTCCTACATGTTGTCAGTTAATGAGAAGATTCAGGGACAAGGACACTAATCACTTGAGCATGTGAAGCCAGTAATGCATAGAGAGGCTGCATATATAGCCATCAACAACCACAGGCTCTACTCGCCCTGCCAGGAAGGTTAAAGTACTCTGCACCCTTTAATGTAAATGTTTTAATGAGTTTAAAGCTTCTCCATGGCCTGGAGACTCCTTCACGGAGGTCAAGCCCTGCTCACAACACTGCATTGCAGCAAAACTTTTTGTAAGAAGAGAAAACCTACCTCCCTCCACAATCTGTGTGTTTTACTGGTGGGGAGAGGGATGCATGAGATTCTGCATCTGAGGAAGTGCTGGAGGCGATGAATCGGTACCACAGGGCTGGACGCTTAGCCATGCAGAGGCTGTGATGCAGGGCACGGCCACCCTGACACCGGTGTCACCTGTGGGCTGCTCTGCAGTGCAGGGGACAACTTGCAGTGATGGTCATGCTAGCTGTGCAGCATTTGCACAAGAATTTCTTTCTGGCACATTTCAAGGTGTTTTTTTTTTTTTTTTTGGTTGTTTTTCCTTCTCATGAAAAGAGGTTTCAAAAAGCTGGATTTCCCTGCAGGAATGCTGTGGTCCCTAGCCAACTGTTCCAGCTGATGGACTCCCTTCAGCCTGTCATCTCCGATGCTTTTCTTGGAACACATCATCCCTGGGGTGTTGCTTTGCAATACTCCAGGAGAGAGAAATCCATATCTGGCTAGATTTTTGCCCAGCTCAAATTCTTTACTTTGAGGGTGGTGAGGCACTGGAACAGGTTGCCCAGAGAAATTGTGGCTGCCCCATCCCTGGAGAGGTTCAAGGCCAGGTTGGAGGGGGCTCTGAGCAACCTCATCTGGTGGGAGGTGTCCCTGCTCAGGGCAGGAGGGTTGGAACTTGATGATCTTTAAGGTCTTTTCCAACTCTAACCATTTTATGATCCTATGATTTTATCCTCTTTGGCAAGGGGCAGGTGAAGCCGTGCCTTGCTGCTCCCATACTATGAGCTTCGTGGACCTGCAGTAATTTCTTGGGCTACCTCATCCTTTGCTGCCCTGAGGCATTGATTCATTTCACAAAATCTTGATTTCATGAAAGAAAAAAAAAACATGTGTCCAGGGCTGCTATTCTTTGGTAACTTGGTTCCCAAAGCTGTGTCGACCACCACTGGTGGCTGGGTCCTATCAATTAATCTTGCTGTCACTGGTGCAACCAGGCTACAGTATTTGGTTTCACCTGAGTATTTCAAGTGCACCTGGATTTCATCAGACAGGTGAGAGAAGTCTCTTGTCATATCTCTCTGTAGCTTAGGAATCAAAATGGTTCTGTTTTTCACCGATGAGTTTTTTCCAGCAGAAGGAAATGTGGCTTCTTCAGAAAAAGTGCCCAAATTTTGCATGTCACTAACACCACTTGGGTTTTAAGAACAAGTCCCTGATGAATTAGACTGAGGCCAAAATGAACAAAAGGCCAATCCTCTCTGGACCCAGGACTACAATGCTCTTATAGATACAGATGTTGTTAAAGACACATTTTTTGTAAGGCTCTTAAGTGAAGGGGAACAGCAGCAGAGAGGCTGGGACCCTTCACCCCCTGAGACAGGCTGCAGGTACCAGCACTTGCCCCAGCCAGGGAAAACGGAGTTAATTTTTATTTGAAAAAAATTAATTGCACCTTGTCTTTCTGACTACACAGCTACTTCCAAAGACCACACAGGAGATTTAGCTAATGGAGACAATTTCAACAATAAGGTTACATTTCGGGCTGCATATTTATCAACACCATCCATCCTATTTTTTTTCCATGTGTGTTTTCTTTTTTTGTCCTTTTTTTTTCTCTTTTCTCCATTGTGGTTGACTGAATAAAATTTACATGTAAGTAGCGCAAGTTCATAACAGCCTGCACCATCTTCCATAGTAAACATTTTTTCTTTCCCCCTGCACACTCTATCTGGAGAAGTTTGATATTGTTAATTCTCCAAGGGAAAAACTGGTAAGAGCTGTAGGGAAGTGAGTACAGCTGTTGCTGTCTCCCTGTGAGCTTTTTGTTGACGAGTCACTGAGCTCAGAGACAAGCTAAGCCCAACTGCAACTGCATGGCCTATTGCTTTCTGTGTGTGCATGCATATGTATATAAATATACATCATAACTGAATATAATTAAAAGGAAGGCATTGTAAAATATAATTTTAAGTAGTTTGCAGTATTCATGCATAATTCTCAAATAATGTTGGGAAGAGAAAAGTTATTAGAGCTGACAAGTCAATATAATATGCAGTAAAAAGGAATAAAATCTGATTTCTAATTTATACATGATGTCAAATAATAATGGAATGGGTATAAATGAGATACTCAGCATCTAGGGAGAGCAAAGAGGACTCTGCTTCTCTCAGAGCCTGGAAACAGCCAAAGTAAAGCACCCTGGAAAAGACAGGAAAGAGCATCCCCAGGAGGAGGTGTTACTGTTTGCTCATCTTTGTAAGTGCTAATGAAGACTTCCTAAAATTTACAGGGGCATGGGGAGTCCTGAGGATTTTATAAACATTCAGGGAGCAGCCCCTGTCAGGCTGTGTATATTTGATGTGCCTCCACCAAGAAAATGTTATTACTCCTTAGATCAGCTCAACAAACAGCTTAGAAAAATTTCCTTGAGTTAATTGCTTCTTAATAGTTTGTTGTGTGAGTGCTAGCTAATTATAAGTTATGTGGCTTTGTGAAAACATATCTGAACTAATCCTATAGCTGAGAAATGGATTTTAGGAATAAAGGCATTTTTTAGCAGAGTATGGTTTCCCAAGTCTTCTTGTGATCCCACTTCAAGTAGCAGACCATTATGCTGCCATAAGATGGAAAGAAAAAAATTCATCATGTGCTAATTATCCAGGTAGATTTGGCCTTTCTGTCAGTGGCTGTGTTCTGATTTAAAAGTAATCCGTTTATGCTCTTACTCTCAAACTCCATCACTTGGGTCCTTTACAGGATTTGGTGGAAGTGCTCATAATCCCAGACTGGAGTATTCCCACAGAGATGGAGAACAAGAAGGACTGTAAGTGGTGAAACAGAGACATGTAAAACTGCTTTCCAAAACCACCATCAGACCGACTTCAGGTCACCACAAATGAGGCAACAGTCCCTTTCCACACTCACCAAAATGGGGACGTACAAGTACCAAACCCAAATGAACAAAAGTTGTCTTTCAAGCCCTCCAGGCAGCCAATTCCTCTGACCAGGTCATGCCAAAATCACACTGCTTGGAAATCTTCTTTCCTTCCTTTTCCCTTAGATATACTGCATCACAGCCCACCAGGAGCTCTGCAGAAACAGAAGCGCGGGAGGAGGCTCTGCCTTCACTGTCAGAAGACCCCAAGGGCATGGGTGCTCCCAGATCTGGATCCAAATTTACAGACTCACAGAATCACAGAATATTCATGGTTGGAAGGGTCTTTTGAGATCATAGAGTCCAACCATAACAACCTCCCCCCACCCCCGCCAAAAAAAACCCAAAAACCCAAACCCAAAGAAACCCCACAAAA
>VXBJ01001543.1:0-48834 GCA_013400055.1 Nycticryphes semicollaris | reverse complement strand
ACACACACACCACCACATGCTGACAGTACCACACCCCAAAAAACTCCACCATAACAACTAACACAATGACCAATCTCAGGCACTAGAGCATGACCTGAAGTACAACATCTACACATTTCTTCAATATGGATGATGTCTCAACCCCCTCCCTGGGCAGGCTGTTCCAGGGCCTGACCACTCTTGCAGTGAAGTCATTCTTCCTAACACCTAATCTGAACCTCCCCTGCCACAACTTCAGACCATTTCCTCTGGTCCTGCCATTATTGCCTTGGGAGAAGAGGCCAACACCCACCTCTCTACACCCTCCTTTCAGGGAGCTGTAGAGGGCAAGGAGGTCTCCCCTCAGCCTCCTCTTCTCTAAACTGAACATATAGTGTGGAGACAAAACAGTTCCCTCAGTCCTCACAGGACTTGTTCTCCAGACTCCTCATCAGCTTGGTGGCTCTCCTCTGGACACACACCAGCACCCCCACTGTCCTTCTTGTAGTGAGGGGCCCAACTTTTCACCCCTTTGCTGCCCAAACTTTGGCATATACTGCAGACTCACTGAATGTCCACTGCTTTCTCCCTGGACACCACATGAGTCAAACAGGTGGCATCTGGCACGTGTTTTCAATACAACATTAAGATAACTCCCATTTTTGTTTTTAAAATCATATTTAAGCTGCTGGTGACTCAGATCATAGCAAGACAGTGGAATGATTTTCATGTGAGATGGGTCTTATTTCTCTCTACACAGGTATGTGCTTATGTGGTGTCAGATATATCACAGCTTCACTACTGAAGAGCTGCTGGAAGAAGGGGCACTTTCTCATGGTTCCTCTTTTCTCATTAGTCCTCTCACAGCTTCGTACCTTTAGTTTAAGCAAACACAGTCCTCAATGCAGACTTCAAACACAACAACAAAAAACCCCCCCAAACCCTGGATTTTGAATTTAGTACTTCAGGGTCACCTACAGATCTGGGCACTGAACTGTAGCTCTTGTTCTGCAAACAGCTCCTCCTGGCAGAAGATTTCCATGTTATCTTTATTGCCTACTGTAGTAGGAGCCATCACCAATCTGTTCAGTTGTAAGAACGCCTGTTGGCTGTGAAATGTGTAATTTGCATTCTGCAGATGAAATTCAGCTTTGCAGCCTTTTCCTTCGCTTACTGGGCAGAGCTACAACCTTAGAGCAGAAAACAGCTCAGGAGGATCCAGAACTGTGACTGCCTGTGCTGCCAGAGGTATGAGATCCCAGTGCTGATGGTGATCCCAGTGGAGAGCTGATGGCTGGTTACCAAAGCTTCCCGGAACACCACAGGCTTGCCATCCGTTAATGCAGAGTTATCTGCATTTATATATGGGGCCACCGGCTGGCTCAGCACATGGATGTGATCCACGTGCAGCAGTGCTGGGGCTGGGGTTGTGGTTCTTTAGGGGTCCATCACTAGCAGCAATCACAGCAACCACAACCAGCAGCAAACCCTTCCCTCTCACCCTTAAAATCCCATTTCTTCATTTTGCTTCAGTCTTGACAGGTTGATGATCTGTGGCAATTAGCCAGGAAGAAACAGACTTCACCAAACTATGGAACAAAAGGAGAGGCATAAGGCATCCCCAGACGTCACTAGTCTCATTTGTAATTTTAAATAAAAAGTGACTGCTTAAATCAGAGTTTTCTGTTGAGTCTGGGAGGATGAATTAGATATTTTACCCCATAAACATCTAAATGATAAACATCAACATTAGAATCTAAACAGATCTTAATGGTGCAATCCATTGCTCCAGTGCTATTCCAGGTCAATGGTGCAGTTTAGAGGTACACAAGAAGAAATTCCTTATCAAATATTCAATGCTGAAATAGGAAATAATGAATACTGAAAGTTGAAGTAGATGAAGCATTGGATTTCTGAGAACCTAAGCGCTTACTTTCTCTAATGCTGGTGGGAACTATGGGGCCCAGACTGCTAAAATTCAGGCTAATGGTATAGCACAGCTATTATTTGCTTATCTCCTAGCACTTTGCAAAAAGGAAAAGGACATATTAAAGGTTTTGGTTGAAGGTACACAGAGTAGAAATGCCAGGCTGGAATACTGACACCAGTGCAGGAGCAATGTGTTTTGGTTTATGGTTAGAAACTGCTATTCAGTGCTGCTATTCAGAGATAAGGACAGTATTGCCCCAAGATTTCCCCATTATTCGATTTTACTATTCCTTCAACTGCCATTTCTTTCTTTTGGAAGAAGCTCTTCTCCACCTGGATGTAATAAACTATGGATGGACATGTCTCTGTGTATGGACATGTCAAAAATAGAAGTCAGAAGAAAATCTTGCCTTTATTGCTAGATGGAAGAGAGAGCTCGACTGAATAATTTGCCAAGCTATTTTTGGAAGTCTTGCAAACTTCTAGCACATAAAACTTTTGCTATCAAGAAATTTCACTCCTTGCAAGAGAAATTCTCTTCTTTTGCTTGTTCTGAAACTGTCTACTATCGTTTCATTTGTACCCTTCCCAGATCCAGTCATCATTCTTTGGACTTCTGGAATTTTTGATCTTTTTCCTTCTCTAAAATATCTCCAATCCCACCATCTCCCTGCCAAGATGCAGTGGAGCAGAAGCCAGCAATACCCAAGGTGCAAAGGCACCACCGATTCACAGCAACGAAACAAGGAGCTCGGTTTCTTTTCCTCTTCCTTCATGAAACTTTGCTAGCTTTCCACTTGCTGTTTTGACTGCTGCTGAGGGTTGTGCTGACATTCTCACGGATCTATCTGTTATAAATAACTTGAAGATCTCGTTCTCAAGTGGTTACAGCCAGCTCAGAGTTCCAAGGATGCCTGATATGGAAAAGGTTGGGTGTCACTAAGCATTTGCTTATTTTTGTCCTGGAAAGTGGGTACTAGATGACGAGCAATAAGAACAGCATCTTTCTTCTACTGGCCTTGTAGCATCCAATGGTGTTTTCTGCACCCTGATCTGCACTATGGACCCCACTTCTGCATGTGACTTGCAACAGCAAAGGATCCAGCCAGGATAGCCATACACCTGGCACAGTATTGATCATTCTTCCCACCACATGTGCTTTGCTTAACATTGTTCCCAGGGACCTGAAGACATTGAAGCCACAAGATGCCACATACACAATGGGACTGCTGCCCTTCTGCCAGCTGCACAAGTGGCTTCAAAGGAAAAATCCAGGCCCAGCTCCTACCTTGGTGTTTCAGTGCTGCCCTTGTCAGCAAACTCTGGGATTTGTATCCAAGCAACATCACGACTGGCTCGATGATGACGATGAGGCTGTTTGAGTCTGTTCAAACAGACAACTCATTTGCTGCCTGGAGTGGCTTCCAATGCCAACAATTTCAGCTTGTAGCTTGAAGGCTTTTGTTGTGAAGGACCACTCAGTATAAATCAAAAGACTTGGGGCTGAGGACCATCCCTGTCAAACTGCAGGTAAATGCTGGAGAGTATGAAGTGTGCTTGCTCGATGTGTAGGGCTCAAAATGATTTGTGGCTTGACACAGGATGGCAACAGTTGGTGAAATAAAGCAGAAAGAGTTTCAACAGCTCCTAAATGTCAGTGGGGAAATATTGGTCCATGTCCCTCCTCATGAGCCCCTTATCACTTTGATTGATCTACCAACCACATGGGAGGTAAATAGGTGGTGACAGCTAATGGCACCTGGCTCCCAAAATCTCTCCCAGTTGACTTCAAGTTCTCAGCCAAGCCATTGCATCAAAACCTTTCTGCTGGACTTGGGGTTTTGGGCATGTCCAAGCAGCCCTGAGGGGGAAATCTCTTCCAAGACTCACTGCAAAACCAGGATTAAAGAGTCAAATACCCCCATACTGTCCCAGGAGTCTCACTGGTTCATTGCTGCTAATTTCAGAGTGATTTTAAAAAGATCCATGCAAAGTACATAACAGACACTCTCTCCACTGCTCTGCAGATCCTGGACCAGAATTAACCACAGCTGTAAGCCAGGCATTGTAATGCAGGCATCCACTTTGCCTGCAGTCTTAGTCCTAACCTGAAATCCTCTATGCTACGACTACAGAGTTGGTGTAGCATACCTTCCAAAAGTGAGGAAAACACAGACACGATCTCTCCCTCCAGAAACCAGTCTGTCCACCAACAAGCTTCTACAGACAGGGAAATCTGCAGGGAAACAAGCCACCATCAGCCTAGAAAGTGTGTCCTTACTGACTCACAGCTTACATCTGAGGGCAAATCTGGAGGAAAACATGCCGAGTTGGCATGGAAAGGTCTGTAATCCATGTACTGGTCCAACTGGTGTTCAGCAGCCTCTGTGAAGCCCACACCAAAAATGTGCCCTTGCTCAATTTCACTGAAAACTGTGTCTTGCTCCCTTTCTTGATGCAGTGTCTAGACATGCAGGTAGTTCCCTTCCTCCAACACTTGCTCTTATGATAAGAATTTTAATTTTCCAGGCTATTTAAGCTGTAAGAACACTGGTGTCCTCTATCCTCTTCTGACTAACACCGGCGAGTGTTGATGAATACTCAACAAAGTGCCAGCGTGATTCACCACTTCAGGAAAAGCTGATGTACCAAATGTATCTGTACAGCAGCCAAGTGGAAATAGGTACAGTGCAAGGAAGCAATTTTAACTATGAACTAACATACGTAATGAATTAAGAGACAGGATTCCCATCTTGGATGCATCAGTGCAAAAGACGGGTGCCTCCCCTCACTGCAGGGGCACATTGTGAAGAGTAAGCTCTGCCTGGAGACTGCTGCTGGTTTTGAGAGGACCAGGAATGGCTCTAAGTTCAACTTCTTGCAAGACCGACTGATGTTTCAGCTTACCAAGTATACTACCTGCTGTACCCGACATTGCTAAGGGCTCAAACAATTGCATTTCAATTGCCTGTTGGGATTTCAGGAAGAAACGTCAACAAGCCATGTGGTGGCACTAGAGAAAGTAAGTCTGATCCTGAAGAAGCTGGTCTAAGTTTGTAGCTGTTTCATCCAGGCTTGTGGCATCCCTGTCCCATCTGGCTGGGAACGCTACTGAGTCACTGGGCTGCACAGAAGGGTGTGGGGTCAAAGCAGCACAGATATAGGCAGGCTGATCCAGAAATAGCAACCCTCACACTGTCTTACCAGTGAGACATTCTGAGAGGTAATTTTCACCTGAAGAAGACTCCGGTCCCAGCAAATGCCAACTGGGAGTAGCCCTTCGTGTAAATGTGCCACTTAAGAAATGTGCTATTTTGGCAGGCCAAGAAGCCAGGCCTTGACTTTGAAAGCACATGTGGATGTCATTGAGTACTCAAAACTACTTTTTAAATTGTACTTAAATCCAGGAACTGTTGAGCCAAGTGTATGTTTTGGAGACCGTGCCCTTTTCCTGCTGAGAGGAGTGAAAAGTGTCTTAATGGTTGGTGGAAATTCCTTCTGTTGTTGACAAGTAAACAGGAAATCCTGTCACCACCTGCTCCTTGTTGTCTAATTATCCATAGAAATTTGGATTGCTTGACTCCCATGAATGGATAATACAGGTCACTGATATGAACTCGTCAGCTTGTCACATTGCATTATTTTGTATGAGAACCCAGCCTGAGCCATCATTTGGTCAAAAAAAGCCTCAAAGTTTATGGGATTTCATGACAATTCCACTTTGCAAATGTGCTATTTAATACTTTTGGCCAAACGTCAGATTTCCCACTGAAAACGAAAGGAAGCTTATTTGCCAAAGTTTCATTTTGGCAGCGTATATCTTCGGTCTGCCAGGGGCAACATCTCGACACAAGCTTTAGTTACTACCTCAGATTCAGTGTGGTAGGCTTGAAACTCCCTAAATGTACTACATTAGGTTGTGATCACACTTGCATCTGAGCTGCCAGATGTTTTGTTGCTGAATTTGACTGGACTGGAAATAGGCAAAAAACAAAATAGGAGTGGATTGGGAGATGATTTTTTTGTTGGGTGTTATGAAAGTGGAAAATGGATATATTATATATATAAAAGCCAAACATAAAATCATGAAATCAGGACTGAATGCTTAGCTAATAAGTTGATTTTGCATTTTCAGTATGTCTGCAAGAAAATAATGGCCCGGGTTTGGGAGGGGGGTTGTTTTTATGACTTTTATTATTATCTGAGACTGCTTCCCTGCTTGGCAGTCCTTCGGAGAGCTACTTACTTCATACGTAACTCCACATGCATGAAAAATAAACCAAATATAGAGGAAATTTTAGCTAAAGCAGTAGGAGAAAGCATCCAAACATGAAAGCGAAGCAGCTAAATGCTTTTCAATGAGGACTGGGGGAGGATAGAGCAGACCTTCCCATGGGGGAGGCCGTGGCTAAGGCTAAGCTAGGCATTACAGAAGAAAACTATGTATCTGCATTGTTTTTTTTATCTGAAATTGGTTTACACACATCACAGCAATGTATTGATCTCCACAGGGCTGGCTTTAAGCAAATCCAAGACACGCTGCTTCTCTTCAAGAGCAAGAAGAGAGGGGAACAAAATCAAATCTGCAAATGTGAAACAATTTCTTTTTTCCCCAGCAAAGCAATGCTTCTTGGTAAAGTGACTGATTAGCATAAATGCTCCCTGGGTGTTTCACTGGGAACAAGGCTGGGTGGCGAATCCCTCCTCTGCCTCCTAGAAAATGGGTGTATGTTGGCAATGTGACTTCTGGCCACGGCAAAGGTTTGGCCCAGAAACAGAGTGGAGAAGTGGCAGAAGCTGCTAGTTTTAGTGAGTGCGATGTCGGCACTGTCTAATGGTAACTCCTTTTTGTGTCATCACTTCTGGTGACTTCAGAATGATGGCTTTCTACATCCTCTACTGTACACAGCGCTTTTGAGTTGTATGGCCAAAGGGTTTAGGCAAAGGGCAATTGGTTTTTCAACAAGCAAGACCACAGCATCTGTTCACAGCCTCAGTCGCCCATGATGCTCTGTTACAGGTAACACTGCTAGAAGAGGTTATTAATAAAATAAGTATAGACACACACACTTGCAATAATTTCCAGTTATCCACGCTACGAGCAGTTTGGGGAGCAGGTGGCCTGCTCCTCTCTGTTCCTCGGGACTACCACGTCTAATTTTATTAGAATGAGATTTTTGCTCTGAAGTATTTCAGATGCGAGTGAAAAACAGATGGGGAAGGAAGATGCACATAGCCAGCATGAAAACCACCCTGTCTGTGCTAAAAGCTCTTGATGCAAGGAAAACCGATGAGCTGGAGAACACTTTGGGAGGGCAGTAGCTCAGTGGGAAGGGATGAAGGTGGGTTACCAAATGTAGTGAGGGACTGGGGGAAAAAATGGGGTTTCCTGTGCTTGACCAGTGGTCAAGAGTGGTGGGAAACAGCCCTCTCTCTGCAGGAGGGAGTTTGCTTGTGATGCTGCCAAAGTGGTAATAGCTTGGGTTATGTGCCAGAGCCACAACAGTGACATTGCTGAGGTCTTCCTCAGAGCTAAACCTGCCTGAGTTCTGCGAGCAGGAGAGGTGGTGAACGGGCGTAAGCTGTCACCCACGCGAATTTCCCCCTCCCCACCCTGATGCACTCCAGAGTGCTCGGGTGTTCATGTGCTCCTGAGACTCCTCTAGTTGGGAGTCTTTAGTAGGTGGCATTTCAGTGAGGCTGCGGCAGGGGTTCTTGAGCTATCATCCAGCAGATGATCTCATTCATTAGCCGTTTCCATCCCAAGGCCACCCACTGAGGCCACAGCCTGTCCCTCCTCTGCAATCCTGGCTGCCCCAGGAGGTTGGGGGCAACAACCCTTGCATCCCGCAACATCACAAACCCACTCATATCTTATGTGGTCTGTTTTCAGGAACTGTGAAATCTGAAGCATCTATCAAAAGCAGGAATCATTCTAATTTAATTAAAAATTTATCTCGTCGATCCAATCATATCCTAAAAACAACTGCAAGTCCTGCCTGTGTGATAAGATTAGTTACTGGGATTTCAGAAGTCACGCTCCCTTGATACCTTATTACACACTCAGACTGTGCTCCAGGAGATGTAAAATTCCTGTTTGCTGCACAGACTTAAAGAAATAAAATGTGCAGCACTTGGATTTATGCCCCCAGTAGCCAGAGAAGAAATGGAATGAGGAAAAGAGGAGAAATTAGTGCAGTCACAAAAAATGTGTCCTGGTACCTCTGTGTGCCACAGAGGTCCTATAGACAGGCAGGAGAGGTGATTGTAATGGAACCCCAAGTCCATTTTGACCAGAAAAAAAAAAGGGTTTCTGTCTATTGTATGGTGCATAAAAACAAGATATACGAAGTTTGAATCCCACTGCCATGGTCTGTTGCAAACCCCAGTGGGGTCAAGTGCTGTGTGCCTTTGCAGAGGGAAGAGCATGGTCCCAGCAAGCTCCTCGTGGATGATAAGGGAAGACATGAAAAGATTGCTAATTAAAACCATTAACTGATTTACTTTTCCCCCGAGCTGCGTGGAAATAACTTTCCGAAGCAATAGCCCAAGCTTTTGCTTTTTCACTGCTACATTTTAGCAATTACAGCGAAGAAGCAGGTAATCTTAGCAAGATTCAGCATGGGCCTTTCATCTCGCAGCAGAGCTAATTACTTAGCATCTGCTCAGGGTATTATGTTACGACATGGATGTCTCACAGACTGATTCCTGATGGCGGGATCTGATAATAGCTCTGGAGGAAGCAGAAGACAGGACTGGAGAGTCCCTCTCTGTCATCAGGTCCTGCTACTGTCCCACTGGGTGTGCAGAGAGCTCATTTAAAATAGCTCCATGCTCTGCTTAGATACAAAACCCAAGCAAGTGGAGTAAGAACATCCAAAATAATGACTTGCAAAGAAAATGATATATGGAAGTCAGTTGAGAAGACTTTCCTGTAGCTGAAGATAAATAAAATATTTGATTATTAAACTTTAATTCTTGATATTTGCAGCTGAGCATCTGAGAACCTGCAGCTTGAAACTGCTTGCTACAGGGATGGAAATATTTCCTGTTAATAATGCTGAAATAAAGAGTAGAAAGAAGATACAGCAAGTGGGAAACAGGACCAAAACCAAACAGATCCATAAATTCTAAGCAAGGAGCGGGAGCAGTTGCTTAACATGGCAGATCTTTCTGAAGTCCACGGGAATGCCAAGTTAGCCATGTTTTGTAGGACCAAGCCATGGACACTAACCTTAATATTAACCATCTAGAGATTAGTAACATGGGAAAAACAGGAGTTATCACGCACTCAGGAGCTGCTCAGGAGTCATTGGGCAGACCCTCTGCAAGAGCAGTCTGCAAACACAAGCTTTAAAAGTAAATCATGCAATTAGCACACAAAGGTGCTGAATTACTGTTTGTGTGGGGCTGAACTGCATTAATTCCCTTTTCTCCTCCCTTTCAGGCAGGTAGATTTTCAATATAAAAAAAAAACATTTTAACATAGAGGTTGTCTACATGTATGATGCTGTCACACGTCTGCCTGTAATGAGGTATGCATGAGTATTCGTTCATCTCCTCCTCTGTCCTGCTTTTTATTGAAGAAATTAAGATAATTAAGTGTCTAAGACTTGCCCTGATGAAAACTGTACCAGCCTCTGGTCCAAAGGCATCACCTGTGCTCCACCAGCACAGCAAACCCACAAACCACTGTTGTGGTGGGACCAAGGTAGAGGGCATGTTGGGCAAGGACTAGTCTTCACACCATGATGGAGAGAGATGATCAGCTGGGTAATGAGGTCCCTGCGCCATGACGGGGAAAGCAGAATGAACAAGGTGACAGCAGCAGGGACATGGTGTGCATCACCATGCCAGCAGCCACTGAGGGGAGATCAGTGCAGCACGTCAAAGCCAAGGCCAGAAAGAATAACAAGGAGGAATGACGAAAGGCCACATAATGGCTTAATTGGGACTCCGTTACCCATTTAGCTCTCTAACAACCACTCCAGGGTGCATTAAAACCAACTGTAAAAGCATCTGCTGCTGGTCATGCTGTGGCAGGCAAGGCAGCAATGAACCCTGCCTTTGGCTAACTCGAGGTCCTCCGCATGTTGGCATCTCTGAGACACCAGCACTTCTCAAAGGCAGCACTGTGACCCTGTTTCACCACAAGACTATAAGCCCAGGATTTAATTTTGCAGGTGCTAAATTAACTAAATGGGGATTTGATTCTTGGAACAATTTAGATGTCTATCAAATTGCACATGCAAAACAGGCCAGAGCCAGGCAATAATAATAATAACAATGCAAACAATCCTCTCGAGTTTTAGTCGTCAGCACCGTCTTGTAATAAGATCCATATCGACCTTGTATGAATAACAACTGGGATGTTTCTGTATGATGTGGAAGAGACACAGAGAAGTATAAGTTAGAAGTGGTCTCCTCAGTGGAGAAAATACTTGCTTCACATTCAGACAAGGAGCATGTTTTAAAGGAAGATACCATGCTCACCAGAAATTTCTGCGATACAATAAACCACACACCACAGGATTCCTGAAATCATCGATTCCTGCTGCAATTAAAATTTTAACTTGGTCTGTATTTCTTCCGTGCCCCTGCATAGACTACTTTCCGCATGTTCCTTCCTGCAGATTCCGTGCCTTGTCTGCTATACACCAAATTATTCCTTCCTTCACTTCCCATCTGCCTCCACAGGTGTGTGTAGCATGTCCTTGGGCTGCCGTGATGGCAGCAGCAACGCGTCCCATCCTAGGGCACTTTGTCAGGGATGATAAGTGAAGTCAGCAGCGATTATCAAACACAGAGAAGAGCCGGGGTGGAAGCAGAGAGAGAGGATTAGAATTTTTTTCTAGTGAATTTTAATGGACTTTAATCAGCCACTCCATGTTGATTACCATAAACCTTTTGAGTCTACGTTTCATATGCAAGTATGCTTGACGGTGATTGATACGGGTTTTTAACTCACCTAATTTAATTCCTGTACAACAATCAACGCTCAGCTGTCTCCAAAGCAATCAGACTGGCCTGTGTGGGGAGACGAGAGGACCTCAGCAGAGCTGGAAGCTCTTACAGTCCTGCCCCTGCTCCCAGGGCTGGCACTGCTCCTGCCCCGGACTCCCGCCATAGTAGAACCCTCCTTGCCCTTGGTCACCACCAGAAACAACATCAGTAGCACCTGTCACAGTGCGAGGGGCTGTGAGAAAAGCCAGACTGTCAGGAGGAGAGATTACTCTTCAATATATGGATCATAATCATCTTTACCCTGTAGGAACCCAGAGAGATCCACAGGAAGTTTGTAGAGAGAACAGTTCACCGCTTCAATAGAAAAAAATGCACTCAAAAAACCCCCCAGGAGCATAGCGAGATTTGCAAGGATCTGCCAACATTTGCAGAGATACCTGCAAATCCGGTGCATTGCTATGGGCAGCCAGGAAACATGTAGCAACCAGAGAGCTACGCCCAACAATCATATGTGATAAATTACTCTGACTTTAAAAAATAGCAAAACCTACATTGTACGTGTTTAAGTCATTTTCATTTTGCCAGGTCCTAAATGGATCCATTTTCTGTTACAAGTGATGGAATAGAAAAGCCATTTGATTTGTTTGCTGAAAAACACGCTCCAGACAAATAAGAATGATGTGTTTGTTACTTGTGAGTAAAAAATATTTAAAAACATGTTGATAAAAAATAGGCACACATTCAGTAAAAACAATGCAGGAATTCTGAGAATAATGGCAATTTCAAAAAGTCATCGATGAAAGTTTCACTTGGGAAAAACAAAGAGTAATTTTTCAATAAAATTGGATTCATGAGAACATTTTGATAATCTTTAATCATCAGCATAACTGTTCTCCAAGGTATTACACAGCTATCCTACGTAAAAGCACCATTCCGATAGGAGAGGAAGGAACACAGTACAAAGAGGTAAGACTCAGCTCTTCTCTTAGTTCCTAAGATCCCAATCTTGAAAAATTTATGTCGGTGTTTCTCTGCCTGCACTGTTATGTCCAGCATGAATCAAGACCATGCAAAGTTAAGGACAAATTTAAATCATCTCGGCAAGGTGAGAGCAAGACACAAAAATTTAATCTGGGATATCCAGCACACATCTCCTTCCACTTTGATATGATATTTTGGATCAATCCATTCTCCAGCTTCGTCTCACACAAGTTTGCTTGTTCCCTACTCACCTATTGTAAAGTCTGAAGCACACACAGCTGGTGGATTTTTTCCCCTAAATCAGCTACTTAAATAGGACTTAAGTGAGCCCTGTCTGACGTAGGAAGAAACACAAACCCGAGCAAACCTAAAGAAGAGGCAGAAGACAAAACCTCAGCTGGTTCTGGACACAGCATGACCAGCATTGAGGTCACTCTCTACCTGTCTGGACATAACATCATCATAGTGGCTTCTTCATCAACCAGTGCTGTATAACGTCTTTGGTAGAAGCATGGACAGTGGGATAGAGTGCATCCTCAGCAAGTTTGCCTATGACACCAAGTTTGGTGGCGCGGTCGATACGCAGGACAGAAGGGATGCCATCTAGAGGGACCTGGACAGGCTTGAAAGGTGGACTAATGCAAATGGCATGAGGTTCAACCAAGCCAAGTGCAGGGTCCTGCACCTGGATGTGACAATCCCAGGCACAGATACAGGTTGGGTGGAGAATGGCTGGAGAGCAGCCCTGAGGAGAAGAACTTGGGAGTGATGGTGGATGAGAAGCTCAACATGAGCTGGCAGTGCGCACTGGCAGCCCAGAAAACCAGCCCCATCCTGGGCTGCATCAAAAGAAGCGTGGCCAGCAGGTTGCAGAAGGTGATTCTGCTGCTCTACTCTGCTCTTGTGAAACCCCACCTGGAGCACTGTGTCCAGCTCTGGAGTCCTCAGCACAGGAAGGACATGAATGTTTTGGAATGGGTCAAGCAGAGGGTCACAAAGATGATCAGAGGGATGGAGCACCTCTGCTATGAAGCAGCCAGCATTGGGGAAAGGGTGTATTTTAACATAACATACTGACTAATTTTGTGAAAACATGTGCCTGCATTCCAACTAGCCATAAAAAATATTAATATTATCTTGGCTGTCTCTTAATACAAAGGACACAAGTGTTGGAAGCTGAGGTTCACCAGTTTTTCTTCACAGGGGATCGCAGTTCTGAGAGCCCTGGAATCTGTCACCTACATTCAGCCTGTCTGCTTTGTGACAGCTCTTTTCAGTTTCTTCTCCCCTAAAAAGCATCAATTTGTCTTTTCATTGCTCTGTCACTACCAAAAGTTGGAAGGAATAGGAGCTTTGTGTGTTTGCGGGGAGCTGATGGATTGACAGCAAAGTCTTTTACTAAAACCCCCCTGAGCAAGGCAGCCTCTGGGGGAAAAACATCTAAACTAACACACTCAGCAAGAGTAGAAAGAGATTAAAAACATGCAAATTGTTATATGGTTACTTCCTCCCACCCCATCTTCTCTCCTCCAGGGAAAGGCAACTGTCTCCCATGTTTTGCTCCAAAAACAGGACATTTCCATGAACTCCACCTGTGGACCAGGCTGCGTTATTGCCTGAGGTTTGTACTCAGCATAGGGAAAGTGCACCTTAGAATACATCTCTGGCGGGAACTCCACATGACCCTTGGCTCATGTTGAGCAGAACTCTTTCCCTTCCATGCTAGATTTGCTTATTTCCATGCGAAAGGGACAAACATTGAACGCTTCCCACCAAGCTCATACATATATTGACTATCTCCACCTGCTTCCTCTGGACTTCTACCATGAGTGTCTGCATCTTGATCCATTCTCTTAACTGTGAATGAATGTGGTGGCTTACGTAATTATTTGTTTTAATTATCACTTTATAACAGAAATGTACCCAAACGTGTCCAAATAGTCAATTGATGGTGCAGAGAGCACATGGACAAAGAAACAGGTTCGCAACGAAGGGCCAAATTTGTTTGAAAAAGGACCATAAGGAATTTCTCCTGAGGATCATCATCTTTCCAAACCCTTGGTAAAACTACATGATGCCTCTGCTGAAAAATAATATTAATAAAGTTAGGACTTGGAGAGGGGCCTTCCAGAACCTGTTCAGCTCAGCCAGTGTGGTGGCACTCTTTGCAGCATGAGGTGATGTTCACAGGACTGGGAACATGCTCCCAGTACCTGCACATCGCCCACCAATCCATGAAATTCTTGCCAAACCTAAGTGCATGAGACCTGTTGCCATAATTTGTGGCACAAATTCTTGGGGAAACTGAGGCAGGAGCTTGCGCAGACTCCAAGGAAAGGGCAGGAAGGTGTGTGGCCAGACTCTGTCCCACCTCCTGGCAAAGCAGCATGGAGGAAAATGGTCTCAGGGCTGCTAGTGGCAATTAGACAGACATGTCCCCATCCTCCCTTTTCCTCAGTGCTGCTGGAGGGCAGGAGGCAGGGGCAGGATGGAGCTGGCTGTGTCTGCAGCATAGCCAGGACATCTCCATCCTGATGGCCAGGGAAATGCCTTCACTCTGATGGCCAGAGAAATCCTCTGTATGAATGGCCAGAGAAACCTCTCCATCCTGATGGCCAAGAAAACATAGAATCATAGAATTGACTCTGATAAAACCCAACAACCTATCACTAAACCACGCCACTAAGCTCTATGTCAACCCTTCTTTTAAATCCCTCCAGGGATGGTGCCTGAACCACTTCCCTGGGAATCCCATTCCAAGGCTTAAGAACCCTTCCAGTGTCAAAATACTTCCTGATATCCAATCTGAACATCTCAAATCATCTATCCAGTCGGAGCCTCTCAAACATCTCCATCCTAATGGCTAAGGAGAAATCTCCATCCTGATGGCAGCTCAAGATGGCTGTTGACTGAGGAACTGTCTGCAAGGACCACCAATCTGCCCACCGGCGTTGTTCCTCAGAAGCACCAGTCTGGGAGAGCAAGACTGTGCCCTGTGCCTTGGGGGAGCACCACAGAGGTGAAGGCTGGGTGGGCATGGCAGGGACAGCCACCACTGCAAGAGGCAGCTGGCAGATGTCCCTCTCCACTGCAGCACAAGCTGCTCCTCGTGCCTCTGCATGAGCAGAAACCCGGCAGCTCTTGGCACCTCCCTGCTGCAACCTGAAAGAGTCACTGAGATGTTCCAAATGCTGCTGCTGGCCCTGAAGATCAGCCATTCCAGGGCTGTAGCACGAGGGATTTTGCTGATAAAACTGAGAAGCATAAAATTTAACCAGGGCGTTACTTAGGGCTCAATGCTACCTGGTAGCTTGCTTTTAGCTTCAGCCATCAGGCTCCAGCAAACTGCACTGAAAATCATGGATACCGACTGGGAAAATCTGAGTTATACACTGTGCTGTAGAAATTGTCCGGCAGCTAGGACCTGTAAGTCCTTCCCCGATGCTACAGCACCCACCACTCATCTGGCTCACACTCAGCCATTGCCTGAGCCATCCACTGTCCCCACCACAGTTGTCCTTTGCAGCTCCTCATTTGCATTTTTTCAGCGGTCTTTCATTCTTTCCTTTTTCAAGTGTGCAATTACTTTTTTTAGCTTTTCATTTGCATAAAAGGTCATTTTTCTTTCTAAACACATTTGTTTGTTGCAAACAGTTGCCAACACTTTACCTTTTTCTTTCCTTTGTTGTTTATGAGCATTTGAGAGCCTTTTTTCCTGTTTTCCCCTATTATTCCTTAAAATACTTACTGAAATTTTCACAGTGTTGTCACTCTACTGAAACCCAGGGCTTGGAGGCAGGGCAGTAGATAGATTTCCATCTCAAAGTAAGGAATCATTAGAAAAAAAATTGAAAAAGGCCACCACCATGAACTCTGCTTTAACCAGTTCCCAAACTCTGATCTCCATAAAAATCAGACTTCCCTTAGAGTCAATTAGATTTCCCTCAACAAAATTACTGCAGTGAAAGAGATGATTTTATTATAAGGACATAAAGTATCCAGGCAAGCCAAAGGTAGTGTCCTCTGGTGACACCTGAGTTGCAAATCCTTACACGCCCTTTCCTCTGTGCAGAGGAAGGACAGATCCTGAGATCTGGTGCTGGCTTAGGACTCAAGGACTTGTGGAGCCTCTGCTCTGAAAGGAACTCATTCCTGACATTGGGAGAGCAGGGGGTATGGGACATGAAGCCAAAACTGCTGTCCCTGAAACTCTCCTGAGTGTAACATGCAACCTCAGCTCCGTCACCCAACAGTGGCTTTCAAAAGCATCAAAGTGCATTCAAAGAAAAAAGACGCCGGCCCAAAAAACACCAGCCCCAGAGATTTCTCTGGCACCCAGAGGTGCAGGGGAGCCTGACCCCTCAGCAAAGGGTCCACAACAAGCAAGAAACTCTTTCCCCAGCCCATGTTCCAGGTACCCACGTGCACATCAGATGATGACCATACACATTTACCTTTCCTACAAATTGCTCCTTACAGTTATAAGCAAACAACTGAGAAAACCACAGTGCAGTTCCTATTTCACGCATTGGATGGGGGCAAAAAACCCCAATGACACAGAGAGCTGCAGACCGAGTTTATATATGTTTATAAGCTGGCATAGAGAAAAATGTCCTCTGTACCATAAGAGCTGGATGGAGTATACGTATGTGAGTGCTCCAGAGTGTGCACAAAGCCAAATGACCACCTGCCAGGACAGTCATTTGCTCTCATCCAGCAGGCAGGATGTCTCTTGATATAAATTGCCTGCTTTAAATAGACTTTGAACCCAAGCTGTGGTGCGTTTCTGAAAGCTAAATGTAAGCAAGCTGGTTGAAGCTACAAAACACAGTCAGACAATGAAGTCTTGCTTTTCTCCTGCTATTGGTACCACTCCTGCTTTGGTCCACAATTGCTTTCAGAACTACCATTTACAGTGTCTCCAGTTTTGAGGTCTAACTTTGATCCTGATGACGTGGGAGAACTGTTTTTGTAACAGGGTAAGATGTG
This sequence comes from Nycticryphes semicollaris, assembly GCA_013400055.1. NCBI lineage: Eukaryota > Metazoa > Chordata > Aves > Charadriiformes > Rostratulidae > Nycticryphes > Nycticryphes semicollaris. The sequence goes on along the minus strand of VXBJ01001543.1, from coordinate 31,992 downwards.
CACTGCTGAAAATAAGGTTCCTGAACAGAAACAGATAAAAATGAGGCCACTCAAACAGCATTGCTCACTCCTGCCCACTGGCAGCTTCATACGCTGCAAAGGGGTTAACAGGGATGTGACAGTCTCACAGCCTTACCATCACAACCCAGGTCATGAACATCTCCAATGTTCATGTCCACACCGGTTGCTGTGACAGCACTTGTGTGCTGAATACACAGACTACGAACAAAGAGAAGTGTCATCTTGATGAATTCACCTCCCGCAAGCGTTCAGCTTTCACTGTGTTGCGACAACAACCATTGAGTGCCACATACTCAGTGGGAATGTCTTTGTCAACAAAAGAAGATTTAATAAGTCAATGAGCATGGTTCTGCTTGGGCTGATAACAGCCTCAGCACTGTCAGAGCGGGTGAAAACCTTGGTGGAACTCATCAGATGATATTTAGCTGTCCCCAGTGCACACATCTCGTTCTGAGCCATTTTTCTGGACTTTCTTTATACCAAACAGAAAAAAATGGCACTTTTGAAGCATGATGTATCTCTTCCTGAGCTTAATGCCTAAAGCAGATCCCTTGAATTGAACCCTAGGAGTGGCTATTTCTCTCTGCTAACTCTACAGGGAGTCTCAGCAGTGTCCCAGGTTAGTGAGATGAACCACATATCATCAACACCAGCTCACGGTCATAGTCACTCTCCCCATCACAGCAACACAGCCATCTGCACCCTTCCAATGGGAAATCTCACATTTTAAAACTGGATAGAACAAAATTACATCAAATCTGAAATTCAGGAACAGATATTGTACGACACATTTAATTTCTGAAATGGGAAACATGGTCAGGACAGTGGAGCTAATGGCACACTGGGTGAATTGAATGACTCCAGTGGAGCAGAGGCCAGTATTTGCTGTCACAGAAAAGCCTTAGCTCTCAGGTCAAATTGCGGTCATTTCTGCAGGAGGGGCAAAGCCAAGGTTTCCAGCCAGTCCTTCACTTTGGTGGTATCCAGCTTGGGAAACCTATTAAAGGGTAGCTCTTTAAAAAGTACAGAATTTCTTTTCTGTGGAAATCACCTGAGAGATATTTCAGCTTTAGCAACCAAAAAGCAAGCACCTGCATTGCTGTTGACACTGAAAATATCGCTGTGGGGTGGTGGGCTTCATTTGGTGGAAGAGGACATGCATGGCTGACGGGACGTGCATAGTGCAATGGTACAGCTCCAGTTGCCCATCCTTAATCCTGTCCATCAAGTTTTGACACACAAACGTTCAGCTGTAGTGTTTCCTGATTTAAACCCCAAAGTAGGCACCAAGAGGGAGTCCACTTGAATGGGCACTAAATCTGCACAGACTATTAATCCATCCTTCTTCCCTGCCTCTTGGTGTTCTTTCCAAGCAGCCGGACAACAGCAGTTCCCTACCTACTTTGAACTACCCATACCCGGTCCAGCTGTGAAACCTGCCCTGATGGGAGCCACTGCTGACCCAAAGCATCACCTGAATCGTAGAACTGCAAAATGAACACTCTTCCTTCACAGAAGTTGATTTGAGATGGTTTTTGGAAAGGCTGAAACAGCAGCACCTGAAATCCTGAAATCACCAGGTATTTGCAGCAGAGCAGCTCACAACCGGCAAGCAACTGTGATGCGGGATGTGCAATGGCCTCTCCTGGGGTTCAACAATACCCCACAATGGAGGGGCTGCACCAGCCCAGGAGGAAGAGAAGAGTGAGGAAGGAAGGCCATATACACCCCCTCCTTGGCCAGCCAGGACCTGTAACCACATGAAATTGCATAGGGAGACACAATTTCTTATTCCATAACTCTGGCAAGGCTAATTTGCCATCATCAAATTAACTCCTCTGCGGGGACAAGAGGAGAAAACTCACGCACAGGGAGAAATTGCATGAGGTTTATGTACTGGACTTCATAAACAAAAATCCCTTTCTCAGCAAAATCTTTGTAGAGAGCCAAGAGCTGCTGAAGGCAGCGCAGCTCCAATACGGCCTTTCGTCCCCTGTCTTCCCTTCCACACCATCACCTGCCCTCCCACACCATACTCTGCCCTGTGCCACCGAGGTTCCCACACATTTTCCCCTTCATTTCCGTCTATTAAAGCACTAATTGATTGACCAGATAATGAGAGCCCAAGTATCTCCTGTGGGATGCTGTTGCATTTGCAGCGACAACTGCAAACAAGATTATGGATGAGCAGTTTTGCACGGCAAATCGTTAGAGCATCAGGAGTGGTGCCAGGAGGATGGAACCACTGTGTCCCATCCCAGACATCTCCCTCTGCTGTTCCATTTGTTTTCACAGCTGGGTCTGAGCCCCACTTCACCTCCCTGAGCCCCCTCCCCAGCCAGCGCCATATGAAATACAGTCCTTGGTCTGCTTTTCCTGCATCGAGGGAACAAAACGTCCTTTGGTGTCCACTGCTGAGCTTGGTGGCTCAGGAGCAGAGGGGTATCTGCTGCCTCTGGTTGGTCCCTGCAGACCCATCCTTCCTTGCATAGGGGTGCCACGGGATCTAGCTTTGGGATCATCCACCATCTACTCATCCAGCAATGACCATAAAAACCAACGCATTATTCCTCCTGAGCAAATGTACGTGGAAGCCTGGAGGGATGAAAAAGGTTCTCCAAAGCCCAGAAAACACCAGCAGTTGATGAGCTGCTCCATTCACAGGACCTGCCTCCCCAGTCCTCCGGCTGGCCCCCCCAAAAACCGTGGAGGTACCTTTACGCAGATCTACAGAGATCTCTCAGCAGCATCTCCCCAGCCTGGAGCACTGTGTTGATATTCTGCTCCTGCAAAGCAGCCTTATTTGTCCCAAACCAACCAGTCCTCTCCTGAACACTGGTGAATTATAGTGTGTGATATCTAACTCAACAAACAGGCACCATGTCTGAGCTGATGATAGGGTGCTGTCCCCTCATGCAAAACAAAGATTCTGGGTATCTGTGCATGAGTGATGCATTAGTGCTGACTGAAATGATGTTCCCTGCAGCTTCCAAACATATGCAGTAAAGAGAGATGGGGAATACTGGGGGTAGGTGGAATGGGGTGGAGTGTAGAGAGGTGGGGGGAGAGCAATAGTAGCCAGTGCTTTGCCTCTCAAACGATCACCACACAAAGTATTGACTTTTCATAATAAATCTCATCAGTGCTGCTGGGTATGGAATTTATTCTGCACCAGATGAGGATGCAGCTCTGTTGTTTAACCATTCAAACATGCTCTGATTTCAAAAAGATTTTAAGCAAGACAGATTTACTTTAATTAAAAGCCTCAAGTCACAGAATGACAGAATTGTCAGAGTTGGAGGGAACCTCTAGAGACCATCCAGTCCCACTCCCCTGCTAAAGCAGGGTTGCGCAGAGCACATCACTCAGGGCTGCATCCAGGTGGGGCTTAAAGGTCTCCAGAGAAGGGGACTCCACACCCTCCCTGGGCAGCCTCTGCCAGGGCTCTGACACCCTCACCCCAAGCAAGTTTCTCCTCATATTCCAATGGAACTTCCCATGTTCCAGCTTGTGCCCGTTGCCTCTTGTCCTGTCACTGGGAACCACTGAGAAGAGTCCAGCTCCATCCTCCTTCAACACACCTTCAGATACTTGTGAGCATGAAGAAGGTCTCCCCTCAGCCTTCTCTTCTCCAGGCTAAAGAGTCCCAGCTCTCTCAGCCTTTCCTCATCAGTGAGATGCTCCAATCCCTCCAGCATCTTTGTTGCCCTACGCTGGGCTTCTCCAGTAGTTCCCTGTCTCTCTTGAACTGGGGAGCCCAGAACTGGATGCAGAATTCCAGTTGTGGCCTCACAGATGCAGAGCAGAGGGGGAGAATGACCTCCCTCCACCTACTGGCCACACTCTTCCCTACACAGCCCAGGATTCCATTGGCCCTCTTGGCCACAAGGGTACACTGCTGGCTCATGGATAGTTGACTATCTACCAGGACCCCCAGATCCTTCTCCTCAGAAGTGCTGTCCAAGATGATTATTGCCTCTGTTCCTGTTGCTTACCCCCAGGGACTGGAGATTCACTACAGCCTGTGCAAACTATTTAACACTTGTGCCTGAAGGTCTTTGCACTTAGAAACAATCTGGGCAGAAATTGTATATGAATATCAAATTCCAGTTTCTCGCCTCCCCCTCCCCCCACACCCCCCTCGTTTTCATCCCCCACTCTGGCTCAGAATGGCAGGACACAGTGGACAGATTTGGAGTCTGTTTGCCAAAAACAAGGAACTAACATTTACTGCTAGTGATGTTTGTCTTTTCTGTAATGCTCCTGATCTAAATTGCTCTACAGAACTGAAAGGCCATGAATTGGAAATGCCTCAAAACTCACCTGTACAAAACACAGACCTTGGAGCATAACTGGAACCAGACTCATATTCTCTGAGCTCTGGAAAAACAAATTCTCATGCCTGAAAATTGATCAAATAGCACCTCTCTGACCACACAAGGGCTATCACATCACTGCAAAACCACTGCTGGACACACCGAAGAAAACCAGCTTCAGGAGAATGAGCTTGAGCACCAGCAGGAGCAGCTCAGAGAAGGTGGGCAGCGGAAGGTGAGTGGTCATTTCTAAAAATATAGAGGGAAATAAAAGGAGAGGGAAGGGGGACACCCTGCGAGAGACCGTGAGAGGTCCAACAACCCTGCACACGGCAAGGCTCACCTCCTCCCGCTGGCTTCCAAACCAGATTTCAATAACTACTCCCAAAATCTCATCTATGCTCATTTTTCCTATACATTTTGTTTTGAATAAATGCAGACTCTGTGGAAGCAGCCCAAAGGCAGGTTTGTGCTGTTGCTGTAAGCTTGCCATAGCAGGTCTGCCCAAAACCAGGGAGAACAGGGTTTCAGCAAGTGCTTCCAGCCTTCAAGCTCCTCCTGACTGGGACCTTGCACCCTGAAGACTGGCAGTGAACCAGCTGGTAACCAGCAGGAATGGTTACCAGGCAGCTGAGTATTTAAGAAAAAACATTGATCATGGAATGGCTAGAGTAGGAAGAGACCTTAAAGATCATATCATTCCAACCCCCCTGCCGTGGGCAGGGACACCTCCCACCAGACCAGGTTGCTCCAAGCCCTGTCCAACCTGTCCTTGAACTCCTCTGGGGATGGGGCAGCCAGAGCTTCTCTGGAAAACCCGGGCCCATCAACCTCATCAAGCCCATCAAACAGTTTGAGACAGCTTAAGACCATCTTATCAATTTATGAGAGTTAAAGATGTCTATGCCCGGCTACATGTTACTGCCACTTGCACATAGTTGGCATGAGCATGGGAAAACCATTTTGAAGCAGAAGAGGTACCTGGAGATGTTCTCCACAAAACGGTGCTTGGTGTGTGCTGTATCTCACTTGGGAAAGAGCCTTTCTGAGATGGAGGAGAATCCACATTTCCTCAGCTCTCCTGATATCATTGGTCTATATTGAGTTGGCCTGAAATAGTATTTGCTAGAATGATTTTTCCCTCCCTTTAAATACCTCCTGACCCATCTGAGGGACCGTGGAGAACCATTCCAACTGGAGCAGAACTGATCACCGCTACATGAGGAAGCAAGAGTCAGCCACCTTAAACACACACCGATACAATTTAATTTAAAGCTCACGTGGGAAAGGAAAATACATCTGAGAGACCTTCTGTGTCTCTAATACTTGCCAACACTCAGGTGTTGGCTGAATCCTGCTTCTCCAGGTCTGGCCATCGCTCTTGGGGCCACACATCCGATAGGAGGGATGCACCTTTTCCCTATTATTCCAAGCCTGTCTCTTCCACACATGATCCCTCTCTCTCCCACCCATTCCTCCACTGTTTCTTCCCCCTCCCTGCCTCCTGCAGCCCCACTGCTGTTGTTGTAAGATCCTTCCCCTCTCCAGCTTCTGCCATCTGGAACTGCCTTCCTGTATCCCACCAACTCACTCCCAGCTTCATCTGCAAACGCGTCTCCAGGCCCTTGCCTGTTCCTTTGAATCCCTCTCTCCTTCTGCTGCTGTTTATTATTTAACTCTGTCATCGCATTATGCAAAGCACTATTAAGACGCTCTTGGAACAGAGTCTGCACAGAAGTACCACGGTATAGAAAGCTGGACCCTTGGCAAAAATACTCTGAGAGCCAAAATTGTGACAGTTGGAGGGAAACTGTTTGGATGGAAGAGGGGAGGCACTTTCTGGATGCCAACATAGATTTTTTCTCCCCCTGCGTGATACGAGAACCTCTTCAAGATGCCTTTTGCTGCCTACAGGTTTGGGGTGAGGTTTCCTGGTAGCTGACACCTTGGCAGAGTTGTCCCTTCATGTCCTACCCTCGCTGCCCTTGTCACCAAGCAGCACTCAAACCACAGGTTTGTGGCACCATCCCCCCCTTAAAATCATTCCTTGGGGATGACCTCAGAGGGAAAATGTCAGCAACCCACACTCATCCCTCTCTCCCTGCCATTCCTTTCCAGTAAATGTGAAAGTCGCACCTCAGGGGGATATGGGAAACACAGTCCTGATTCTGAAAAGGGCTTTGTTTCAAATCAGACATGATCCCACAGGAGATAACGCAGACACATAAATGTTTGCTTAAAGATTTATGGCCCTGAAGAAGGTGTGGGCAAAGCCATGGGCAAAGGGAACCTGTTCCCTTAATGGCACTTCCCTATGTGGTTTTGTCCTTGCTTTTTCTTTAGTCATAAACAGCAAAATTACTGTATTCTTCATGAGCTCTGTTACCCCAGGAGAAATGTGAGATGAATCCTTCTCTTCAAGGGCTTTGAAATCCAAGACAGTGCTATGTAAAGAGATGTATTTTTACCCTTACAAGTAAAAGACTATAAACTTATTTTTTTTCCAAGGCCCTGGAGCACTTGTGCAACTCAGTCAAAGCTTTGCTGCCTGCGGACAAGCCCCAGGGCCATCCCTTCCCACTGTGGGGCTGGTTACCTGAAGTCTCTGCACTCTTTTGACTTGTCCCACCACAGTCTGGGGTGGGGGGTGTGGCAGAAGGGCCAGCTCACAGCTGCATGAAAGAGCAAGGTAAAAACTGCATCCTAGAGTCCTGCTGCTCTACAACTAGAGCACAAATCCTCCCTTCCTCTGAGCAAAGCCACCCCAGACATTTCCATGGGCCGAAGGGTCACTAAATGGCCACGGGTTAACCTGTGAGGTGAATTTTAGGGAAGGCTCAAGACTTCTCTGCTTCCCTATCAAAGAGCTCAGCTCCTGAGCCTGATATTCCCAATATAAGATATTTTCCCAAAAAAGATATTTTCACTCCGTGAATGGCTCTGATGTGGCCAGTCTCACTAGGAGGTCTGGGAGGCACTGACGGCTCAGTGGGATGGGATGGTGCTTCCTCCCTCCCCACTGGCCATGTGCTGGGATGAGGCTTGTGAGGTGCAACAGGGGCAACAAAACATCCGTGACTCTCATAGTCCTGCCCTTCGTGCTGAGAGTTCAGCTCTTGCATCACCCCAGACACGGTACAAACCACCTCATCTTCACCAATGCCAAACTCATGCTTTTGACAACTGAATGCCAGAATCCAGACCAGGATTTCCAGAGCCCATGCCAGGGGGCTAGGAACAAGCTTTTTAAAGACTTAAAAGACTTTTACAAAACTCCATCCAATTCAGTCTGGGCAGTGCTGGAGGGTAGTAAAAGAAGACAGAAATGCTTATATCCAGGTTTGACCCTTTCGATTCACATAAACTTGGTAAAGCTAAAGTTTTTTAGTGAGCAAAGTAAAATGAGCAGTAATCTCAGAGGAAGTCACATATTTAATCCGTTGGCAAGAAATGTGCAGCACTGTGTTTTGGGAGGTTTTTAATCCCCACCATAACAGCCTGGACTGCCCTTGCTTTTCCAGGAAGGTCTAATGCTGTTTAAAATCACACACCAGGACAGACATGAGGCGAGTCCCACTGCCAGACCTTCCTCTCCTCGCAGGCCTGGAACTGGCAGGACCAACCCTCCCCTAGGGAAACACCACTGGTAAAACTTGCACTAGCACAATCCCGTTATCCTTATCAGCCTCCGACCTAAATTAACAAGAGAAGCACTGATCAGCCGTGATGTGCTCGGAGCATCCCTCCACCACAGCCAAGGGACATTGAACGGTGGCACATCTCTGCGAGCAGCTCAATAGGTTCAAGGTTCCAAACTCAAAAGCCTCATGATAGGGAAAAATGCTTTTCTTTTCCAAAAAATAAATTCCAAAACACTTCAAAAACCCTCCAAAGCATGTTGCAACCATAACTATTGTGTTCAGCTGCAGTTTATCCACAGTTTAAGATAAGATGGTCTTAAACTGTCTTAAACTGTTTGATGAACTGCAGAGGACTCAACTGAGAGCAGGTTCCTCCAGCAACACAGGACCATCTTAGACAGCACATGGTGAGAGGGACCCAAGTAGTCTTTACACAAGCATTTATGCTTCCAAAACATCTTGTGCTCCTCAATAAATTAATTCTGGAATCTATTGATAGCTGGCTAAAGGTACATTTTAAAAAATGACCACTTACCTGCCAGAATATGCTGTCTATTGTATTTCCCAGAAAGCCATCTCTGCCTTCTGATGATACCAGCTTAGGTCCCAGAATAGTCATAAATTCATCAAAATCAACCTGGCCATCCCCTGGAATGAAAGCAGAAGATCAATGTTTTCACCGAAGTGCTGCTCTGGATCTGCTGCATAGCCTGGATCCACACGTGCATTACAGCACCTTCTACATCAACCTCAGGGTACCTACAGATCCGTATTTGTTATTCCAATGAATGGCCTGTGTTGGGGCACACCCACACCTGAAGACAGGACCCGGCGATGCACAAAGATGAATAGGTTCTTCCCCAGTCCCAAAGAGTATGTAGGTGAGTCACACCTCAAAAAACCCCAATTTTGGCAGGAGGACAGTCGCCATCAGCACGGCCAGGGCCCTTTCCCTCTACAGAGCTGCCCAACAGCCAGGTCTCTGCAAAGCTTTTACAGGGCCAACCCCTTCCTCCAGAGGAAGGGAGTGCACACAGACAGAAGAGCCAGATTATCTTAAATCCACGAGGCATTTCCTTTCAGCTTTCCACCAGCATCCATCTCTTAACAGCCCTGTGTGCTCAGCATGCAGAGCAAGCAGTGGAGACACAGCTTGTGTCATTAGAAGAATGGGGAGACAGCTCCTGCTATTAATGAACTGAGCCTATGCAGTCCCAAGCCCCTCCAGTATATTGTATATTTTGTAAATGAGGCATGTGGCTGTTTGAAGTATATCTGAGCATTGTATCAAATACTACTTTTCCCTCAGAGAACTTCTGCACTGCTCAATGAAAATGGTAAAAAAAGGGAAATTCACGCCTGTTGAAGAATATAAAGTAATACAAGCTTCTCCGAACAGGGTAGTTCAATGTCTATATGCCTCTTCTTTGTCCATCAGTCCATGGATATATCCTCCTACATGTGACTAGGCCAATTGATACAGGTGGATATATTAGCCCTCCTTCATGTCTGGAAAGAGAATCAGCAACTGTAAGACTTTCAGGTTGGGTTTTTGGTTTTGGGGTTTGTTTTTTTTTTTTTCAAATTCTGCTGGAACTGATTGCATCCACCTCTCCATCACAGAATCACAGAATATCAGGGACTGGAAGGGACCTTGAAAGATCATCTAGTCCAGTCCCCCTGCCGGAGCAGGAACACATAAATCAGGTCACACAGGAACGCCTCCAGGCAGGTTTTGAATGTCTCCAGAGAAGGAGACTCCACAACCTCTCTGGGCAGCCCCTTCCAGTGTTCCATCACCCTCACGGGGAAGAAGTTTTTCCTTATATTTAAGTAGAACCTCCATGTAGTTGCTGTTGCTAAATTATTAGGTGTAGGAAGTGTCTAAAACCATCAAACTAAAGCAGATCAATGCAAGGGTTACTACTGAAATGTCACTATTGTCTGCAGTACCTGCAGCAGTCCTGCGTGACAGCTTTACCACGTGCCCTGCATGATGCTGCTCTCTCCTTTTCATAATATTTCATGTGTTTGATCTGAGCATATGCACCATTGATTGCAATCTCTCCGTGTCCTTATCTTCACAGAAACACAATGTGAAAGTAAGCAGAGTCAAAATGCTTGTTTGCCAGAAGAGTGATCTCTATTCACTTGGCTCTGCCCATGGTGTCTTGAAGACAAGAGTGAATATCCCGGGGGTGAGACAGCCAAAGGGGCTCTGAAAGGAGACCCAGCAGGGATTCATAATAGTTTTGATCACATAAGGTGAAAGAAGACCCCATCCAACTGCTAAAGTTGCTCATACCTTTGGGGCTCAGCACACGCTTGAAGGGCTTTGCAGGGCTGGAGAGGGCTGAGCTCTTGCAGTATGGCACTCATTTCTGGAACAGCTTATTAAACAGAAAAGGAAAGGGTTGGGCACCCCATCACTTGGAAAGCCATTCTTTAAAACATTTATGGGCTATGAGGAAATGTGTTCCTTCTGCTTCCCCATGGGAGGCATCAGTTCACAGCATCACGTCGAATTGTATCAGTCACAGCACTTCGGGTTACATTGGGAAAGGTAGTGCGAGGTGACAGTGGATCTGGGGAGATTTACATTGCAGTACATCTCTTCAAGGGAAAGGCAGTAACAAAACCATACAATATGATGCAAATTTGGTTAAAGAAATTAGCCAGATTAGCAAGAAAACAATTTGCATTTTAAAGAGAGTCGAGCACCTGCTTGTGTATATATTTGATCTCTCCGTACGTGACCCCAAAATACTGAGTTATTGAATCTGCGTTTTCTACACTGTCATGTCATCAATGGAGGAGAGGCAGGACTCAGTCCTACACATGACTCCTGAGAAAGTGGGTGCCAGGACTCCTGGGCTCTGTGTCTGACAGAACAAGACTTTGGGCAAATTCTTGCTCATAACTTCCCTATGCCTTTGCCAGGGATCGTAACTAATTTCACAGGGTTTAATGATCAGCTTAATTATAGCATTTTCTACAACCTCAGAAGAGTGATGCCATTACAAAATGCATTATATCCTTAGTGACTGCTTTTTCAATTAAAACTGTTAACTAGCAAGGAAACTAGACCCCAAAACATTTTGCCTGGTAGAAATATTCCCTTAACATTTGCTTTAAGCTGCAGAAAACAAACCTTCCTGTCACCAGGATCCCAGGAGACTGCAGCATCACCATAGCAGGAAAGAGAACTCACAATTTTGGTTGAAAATTCCTTTTACCGTATTCAACAGCCAGGAGAGAAATATTATTAAAACCAGCACATAAGCTCCAAGACACACCCAGTGCAGCTCTGCAGGGTTGCAAGGTGGAAATGCTCATGAAAGGCTCTCTACAACCATAGCGTAGCCAGGTGATGCCCAATACCCACGTTGCCCATAAGGTCCATCAGTCTTCGGGCCACTCATCACCTCCTGGGATTGCTCATCTTGAAATTTGGATTGGATACAGCTAAAAGATGTTCTTCTTCCTTGTACAGTTAAAATATGAGTTCCTCCTCCTCCTCCATAGTCACGTCCACGGCGCTGCAAGGTGATGTGTGATGCAAATGCATCAAACATGTGTTTGAGAATCTGCACTGGAGGCAAATCAAGCACCTCACATGTCCCCACATTTGGCTTTGCTGTGCCTGCAGATGTGCTCCTTGCCTGGGAGCAGCTGAGATTCAGAGTGAGCAACGTGCAGCTTATTCAGAAATGAGTTCTTAGTTGTGTTTAAGGGGTGGGAAGAAAGGAGGAAAATGCCAGGCTGGAGCACATGTGCTGTCTGTGCTGCTCTCACCTTCCCTTGCTCATTTCCACGAGCCACCCAGCCAGCCCCAGACAACGCTGCCAATGAGCGACCATACAGCCCCAAGTCCCTCGCCATCCCCCCCCCCAGCCAATTCATAATCACAGAATCATCATGGTTGGAAAGGACCTCTGAGATAACCGAGTCCAACCACACACACACAAAAACCCTACATCTCAGCCCACTAGAGCATGCCCTGAAGTGCCACACCTACACCTTTCTTAAACACCTCCAGGGATGCTGACTCAACCTCATCCCTGGGCAGGCTGTTCCAGGGCCTGATCACTCTTGCAGTGAAGTCATTCTTCCTAATACCTAATCTGAACCTCCCCTGCCACAACTTCAGACCATTTCCTCTGGTCCTGCCATTATTGCCTTGGGAGAAGAGGCCAACACCCACCTCTCTACACCCTCCTTTCAGGGAGCTGTAGAGGGCAAGGAGGTCTCCCCTCAGCCTCCTCTTCTCCAAACTAAACATGCCCAGTTCCCTCAGCCTCTCCTCACAGGACCTGTTCTCCAGACCCCTCATCAGCTTGGTGGCTCTCCTCTGGACACTCTCCAACACCTCAATGTCCTTTTTATAGTGAGGGGCCCAGAACACCAGGATGATGTTGGCCTTTTTGGCCACCTGGGCACATTAATGTGTGTGGTGTTCACATCCTCCCTCCATCTTCTGCCTCCAAGCTCAGATTAACTACTTGAGCAAGAACTCATCACCCTGAAGGAAAACAACCTCATAAGGAGGGCAGGGGTACAAGCAGGCAAAATAGCTACAGCCAGGATGGAAGGAGTTGTGCTCCCCATCCAGTGATGGTTGCAGCACTTCTTCTCTCCCTGCTTCCACCAGATCCAAATTCAGACGAGGTTTATAAATCCAAGCCATGCTGAAGTCTCTGATTGGTGAAGGCACTCATATGTTGCAATAACTTATTAATAAACTGGGAGGGCAGGGAAACCTCACAGCACTGCAGGGTGGTCAGCTGGGGCAGGGGAAGACCATCCGGTGGCAAGGTGGGTGAGGAGCAGAATGGTTGCAGACAGGATGCTATCCAGATGCCACCCCATCCCTGAATTACCACCCACAGCCAAGGGATGGTCACTGCTGATGTGGGTGATCTTAGCAAAACACCAGAGTCAGAAGGGGGTTAGCAATCATGTGGCTGAACCTCACATGACTAAAACGATGATTCAGATCATCACTGGCCACATCATCAGTGACAAATCAGATCTGCTTACCATTACTAGTCTGTTAGCATCAGCTGGGCACTAAGTGCTTCCAGACACTCCCAGAGATTTGCTCCTTGCAAGACATTCTCTCAGTCCTGACAAAACCCAGGCAAATGTGACAATAAAAAGGAACAGCAACTAGATGCACTGTCAACAGGCCCAGGAGCAATCACGTGATCCTGACTAATTGTTCCATCGTGGAAAGAGGATGCTAAAGGCATCTTTGGTCCTCTGGGAACCTTTTCAGAGACCAAATACACGGCCAGCAAGGGGTCCTGAACCTGCCAAAGTGACAACACTCATTGTCCATTCACTTGGAGCAGAAAGACCTTGGGGATAATTTGAGATTGCAGACCTCCAGCATCCATGCTTACCATGCTGTGACATCACCATGGGGCTCCACGGAGCTACAGAAGGAAACATTGGGCCTTGTACTATAGAAACAGACATTAAAGATCATCATGTTCCAACCCCCTGCCCTGGGCAGGGACACCTCCCACCAGATGAGGTTGCTCCAAGCCCCCTCCAACCTGGCCTTGAACCCCTCCAGTTCCACCTCCCTCCACTGTCCTCTGGTCAGGGACACCTCCCAACAGACCAGGTTCCTCCAAGCCCCCTCCAACCTGGCCTTGAACCCCTCCAGGGATGGGGCAGCCACAGCTTCTCTGGGAAGCCTGTTCCAATATCTACTTATGCCAAGGACATCAAAGGAATTGAGGCAGCAGCTAAGAGCAGCATGGAGGTGGGAAACCAAGCTCTTTTTCCAGCTCTCCCAGAAACTGCAGCTCAAGGAAATTTGCCTTGGATGCGACAGCCCCAAGAGAGGGGTATCTGCACCTCTGAAAAATGGCCATTAGCTCTTCTAAATAAACCAATGGGATATGGAAAAAGGAAAAGCGCTAATGACCCAGTGTATAGAAGATCCTTTAAAACTACCACTGCACCCCCAGGGAGAAAATTCTGGGTTGGATGTGTGTCATTGCAGGAACTGAAGGAGCCTCCAGCACTTTTGAAGGGCTATCTACTCTCCTAGGCTACTTGCCTCCAACTCCAACTCCTTCATATTAGGGTTGTGCTTCCAGATCCCCAGGCCAAAGAGGTTTCAAGGTGGTACCATTCACTCTTGCTTGAGGTGCTGTGCTTCACTGATGCATTGGAGCTGAGAACACAAAATCACAGCCCTGTCTCTCCAGAGTTTTCAGCTCCAGTCCAAGGAGTTCATCTTCCCTCAGCCCCCATGACTTTAATGAACAGGAGAAAGGAAGGTTGTATTTGCTGGAGGATGTTTAGCAATGAAAAACGAAGCATTTGAGGGCAGGTAGACCTCTGCAGTCACCTCGTCAGGGCACCAAGGAGGATAAATGCAGCATTAAACACCCCTGGCTGCACTCCTACACCAAACCAAGCTACACCCATCTGGCCTGAGCCTCATCCTGCCTTTCTCCTGGTATATTTGCCCTGATCCCACAGGTTCTACTGTCAGCAGTGGCTTGCGCAGGTTGGATGTGCTGGGCAGGGAGGGTGCAGCAGACACCACTCCCAAACCACGGGGACCTGACAGAGGAGAGAGGGCCCAGGCTGAGCCGGGACAGAAAATCCCCCCATCCCAGGGAGCAGCAGCGTGTGCTCTTGCAAATTCTCCTGCTCTTGTGCTTTGACGAAATAATTAAATGCTCAGAGGAGCAGTGGTGTGAACCCATCTCGCCCTCCATCCTGCGGGAGAGCTGTGACCCTCAGCCTTCAGTCCACTGCTGTCTGTCCAAGAGTCTCCCGTTGGAGCGGCTCCCTTGGAGGATGTAATTAAATATTCATTGGGCTGGAGAGAGACAGGGCAGGAGAGGGAAAGAAAAAGAGAGGGGGAGAACGTGCATAGATTGCATGGTCGATATCAAGGGCATAACAGATACTTACACCTGGTTTTCAGAGCCTTGTGCATTAACCAGGAGCCTCCATCATCTGGCCTCACTACATCTGAAATAATCCTTTTTCCCTGGCCATTTTCAGGATTATTGGGTTTTCTCTCCACCTTAAAAGTTTCTCACCATGGCACTGAAATGATGCACACATTTAAATGGAGATGAGGATCTGCTGTGTGTAGACTGATAAGTATTCACACTTTTTTTTTCCCCCCTCAAATTTGACCTCCAGAGTGTAGCTAGGTGATATATTTAAAGTTAATGAGCTAGTCTTTTGCAGCTTGTGTCCCAGGCGCACACAATACTCCTGTTTATTTTTATTCTCTTAATAACAAGCTGCAGTGACTCTCTGTCGGGGTCTGTGTCATTGTTTGTGCCCATAAAGTAGCCTGTGCAGTAATAATACTGTCTGGGGAAGGCTGCCGTTGCTCTGCCTTGAAATGATGCGGAGGATGTGCACAGAGTAAGCTTCAGCCACAGGATATTTCCCAGACGAGCATTTGGGTTTCAGAGATTTTAAGGAGGAGGACAGCCTGATCACCAGTCTGGCCCTTTCCCCAGCACATTCTGCCTTTCAGCCTCGATCCTTAATTCAACGAGAACTGGAGAAAGTCTTTCATCAAACTTTTGACTTTGAAAATGGTTTCAATTATAGGCATCCATGAAAT
This sequence comes from Nycticryphes semicollaris, assembly GCA_013400055.1. NCBI lineage: Eukaryota > Metazoa > Chordata > Aves > Charadriiformes > Rostratulidae > Nycticryphes > Nycticryphes semicollaris. Next base: position 16,399 of record VXBJ01001543.1, on the reverse strand, counting down.
TGCCTGAAAAGAGCAGAAAAGGCTCCACTATTGTGCCAATGCAGATATTTTGTGGTGGGGAAACTGAGGCACAGACTGTGACCATCCAAATATCACCAGCAAGGAGGCTGCCAGCAGAGATTGNCTACACTGCAAGCCACAGGCACATGCAACCAGTCCCCAGGATGGAGAAAGGTGACAATGAGCATCTCCTATGTCCAAAGAGTCCTGTTCGCGTTCTCTTGGGAGGTTCTGTCCCAGAGCCATCTGCAGAGGCTCTCCAATATTCCCTAACAAGGCTTAGAACTATGGATTCATGGAATGGTGTGGGTTGGAAGGGACATTAAAGGGATATCATCTCATTTCCAATCCCCCTGCCCTGGGCAGGGACACATCCCACCACATCAGGTTGCTCCAAGCCCCCTCCAACCTGGCCTTGAACCCCTTCAGGGAAGGAGCAGCCACAGCTTCTCTGGGCAACTTGGGCCAGCGTGATACGTAGCAATACATGTAAAAAATACAGTGTCATACATGGAAAAAAAAAATCCAGTGTCATATGAGGTATACATGTAAGAAATAGCATTTCTCATCTCTCTTGCTCCTTGGGAACAGTGGGGATATATCCATCAGATTCACCAGCTCTGCCCTACATCCCACAGCTTTAATGAGTGCATTTTCAGCCTTTGGCTCGAAGGAAGGGGTGAAACACCTCTGCTGGACCTACTCTGTCCCTTAAGGGCACCTCCAAATCCGGCAGTTTTAGGAGCGGCTGTGAGGAGCTCGCTGCTCTGGTTCAGTGACAACTACACATAAAAGATTAGCAAATTGTACAGAGGAGGAAATTTCCATAGGGTCTGAAAGGCTCAAATGGAGCCCAGAAAGACAGAGCCAGAGGTGCATCCATCATGACACTGAGAAAAGGACCTTGAGAGTTACTCATTTTGACAGTCCATTGGCTCATCTTGCAAGGAAGAGGAAATGGCTGCAGAGGACTTGTTTGCTTCCCCATTAAAAAAAATAAAAATAATCTATTAACTCCCCAAGTCTGCCCAAGAGGAGCCTGTCCAGGAGGCAGTGATTGAAGAGGACTGGGGGCTCTGTCTCTACGGCACCAAGTGGGACCTCGTCACATGCTCCACCACCAGCACTAAAACAAGCAGGATGCTGTCAGTGCTTGGCAAGAAGAATATTCCAACAAAACCAGTGACTGCAGCAGAAAAAAACCCAAACATATCCATCAGACACCTACCAAGCAGCAGTGCCAGCTTTGTGCTGGCCCTGGTAAGACACAGGATGCCCCAATTACCGTCCCTGTGAGCCGCCATCCTGCAGGGAAAGGCACTGCAGAGCCCACCGAGCATAGTGTGCCACCAGCATGGCCACCAAAGCCACCACTGTCCCCTCTGCCCCGTGTCCCCTCTACTCCATGTCCCCTCTGTCCATGTCCCATCCACCCTATGGCCCCTCCACCCCATGTCCCCTCTATCCCATATCCCCTGCGACCCTTGCTCCTGGCACATATAAACCAAGAGGGCTCATTTTGCAGGTCTTGGTGGAGCTCTCACATCATGCAAGTTGTAACCAGTTGACCCCCTTGGCAAATGGATCAAGAGGAGCAAAATCACGTCTCCACTACCCAGGACTTTAATTATCTTGGCTCCCCAGGTCCGGGGAATAGCAGGAGGGCTCTGTGTGCCTTGCAACAGCTATCAGACAGCTCGGCACATTAAAACCCAGGAATATGTGTGTTCCCTGTGGCATATGCATTCTGTGAAAACCAAAAGCATAATGCCAGAAATACCGCATTTTAAGGAACAGAGAAAATGAAACAAAGATGCAAAGAAGTTCTAGTGGGAGGTTGGGGGTGGAAATAGATGGTCTTTAAGGTCCTTTCCAGCCCAAACCATTCTACGATTCTATGACAATGCAGGGCATGGCTGCATGAGACAGATCGTACACTGTGTTGTGCAGAGGACTCTGCCCTACAGCAGCACAGGCTGGACAGCTTTCAGAGGCAACTGCAATTCAGTGTTTCCTCTTGTCCTATTTGACGTGGCTACACTCAGCCTTCCATCGAAGCCAGAATGGGCTATCCCTTCTGAACCTTTCCCCGGTACTGAGCTGCAAATCTGACTAGCTTCACCAGTACCAGTAATTACCCTCCATTCTTTGCAGTGAGAACACATAATGCCATAATCTCCGTTTTACAAATCAGAGAAGACACAAAGAAAGTGGCCTGTATAAATAAAGAAAAGTCTCACAAAATCCATCTCGCCAACCAAGTTTCTCGGCTCAGCCACACGCTTTAAAGGACAGCCACACTGAAATGTTTCTGGATCATTTCTCACATAGGAAAATCAGAGGACTTTGAGTACCTAGGAGAAACCCAAAGTCTGCAACAACCCATCCACACTTTTCCTATTGACTCGACATTTTAAACATCGAAACTGTTTCTGGTCTACCTCCAGCAGCCCGGGCTGTTTTATACAGTTTCATGATGAAGAGTTGAAACACAAGGAATTATCCGTGGCAGTAAAGTGGGTGGAAAAAACAAAAAAAAAAAAAAAAGGAAGCAAGGGAGAGACAGAAGAAAGATAAAATGCTCTCCACTTGTGCATGTCAGTGCTGTCCCACACAGGGCAGTGCAAGCTGGATAGAAGGATGGATTTGGCCATGCTATGTCCAAGAGGAAGGAACTCAGCACTTAACTTCTAGAATAGAGTTCTCTTCTCTCTCCAGATCTCCCAGTCCAGGTCCTTTGGTCACTCCCATTCCCATGACACAGGACCCACACTTGAGCCAGCAAGAGCACCATAATTTGACGCCTCTTCCCTCGCACGGGGAAGCACGTGCAAGTAAACCAAAGCAAGGCCTGCATATGAGCCCCAGTCCAACAGCTTGGAGCACTGACTTTCAAGGAGACAGTGTGTTGGCACCGTCATTTGACACCATGTAGCTATGTCATTGTCCTTTATTCCCTCTCCAAAGGGGATCCCACCCAGTGTCCGCATGTGCCCTTATCATAGAATCATAGAATCATTAATGTTGGAAGAGACCCTTGGGATCATTGAGTCCAACCATCAGCCCCGCTTTATGAAGTTCTCCCCTACACCAGATCCCCCAACACCACATCTCAACGACTCTTAAACACATTCAGGGATGGGGACTCAACCCCCACCCTGACCACCCTTTCTGTGAAAAATTCTTTCCTAATGTTCACCCTAAACCTACCCTGGTGTAGCTTGAAGCCATTCCCTCTCGTTCTATCGCTAATCACCTGTGAGAAGAGGCCAGCACCAACCTCTCTACAATGTCCTTTCAAGTAGTTGTAGAGAGTGATGAGGTCTCCCTTCAGCCTCCTCTTCCTCAAACTAAACAGTCCCAGATCCTTCAATAGCTCTTCATAAGATTTATTCTCCAGGCCCCTCACCAGCTCCATTGCCCTCCTCTGCACTTGCTCCAGCACCTCAAGATCTCTCTTGAGTTGAGGTGCCCAGAACTGGACACAACACTCAAGGTGTGGCCTCACCAGTGCTGAGTACAGGGGGACAGTCACCTCCCTACTGCTGCTGGTCACACTATATTTTATACAAGCCAAGATGCCATTGGCCTTCTTGGCCACCTGGGCACTCTGCTGGCTCATGTTCAACTGCTTGTCAATTAGAACCCCCAGGTCCTTTTCTGCCAGGCAGCTCCAGCCACAATTGCTGCATGGGGCAGCGCCTGAGGAGCACGACGTCTGCACCAGAGCATAGAAAAGCCAATAAATCTGCAGAACCCCATTGCAACCATGGGGCTGCCCAAAGCCAGGCAGACCTCAGAAGCATCACCTGGGAGAGCTGCGTATCTGCAAACCCCATGGTTGGTTTTTTTTTTACATGCTCCCCACCCCCTTCAGTTTTCTGCTCCACAAAGAGCCATTGCAGAGCGGCTTGGGAATATGCAGAATTTTCAGTTGGCATTTCTTGCCCCTCTTTTTTTAGTGCTCACAAGGATGTCATAGCTGTATTTTTGCTACTACTGCTGACGCACCACATAATGTGATAGAAGGCAACAGGTAGCTTGCTCGTATGCTGATGAAATCAGCTTGTCTTTTGCTTGATCAAAGTATTTCCTATTTGTACTATAATAAACAATTTGACACACTGAGAGGTTTTTTTTCCCCTTCTTATATTAGCCTGAAGTTATTTTTCCAGAGTACTGAAAACCAGCTGCTCCTCTAATTAGTACACTGAGTGCTTATTTTATTCCTCAGATAAAAGTGTCTTATGTTGTAACGAAACAGTTTGACACTTAAGTCACACATTCATCTATTTTATTGCAAGAGTCTGCTTAAAGAGTAGGCATCCCAGATAAGGCAACACATTAAATGTGCCATTTCTCTGCATTTTTATTAGCATTACTGCCAATTGGAAGGATTTACAAATAATTTCTTTTACAGCACATAAATACATAAAATATTTTACTTTCCACATACTGGCAGAACATTTCAGGTCATTCTCCAGATTGCCGACAGAAGTGTATGCACCTCGCAGTCTGCAATGTTTATGTTCATGCAATACCTAATTATGTTGAAGGCTAAAGCAAATCAAGGGTATAAACTAAAGGTAAATTTTGACCTCTATTTACAGACCAAAAGCAAACAATACATCCCTATGAGGCACAGTACACTGGATAGATGCCCAGCTATATTCAACAACCTTCTCCTGGCACACACTCACGGACCACTTCTATCAAGATGTAAGCAAAGCTTTAGCCTAAGGTGAATCTCATGCTCTGAGTGACAGAACCACCATTCCTCACCTCCCTTCCCTGAAAGAGGCATTTTTGTACAGGAAGCCCTTTGCCTTCTCCTCTATTCTGCTACTTTCATACCCCTCATTACAGCAATGTCATAACACCTTGGTGTAGTTCATAAAAGGGTGTTTCTCCTGATTTACGAGATTTCTCTTGAGACCTTGAAATATTCCAAGTATATTCTCATTTTTCTCCCTAATTCTGATTTTTTTTATATGCCAATTATAATATTTTGCCCTGCAGCAGCTGCGTTCCTCTTCACCTAGAGAAGCAAGCCTCGCAGTGCACCAAAAGGACTTGGGAGAAAAGGAGGAGAAGGCATTTGTAGGAAAATGCAGTGGATACTCCAGCCTCTGATGTTTGCATTCCTCCATTGAGGACTGGAAAAGATTAGACGTTCACTGGAAACATCTGCATTCAGTAAAGCCGTGCTAAGAGGGCACATGTAGCTGGGGAGCATGGCCCTTTTCTGGGCTGTGATGTGTCCTCAGGACAAGGCATGGCCAAACCTGAGGGCTTCCGACGTGCCACCACCATCTCCCATCACTGAGCCCCTGCCACTGCACAGGAATGAAACACCTCCTGCTCCAGTGGCCCAACCTCACCTCAGTTTTGGGGGTAAAAAAGGGCAAATCAATGTGCAAAGGTGCCATCAGTCTCTTGGGACTATTTGACAGCCATCTCTGGGGATAGGAAGCTGCTTTTGATACTTCTTAATACAGGATTTGCTCTGGGTTTGCACTTGCCTGAGCACGGGAAAATATATCTCATTCCCTTTATGACCCCCAATCCATTCTGGTGTCCCATTTTAACCCCTTTGGTTAAACTTCTCTCCCATTTCCCTGTGACAGATTTGCCATGCCCTAGCACTGAAGCTCAGCAGATAACTAACCCAAGACTCTGTCTGCGCTATGGGCTTCTTTGCATGAGACAACCTGCATACTTGAGTTCCCTCCTGCCACTCTGAGCCCTGGAGGACATTTGGAAGCTCTTGAGCATCTTCAACATCACCCCATGACATTATCTGGGGGAAAATCCACACATTGCAGTCACTTCCCACCCATCAAAGAAAGGGCTGCAGGCATCCCTCCTGTGGAGGAAGGTAGCACTCAAGACCCACAGAGGCATTAAAAGCAATATGGACACATGTGAAGAGTTCCTGGGCAAAATCCAAGCTGTGCAATTGCCATTTTCACTCAAGTTCATGCTGCATTTTCTAACAAACTGCAGTTTTGCCTGTGAACACAATGAATTATGAAATGCACCTTCACTTCTGCTCTGGTTTGGAGGTTGACTGTGTGAGGCTGAAGAGCTGCACGTCACAGCCCTAGCAGCAACTGCCCTTGGGCGTCTTTGGAGTTGATCCCTGTGTCATTTACCAAGCCTGGTGAGATCCTTTGTGGCAGAAGGTGACATACAGGTGTGAAATGTTTTTGTCATATCAGTTTAGGTTCAGCTACAAACCCACTCGAGCATATATTGCATATGCTTCTCTTAAAACATATTTTGTCCAGCTGAGCCATCCTGCTCCCGCAGCTTGAAGGGCTACTCACATAGACAGGGCTGAGTCTCCCTCTGTACCCCTTCAGAAAAGAGGGTTTGCAATGAAAACCGAATTCAGACTGTCTCCACTTGATCATTGTAGATAATAAACTATCCATGAGCCAGCAGTGTACCCTTGTGGCCAAGAGGACCAATGGAATCCTGGGTTGCGTAGGGAAGAGTGTGGCCAGTAGGTGGAGGGAGGTCATTCTCCCCCTCTGCTCTGCACTGGTGAGGCCACAACTGGAATTCTGCATCCAGTTCTGAGCTCCCCAGTTCAAGAGAGACAGGGAACTACTGGAGAAAGCCCAGCGTAGGGCAAAAAAGATGATGGAAAGATTGGAGCATCTCCCTGGTGAGGAAAGGCTGAGAGGGCTGGGACTCTTGAGCCTGGAGAAGAGAAGGCTGAGGGGAGACCTTCTTCATGCTCACACGTATCTGAAGGGTAGGTTGAAGGAGGATGGAGCTGGGAACCTGGAGAGGTTCCCAGTGACAGGACAAGGGGCAATGGGCACAAGCTGGAACACGGGAAGTTACATTGGAATATGAGGAGAAACTTGTTTGGGGTGAGGGTGTCAGAGCCCTGGCAGAGGCTGAGTCCCCTTCTCTGGAGACCTTCAAGCCCCTCCTGGATGCAGCCCTGAGTGATGTGCTCTGGGCAATCCTGCTTTAGCAGGGGAATTGGACTGGGTGAGCTCTAGAGGCCCTTCCAACCCTGACAATTCCCTGATTCCATGATTATGTGAAGCCAATCAGTTAAATAAGCCCCAGCAGATACAGCCACTCTGCCATCCTGCAATGCAAGGTAATTTCTGATGAAAACCGTATGTTTGCACTAGATCTCTTCAGACTGGTTCAGATTAAATATAAAACACTGCCAATTGTATTACCTCATTATTAGCAGGCACTGGCAGCAGAGCTGTGTGGAGAAAGGGATGTCTGTCTACGCTACCTGCCGTCACATCGTAATTCATGTCAGGTGCCTGGAGACAGATGCACAGGAAGATCACCGCCTCCCTCCTGGCTTTCCTGACTATGGGGGACTCCTCGAACGTGACCCTGTCACACACCCACTTGGTGCTGAGCCAAAGCCTCGGGGAAAATTTGGGAACCTTCAACAGGGCTTATGGGAAGGAGGGTGAGGATGTCCCTGGGAGTGCAGGGCAAGACTGACATCGCCAGGAGTTCAGTGGGTTCAAGCCATGCTACCAAACAATACTCGCTCACAGTGGGAAAGGAAGCTATTGCTGATTCTCAATACAGATTTCAAGCTAAATCCCAGAAAAAAAAAACAAAACCAAGCAATCCATTGGAGGAAAAGTAGCCATAAGCCATATAATATTAATTCAAGCCATAGAGCATTAATTCAATTTTCAGGCAAGGGAAATCTTTCACATAATGTTTGCCTCTTTGCTCAGTGCCTAAAAAATTTCCCATTACCTTGTCTTTTTTTAATGTATGGCCCATTTGACCTTCAGACAGCACAGACTTGTGTCCAAGCCCCAAAACCCTCTGCTCAAAACACTGCAACAAGAAGCAGCTGAGACACAAGAGCAATAAAAATACCCAGCACAACCAACTGTTTCTGTGGAGCTGTTGGAACAGTTCAGCTGGAAGAGATGGCGAATCGCCTCCCATCTCTGCAGAAAACACACCAAGCTTTCTGAAAGGTCTCAAACAGGAATTTAACACCTTCCATCTGCAGCCCATTACTCTACATTTTAACTCCACCTCTCTGGTTACAGGTCCCTGAGCACTAGGAGTGTATACGAAAGACTGCCAAAGTCTCAAGTCTGAGTCTGAGACTCAGGGAATAACTGGAGATTAATCAAAACTGGAAGCCAAGTCCACAGCACTCTTTTTCAAAAAAAGTGCAGAGTTCCGGTAAAAGACCCCATTGTTTGGCACCATGCTGAGTCTGGCCTTTGCAAAACCTAAAGTGAAATCACCTGGTCTGCTAGGAAAGGCCATAACAACGTGCAAACAATAATTTCTGGAGAAAGTGTTTTTAAAAAGCGATGGACTATCTTTTAATAATTTTTTTCATCTCCCTTTAGGAATGATATAATTTCAACATCTGATCTTCTCCATCCACTGGGTTTTGCATTACGTTATCTCCCTGCTCTAGGGGAGATGCTGAACACCCTCGAGCAGGCTGGCAGCCTTTTCCCCTGGCCTGATGAATATAGTTGTCCTGTGCCCTGGGGGCACTCAACTCGCATGTCCCCCCCTAGAGATGCGGAAGAGCTTCACTCCTGCTGCCACCATGTCCTATGGGCTCTGCTCTCGGTAGTCCCCTCAAGGATGAGGGTGACACATGGTGTCACATCCCCCAAGCACTCCACTTCACACCAGGGCTGCGCCCAGCACTCTGGTTTGGCATAATTTCATCTAACTTTCCAGTGTTTCCACCCCAGCCTGCAGAAGGCGGGGAGAAGGTTGGATCCACATCCCAGCTCCCCTGCACATTTCAGGCATCAGGAAAAGTCTCCCTTCCCACTCTGACCAAGGACATTTTAAAGACAGCCCACTCCTTGTGATCAGCTCTGATTGTAGCTTTGCAGCAGTTGAAAAGTCCCCCCTGGCTCCAGCATTCTGATGCTGCATTTCTCTCTTCTCCTTAATGGTGGGTTCTGTTTCTTTTATTACCTCTTAGTAATCGTTTGACGAGCTCTCACAGCAGGACGTTGCTCAAAATTATTCCACCCCTCTAAATTTCTTCAAAAACCATCAACACTTCATTATGACGCAGCACAGCTCCCATCCACAGCATCTTTTACTTGCAAGGAGCGGTGAGGCCACAGGATGGGGCGGCTCCGCTCGGTTGGGCGCTCAGGTCATCTCCCAGCAAGTGGTCACTGGGCCAGATGCTGCCCAGAAATGCAAAGAGAGAGGTAAAACAGCCTTGCAAAAGACCAATTGCAACTTGGCAGTGAAAGGTTGCAAAAACTGGTCTGTCTTCACCCGGCTGTGTCAGCTGGGCAAATAAGAGACATCCCTTGCATGGGTAACCTGTGAGGCAGGTTTATCTATGGGAGGTTGATGGCTCACATTTGTCTGTCCTCTCCTTGCTGTGGTGGAAACCAAAGTTTCACAGCTTCTGCTCCAGACCTTCCTTGGTGACCACAAATTAATTGAGCCAAGAACACAGAATCACAGTATCATAGAATTGTCGAGGTTGGAAAGGAGCTTTCAGATCATTGAATCCAACCATCAACTCAACACTGACAAAAAAACCCACCACTAAATCGTGTCACTAAGCACTATGTCAACTTAAATATCCCCAGGGATAGTGTCTCAACCACTTCCCTGGGAAGCCCATTCCAATGATTCATAACTGTTTGTGTAAAATTTGTTCCTAATATCCAATGTGAACCTCCCATGGCACAACTTGAGGCCTTTTCCTCTTGTCCCATGGCTTGTTACTTGGGAGAAGAGACAAACCCCTCTGGCTACACCCTCCTTTCAGGGTGTTGTAGAGAGTGAGAAGGTCTCCCCTCAGCCTGCTCCAGGATGGACAACGCCAGCTCCCTCCAACGCTCCTCATAAGACACCCCACCCAACCCCACAGCAGCTTCGTTATCCTTGTGCTATGCGAGGTGGGCTGCAATACACTGGGAAACCCTGCCCTCCACCAGTAACAGAGAAGAACCAACAGCAAGGACTTACCATCCATGTCAAGGCGTTGCATGATAATTGCCAGCTCCACCTCACTGGGCATGTATCCCAAGGAACGCATTGCCATGCCCAGCTCCTGCTTGGATATAAAGCCATTCCCATCCCTGTCCAGCACCCGGAAAGCTTCGCGGATTTCTGTAAAGGAGAAGGAAGAGAAAAGTTATTATTGTGGAGGACTCCCATGGACTGAGCCATGGACTGTCACTTCTTCTCCAGAAGAGAAGGTTAGGACCTGAGCCCTCTGTGCCTCAGTGTCTCCAGCCCCTGGGAGCAGCAATAGTGCTCCTCTGTACAAGATGACTTCAACACAGAAGTGCTCACCTGGCAGCCAGTGATTGTCACAGCACGGAACCATTTTGTTCCCAGAATTAATTCCAACAAAGAGACTGTCAGACGGACAAAGCGTTTTAAACCTGGTATATCTGCCTCCTGTCTTTACTAGCTGCTCTCCACTCCTGCAGCACACCAAGGGACCCCCCCCACATCTGCCACCTCGACAGCTCTGCACCTTCCCCGCTCCTCACTCACCTCTCAGCTTGAAGCCCCACCACCGAACTTCCCAGATGTGACTGTTCCAATCACCAGAAAGAGAAATCACCAGATGGCATCCCAGGCTGCATAGAAGTGTGGTCAGGTGGGNGGGGCCATAGGACAAGGAGGGGATGGTTTTAAACTGAAAGAGGAGAAACTGAGATGATATTTCAGGAAGAAATTCTTTGCTGTGGTGAGACTCTGGCACAGGTTGCTCAGAGAAGCTGTGGCTGCCCTATTGGTGCAGATTGGAGAGGCCAGGCTGGAGAGGGCTTGGAGCAACCTGGTCTGGTGGGAGGTGTCCCTGCCCAGGGCAAGGGGTGGGAATGCATTGTCTTTAAGGTACCTTCCAACCCAAAACATTTTATGATTCTATGATTCTATGAAATCGGAACATTTCAGCCAGCTGGGAGCCTGGTTACTTGAAAGGGTTTGGTTGGAGGTGGCGATTGAGAGTGGCACTGATTTCTTAGTTTTTGTTAAACACTCTTTACCCCTTGCTGTGGAGAGGAAAACTCAGGATGCTTTATCATATCTCTTTTGGGAATAAGGATATATGAAAAGCAAGCATGCTGGGGCCCCCTGGAATTTTGTTCAAAGGAGTCTAATCTTCATGTGAAAGCATTTTATTGGAGATGTGGGAGGGCAAATATTTTGGGGGGCGGGAAAACCCAAATAATTAAAAAATGCTCTATTTTCGATCAGGAAACAGATTGGATGGAAAAAGTTTGTCCATCCCTGGGTACTTCAGGCATTAAGACTTAGGTGAGAAAATATTCTCAGTCCTCCCATGGACTCCTGGCATGTAGGTTCCCTCTGCTCCCATGAACGAGGGAGGCACCGGACTCTACAGCGCAGTCACAGGAAAGGTGATGGGTGATGCTTGCTCTTGCTGGGAGAAAATCAGGAGCATCATAACCCACCAGGAAACGTCTTCAGTGATGTCTTTGCTAAGAAGTTATTTAAAACCTTGCGATTCAAAGGCTGCTTCTAAATCACCTCACATCAAAGTTCACCACCTCTCCTTACACCACCAGTGCTTGAGCAAAGTCTGCTCCGATCTCCGTGTGCTGCTCTCCGCCATCTGTAATACCCTGGTGATATGCCAGGCTCAGGGCACCTCCATGACTCATTGCTTCATCTGCACCACAGCTGTGGTTATCTTAATGAGATACAATCAATTTTTAATCCAGCCAAAAGGCCCACTGACGCAGAAAGGGAAGATCCTAATAATTCCAATTAATATTGGGCCAGACCTGCAATCTCTACACTTTGGGTTCAGGGATGCATCAACCGTGGCTTCTTAAATGCTACACCTTGTCTCCCTGCCAGCCCAAGCTGCTGTGAGCTCAGTGATACGAAAAGATGGTGAAGCTGCTCAAAGCAAGTTCAGCTGGAAATATTGGTACATAATGCAAAGAGCCTTTGGAGTAGGAACGAATCCCATTAGAAACTGCCAGCTGTAGTGAAATCTATTTTCATATGCTGTGCTGAAAGCTAAAGTGCAGTAAATATTACATTGAAATCAATTAATTTTAAAATAAACTTTTGACAGCTGAAGATGAAAGAACTAAAAATATTGCAGAGAGCTGAGAAAGTATTTTAGAAAATAAAATAAGAGTATACCTTCAGAAAAGTTTACACGTGACGTAGACAGATCCAAATCCATCTACGGATTATCCAAATGAATAATTATGTTTGTGGGGTATCCGAATGCCAATGTGTAATGAGCATCCTCTCCAGGTATGCTGATTTCAGAAATCTCATTTAACAGCACCACAACCTTTGAGCCTCAATCATGGGAGAAAACCCAACACATTTGGGGTCCAGCTCTGTTCCATACCTCTCAGGAACATGAACTTTTGACCAATCCTGAAACATCTTCATACATCAACCCCTGACCCCAGATGGAGCCTTTTTTTCACTCGTCGGTCTATAAATACCACTTGTGCAGAGGTATATTTGAAGAGCTATTTATAGGTTGAACACACTGTACATGCAGCAGCTGTGACCTCAGTTGATGCCTCCTCTTTATCTTTACAAGTACCACCACCTCCTTATCAGCTTTTCTTTATAGTGATTCCTTCCCCTCCGATGTACTCACAGGTGCTGCCCTGCACAGCACCCAGCGTGTGAGCCATGGGGCTGAGCATCATCCCTGAAGGCAGCCCCACCAGCTCTGCTGGCTCTGCTGAAAAGCNTTGGTTGGAGGTGGCGATTGAGAGTGGCACTGATTTCTTAGTTTTTGTTAAACACTCTTTACCCCTTGCTGTGGAGAGGAAAACTCAGGATGCTTTATCATATCTCTTTTGGGAATAAGGATATATGAAAAGCAAGCATGCTGGGGCCCCCTGGAATTTTGTTCAAAGGAGTCTAATCTTCATGTGAAAGCATTTTATTGGAGATGTGGGAGGGCAAATATTTTGGGGGGCGGGAAAACCCAAATAATTAAAAAATGCTCTATTTTCGATCAGGAAACAGATTGGATGGAAAAAGTTTGTCCATCCCTGGGTACTTCAGGCATTAAGACTTAGGTGAGAAAATATTCTCAGTCCTCCCATGGACTCCTGGCATGTAGGTTCCCTCTGCTCCCATGAACGAGGGAGGCACCGGACTCTACAGCGCAGTCACAGGAAAGGTGATGGGTGATGCTTGCTCTTGCTGGGAGAAAATCAGGAGCATCATAACCCACCAGGAAACGTCTTCAGTGATGTCTTTGCTAAGAAGTTATTTAAAACCTTGCGATTCAAAGGCTGCTTCTAAATCACCTCACATCAAAGTTCACCACCTCTCCTTACACCACCAGTGCTTGAGCAAAGTCTGCTCCGATCTCCGTGTGCTGCTCTCCGCCATCTGTAATACCCTGGTGATATGCCAGGCTCAGGGCACCTCCATGACTCATTGCTTCATCTGCACCACAGCTGTGGTTATCTTAATGAGATACAATCAATTTTTAATCCAGCCAAAAGGCCCACTGACGCAGAAAGGGAAGATCCTAATAATTCCAATTAATATTGGGCCAGACCTGCAATCTCTACACTTTGGGTTCAGGGATGCATCAACCGTGGCTTCTTAAATGCTACACCTTGTCTCCCTGCCAGCCCAAGCTGCTGTGAGCTCAGTGATACGAAAAGATGGTGAAGCTGCTCAAAGCAAGTTCAGCTGGAAATATTGGTACATAATGCAAAGAGCCTTTGGAGTAGGAACGAATCCCATTAGAAACTGCCAGCTGTAGTGAAATCTATTTTCATATGCTGTGCTGAAAGCTAAAGTGCAGTAAATATTACATTGAAATCAATTAATTTTAAAATAAACTTTTGACAGCTGAAGATGAAAGAACTAAAAATATTGCAGAGAGCTGAGAAAGTATTTTAGAAAATAAAATAAGAGTATACCTTCAGAAAAGTTTACACGTGACGTAGACAGATCCAAATCCATCTACGGATTATCCAAATGAATAATTATGTTTGTGGGGTATCCGAATGCCAATGTGTAATGAGCATCCTCTCCAGGTATGCTGATTTCAGAAATCTCATTTAACAGCACCACAACCTTTGAGCCTCAATCATGGGAGAAAACCCAACACATTTGGGGTCCAGCTCTGTTCCATACCTCTCAGGAACATGAACTTTTGACCAATCCTGAAACATCTTCATACATCAACCCCTGACCCCAGATGGAGCCTTTTTTTCACTCGTCGGTCTATAAATACCACTTGTGCAGAGGTATATTTGAAGAGCTATTTATAGGTTGAACACACTGTACATGCAGCAGCTGTGACCTCAGTTGATGCCTCCTCTTTATCTTTACAAGTACCACCACCTCCTTATCAGCTTTTCTTTATAGTGATTCCTTCCCCTCCGATGTACTCACAGGTGCTGCCCTGCACAGCACCCAGCGTGTGAGCCATGGGGCTGAGCATCATCCCTGAAGGCAGCCCCACCAGCTCTGCTGGCTCTGCTGAAAAGCCTGTCCCAAACAGTGGTCCATGAAGGTGTGGCGCCATGGCTGGCACTCACCTTTATTTCCAGCTGTTAAATTTCATTAGGTGAAGCTAAAAATATGCCAGCACTTTCCCGACATGACTTTTCCAAAGAAGTCGCCATGGCAACTGATGCTCCTGGCTCAGAACTGGGAGCAGACGTGGTCCATGGAGTAAGTCTCTCAGCTAAGACATGGCCAGGGCTCGGGAGAAACTTTGAGAACTCTTCCATTTCAGCTGGAAGCTGCTCTGTATTCGGATGCTTTACCCTTGTCGAGAAAAGGAGAGCCCTGTTTTGTTTTTAAAAGAAGAGGTTTGGTTAGGATAATGGGGGGAGTGGGTGTCAGAGTGATGCTGTCCCAGCAGCTGCCTTGTCCCTTGCCCAGCCCTCCACACTGAACCACACACTTATACTCAGATTACACCTCCCTTGGGGCAAATATTAATATTTATTCCCCTTTCCACTAGATAGTATCTTCATTTTGCTCTCAAATAGAGGAATGTGACAGAGAGCTATATTAGAGTATAAAAGGGAAAAAAAAGAAGAGAAAGTACAGAAAGATTTAGAGAACAGAAAGTAGCCCATTTTCCTGTTCAGGAAATGTCACTTCTTCTCCAGAAGAGAAGGTTAGGACCTGAGCCCTCTGTGCCTCAGTGTCTCCAGCCCCTGGGAGCAGCAATAGTGCTCCTCTGTACAAGATGACTTCAACACAGAAGTGCTCACTTGGCAGCCAGTGACTGTCACAGCACGGAACCATCTGACTCTCAGAATTAATCCCAATGGCAGGAGCGAGTAATGCTGCTGCAAAGAGACTGTACACAATGCTTAATGCTGAGCAGCATTCAAGGGAATGAGGTGAGAGCAGGGACCAGCATCCTTTCTAAAATCTCGCTTAATGATCTCAAGGAGGGAGCAGACACAACATTAATTAAATTCCCAAATAATGCACGATTGGAAAGAATCATAAAATCATAGAATGGTCCAGGCCAGAAGGGACCTCTAGGGTCATCTAGTCCGACCTCCCCGCAGTCAGCAGGGACACCCCCAACTAGACCAGGTTTCACTCTGATCTCTCAGTCTCCTGATATATTGCTGCATCTTTGGCTCAGGAGGTTCTACCCTCTACCCTCAACCAAACGACTCATAATGTGGGTCTTTCTTTTGAGCATCCACAATCAAAAAAGTCATAAATAGGAGCGTTAGGATGGGTGTTGGCTGCATGTGCACGTGTCTCATTTCTATTTGCTGGACAGAAAGCATCTTTTTAAACGTCTTGGCATTTGGGACTCCATACTGCATGCCACTGTCCTTCTGCAGGAGATGACATGGAGCCAGCACTGCACCTCCTGCTGTTTCCAGAGGGGCAGTTCAATCTCCTGGACCCTGTGTGCCTGCAGGCATGTTGGATGGGGTATTCAAGGCAACCTTCATGAAACAAACTTCTTTTGACTTGTTCCACACAAAACTCTGTAGCCAAAAGAAAGGAGAGGGCAACGTATCTCCAAACACACAGATTGAGGCAAAATGGGTAAGTTCAGAGAGTTCTGTAATACTTGCATTTTCTTCTCTTGTACTTCTTTTGCTCTTCTCCCATTGGGGATTATTGAGTCACTGGAAAATGACTTGCAAACACCCCACCTCTGTTTATCTCCAGGCAGCTGAAGCTCGGGCACTGCACACTGATGGTGAAAGCTCTTCTGCCCTTGCTTGGACCCTGCGCTGGTTTGGCTTATGGTCCTCTCCAGCTCTGCTCTCTGTGATGGGACCCTTGCTAAGGAGGGCAGTCAGACTCAGGGCTTTTATGAGGCTTTCTGGAAGTGTTTGTAACCCAGGATGTTCAAGGTAGGGTAAAAAATTCATTACTCATTTTTAATGGAAAAGAAAAAAAA
>VXBJ01001542.1:173001-184364 GCA_013400055.1 Nycticryphes semicollaris | reverse complement strand
ATGGAGAGAAGAACCTGTGGGCCTCAGTCTGAGTGGGCAGGGAGGAGAGGACTGACTCTCATCAGCCCACCCCAGGTAGGACTACCCGTGGCAGAAGATTTAGCCATGGTGGGTGATGCTGCAAGCCCAACCCCACAGCTCCATGTGATGGTGTATCAGAGCTGAGCACCTCTTGGGATGCTCAACGGGTATCACAGTGTCTGTGGGATACCAGGCAGGAGGCACGTCCTGAGGAGATGCAAGGGGATTTCCACAACAGAAGCAAAATGTCAAAAAGCTCTTTAATCCCTCACGTTCCTACCTGAAGTCCCATCCTGAGTTCCCATCCTACTGTGATTTCTGCTTCACTGCAGAAGAAAAGACTGAATCACAGAGGTATTGACATGGGTAGGGTGAAATTGGGACCTTTGGTCCTTAAGTCTACTCAGAGACATATGGTATGTTTTTTCCCGTTGTGAAGCCTTCCTGCCTCCTGCTGCCTTGAACAGACTTCAGACTGCACACACAGAGATTAGAAAATCACACTGATTGTTAAAATGCATGATTACCAATATTTCCATAATCACAGACAAACATGTCAGCTTTAAATGGCCCTACTCTCAGGTTCCCTACCTGTAAAACAGAAAACAAGGCATTTTCTACAACTTTCAAAGACTATTTCCAGAGCTGACCGAGGCCTCAGACAACGGAAGAACCATGATCAGAAAATCTAGAGATAAGAGAGGGTTTATGCTGCAGAAGATATTATTAAGAGGCCTTCAGAAGCAGGGAAAGTTGTTCTGTGCTAATAAATCCCTGAAGGTTTTGCTGCCCTTGAGTTCAGTGACATGGCTGAGATATCCATAGTCATATAAAGATTGTAGTTCAGTAGGCAGCTGTGTTGATTGCCAAAGGCAAGATCAACAAAACAATCATTATCATGATTCATATCAATTAGGTTTTTTACAACTGGTGGAAAGCCAAAACCTTCAGCTCAGTAGGTGGTCTGTTCCAATGGCTAAGCCTCAGAGGATGGCAGAGCAATCCCTTTGTCCTCTGACTTCACCGGGACTTGAACACGGACCTAACAACTTCGAGTCACAAACAAACTTGGGAGCTTTGGACAGATGATAGAACCATAGGATCATAGAATGATTTAAGTTGGAAAGGATCTTAAAGACCATCTAGTTTGAGCACCCTGCCAGAGGCAGGGACACCACCCACTAGACCAGGTTGCTCAAACCCCCATCCAAGGCAGTCTTGAACACTTCCAGGGATGGGGCATCCACAACTTCTCTGGGCAACTTGGCCAGTGTCTCACCTCCTTCATAGTGAAAAGTTTGTTCCTGAGATCTACCCTAAATCTACCCTCTTCCAGTTTGAAACCATTATCCCTTGTCCTATCACTACATGACCTTGTAAAAAGTCCCTCCCCAGCTTTCTTGTAGGCTCCCTTCAGATACTGGAAGCCTTCTACAGAATCTCCCTGGACCCTTTGCTTCTCCAGGCTAAACAACTCCAACTCTTTTAGTTTGTCCAAATAGCAGAGGTACTCCAGCCATCTAAGCATCTTTGTGGCCTTCCTCTGGACCCGTTCAAACTGGTCCATGTCCTTCTTGTGCTGAGATCTCCATAGCTGGACATAGCACTGCAAGTAGGGTCTCACAGGGGCTGAGAAAGCAGAATGACCTCCCTTGACCTGCTGGTCACACTTCTTTTAAAGTACCCCAGGACACAGTTGGCCTTCTCCTGAGTTTCAGTCAACTCTGTCGGTACCAGAGTCCTCAGTTATATACATTTCTGCAAGAAAGCATGAACTTAATGCAGGTGTGATAACATCATTCTTCCCTATGTACCCCTCATTTTAATCTCAGTTAACAAACAAAGTGTTCTCCCGTCTTTGGCTAGAAATACATGTGGGAGAAGTATTTTACTGAGCAGGTCTCATCCCAGGACAACAGCAGCCAGGAGCCAGCTGCCTGCAGAGCTGGAACAGTTCATCCAGCTGCAGCTTGCTGTTTGTGCCCCAGGATAGGAGTTGGGGAGTTGCAGCTGCCAGGTTGGATGAATATTTTGGCAGACTGAATGCAACCCAGAGGATGAACATTTCTGGCTGACCCAGGCCTTGCTTGTTCTCTGTCTTATGCATGTCCGTTCTCCAACAAGGCAAAGGTCTCTTGACCCAGGTTGTGGCCTGGGTGTGTGTCTCAGGACATTAAGCTCCAGTAAAAGTCAAGGTACTTACAAGGCAGAAACTGCAATACCCAACAACTCCTCACATCATCCCATGTATCTGGCTATAAATGACTGTTGAATTTCAAAACTAATTCATTTTTCCAGATTCTCAGCTTCCTAAGCATTTACAACTTAAAATACTTATCTCTCCCATTACCTCAACCAACTTGTTGATATGTCAAATGAGGAACACGTTGGCAAATTGGCTGCAAATGTTTCTTCTCCTTCCTCTACCCTGTCCAAAATACACAGATTACACCATCCTGAACTCAAATAAACTCCCAACTGTGTTTATTTCAGAGCTGTAAAGCTGATTTGACTGTTCAAATTGATACAAGGAAATAGAAACAAATCACTTTACAGCCTCCAAGTTGGCTTCTGCTGCCCAAACATCTTTCTTTGTGCCTCAGGCCTCAACAATCCTCCACTAAGTGGGTCTGAGCACAAACCATGTAGATGAGTTAGTTCTCACACATGGTTTTTAGGGCTTTTCATACTCAGGTCTTTATCTTTTTTCCCTTCTTGTAACTTCAAATATCTGTTTTTCTTTACTCATTCACATACTTACTCAAGACCTTGCCAGCGTCATTTTAAACCAAATTACATCTTCTTGAATGGTGCTGTCAGGCCATCTAGAAAGCTATCATACAACTTTTTTCTTCTAGTATAAACTATAACAAGAACTGTGTGAATAACTGATTTTTTTGTTTTAATGCTTGAACTGAAAATGTAAGAAAAAAATTAGTACTGGATGAGTCTTAAACTGTTTCATTTTTCTCAAAGGAATGAAAACAAGCACGAAAACACAATAACTGTTTTATTGCAGTACTTTTTTTCCTTTGAAAAATTATCGCTGAATTTAGCTAAACTAGGCTTTAAAACATCCAGACTGTAATTCTTTGATTTTCCTTCCCTGCATTTGATCTTTTTTATTTTCTTCTGACAAAGTACTCTGCTAAATACAGCTGTTATTGCTAGATGTGGAGTGACCTGAAACTGCTTTTTTAGCAATAAAAATGCATCGCTCTCTCGAAAATTATTCTTCTATTTCCAGAGAGAGATCTCTAACCTTTTCCTCTGTTATAGCACAAAACTCACAAAAGTAAGTGATTATTTNTGTTGATATGTCAAATGAGGAACACGTTGGCAAATTGGCTGCAAATGTTTCTTCTCCTTCCTCTACCCTGTCCAAAATACACAGATTACACCATCCTGAACTCAAATAAACTCCCAACTGTGTTTATTTTAGAGCTGTAAAGCTGATTTGACTGTTCAAATTGATACAAGGAAATAGAAACAAATCACTTTACAGCCTCCAAGTTGGCTTCTGCTGCCCAAACATCTTTCTTTGTGCCTCAGGCCTCAACAATCCTCCACTAAGTGGGTCTGAGCACAAACCATGTAGATGAGTTAGTTCTCACACATGGTTTTTAGGGCTTTTCATACTCAGGTCTTTATCTTTTTTCCCTTCTTGTAACTTCAAATATCTGTTTTTCTTTACTCATTCACATACTTACTCAAGACCTTGCCAGCGTCATTTTAAACCAAATTACATCTTCTTGAATGGTGCTGTCAGGCCATCTAGAAAGCTATCATACAACTTTTTTCTTCTAGTATAAACTATAACAAGAACTGTGTGAATAACTGATTTTTTTGTTTTAATGCTTGAACTGAAAATGTAAGAAAAAAATTAGTACTGGATGAGTCTTAAACTGTTTCATTTTTCTCAAAGGAATGAAAACAAGCACGAAAACACAATAACTGTTTTATTGCAGTACTTTTTTTCCTTTGAAAAATTATCGCTGAATTTAGCTAAACTAGGCTTTAAAACATCCAGACTGTAATTCTTTGATTTTCCTTCCCTGCATTTGATCTTTTTTATTTTCTTCTGACAAAGTNATCTCTCTGGTAACTTCTGAGGTAGCTTCTGCTTTACCATCCTTAATGGCAGAAGAGGAAGGACAGGGACAGGGACAGGAACTCTTAGCACCCTGCCTAGCAAGCTCTATTTACTGGTGGTGCAGCATAGGGATCAGGCCTGAGATTTTCCTGATACTGGAGGCATGGAAAACATAAACCATGTCCCAGAGATGACATATCTGATGTCAAAGGCAGCTTTATTTATAGTGTGTTTCTTCCATTGACTGTGTCACCACAGCATTTCAGCTCTTCCTAGAAACACAGGAAATCCCAGAGCAGCCTCATAGAGAGTATTTTACTCCGTAACAAGGACCCTTGGGTGCGTCTTGACCCCAAAGCTAAACCCGACTTTGGCTCCAGAAGAGGTGTTCAGATTAAGGGATTCAAACCAAGTGGAAGCAGCCCACGGCAATTCTCACTGCCACTGGCAAACTTCAGCCAGACCCCTGGCTTTCCAAGTCAACTTTTCATGACCCTCCAAACTAATTCCAACCTTTGCACTGGACTCAGTACAACTGGCAAATTAATATCATAAGCCTCATTAT
The DNA here is from genome assembly GCA_013400055.1 of Nycticryphes semicollaris. Taxonomy (NCBI): domain Eukaryota; kingdom Metazoa; phylum Chordata; class Aves; order Charadriiformes; family Rostratulidae; genus Nycticryphes; species Nycticryphes semicollaris. Next base: position 179,685 of record VXBJ01001542.1, on the reverse strand, counting down.
GTTCCTTTAGTCTCATAAACCCTACATTACCCAGGCACAGGCCATGGAGAAGGCACTCGAGGCCACACAGTCCTAAGAGTATGGCTTTTAAATAAGATGGCACTAGTTTGATGTTTCCTCTATGTAACTGGAAGCCTTCATTGAAACAAAAAGTTGCATTTTGAGCATTACAATAGAACCTAGTGCTAAACCTAACCTTGGCTGTAGATAAGGCATATCCTTCCATGTGAAAATTCACTGTGAATAAAACAAGCTGGTTTTCCTTCACATTCTCACCAAAGTTCAGCTGTAGGCTTGGGTCTGCAAAGTGTCTTTCAAATCCTATGAAAGTAACTTGAACAATAATATACGGAGTGAGAAAGGCATACACCATCACAAGAAACTTGAGCTTAAGGTACTCAACTAAATTTATATCAATATTCTCCATCAACAGAACTTGCAAATTTGAAAATAACTGTAGCTCTGTAGCCTCCAGGTTTATAGAGGATAGTCCTGTCTAAGCCCATACTGTGTCAGGAATACGTATTGCGCAAAAATTCAGAACAAGGCAACAAAATCAACTGAGAGCAACACACAGCAACAACAAAATTCAAACCTAATCATCATTTTGCAGCAATTTTTTGTATGATCATCACCCTATCTGAACTCTAGCCTCCTATGTCCTCATACTGCTGACCAAAAATTCGAAATACAGCATTTTTAATAATCCTGTACAAATCATCAACACAACTGGCCTGATCAAATTCTAAAATTCCAGTATTTTTAAATTTAGAAAAAAAAAACCAAAACTTTCATGAATATATTTAAATTCTAAATTCCCAAGACTTGCCTCCATTTTTTTGGAAATCACTTCTGCACCTGACACTAACCTTAAACCTCAGGCAATACACACTGCTTACCCTAATTTTGTGCCCCAAACTGGCTCACCCACCCAGCTGTGAGAGTAAACCCAGTGTTATTCACACACAGAGGATGAAATTAGGGATACATCACACGGAGATACCAAAAGCACATTTCCACCACTTTCCTCTTGAATAACTGTGATTTGCAGAAACTGGCTTTGGCTCTGCTTCTCTGTTTCACAGACCCTAATTCTAATTTGGTTCCTATCTCCCCCTCCCTCCTTCTCTTTCCTCTAGATAAGTCAAACATTGACCTAATCCTGGCTCCCCAGCCTTTCTTCTCTGGAAGCTCAACCTGGATACATCTCCAACCCTTGGCTGGGCTATATACAGTACTCACACTTACAAGTGAAACATAGAAGGAGGTCTGGCAAAATGCTCTTTCTTTTTTCTCCCCCTTCCCTTCCCTTTCCTCACAAGTGTCAATGTTTCATCTAAAATATGTCACAGCACAGACCTTAGTCTCATTTGTCTCCTGTACCATGGGCAGTAACCCCACTTAAATGTTAGCTACGGACTAAGCATCCCAGCTCCCACCATAACCACCAATTATAGTTCTCCCAGCACAGTAACATAACCACATAACTGGTAAAAAATGCCCTTTGCATAAAAAAAATAGATCGATAAACTGGGACCCTATTTCAGTCAGCCTCCCAAAACCAAAAGGCAGATTCTGGTGTCAGTTGAAGTCCTCAAGGAGAAGCATATTGGCAACATCACCTGCCTCCATGGGGAAGGCTAAACCTTAGACAACACTTGGCATAACCCAAGGGACCCTTGGTGTGAGCCAGCTATGCTCTTTTCACCCACCCAGCTCACAGGGCACACTTACACCATGGTGCCCAGAACAGGTCACCTGGGAAAGGCCATCTACCTAAAATCTTAGACATGACAGACAGTTTAGGTATGTTGGTACAGGTTTAGGCAGCACAGGAAGGCAAAAAGAACCAAGAAATTGGGCTGGGATGCCGCAGACAAAGAAATGGAGGTGAAAGTTGTAAGAAAGGAAACAAGTCCCAACATGAATGCAATGATTACAACTCCATCTTACATGGGAGCTTACAGCTTGATGGTGGGACTTCACCAAAGATACAGGAGGTCTGCTGAGCTATGCAATACAGCCTCCAACATCCAAGTTGAATGAATTCTGCCCAATCCATAAGCACACCAGAAAAATAAGCAATTGCACACTTGAACTTTCACCTTTCAGAATTAGGGATGCTCCTTTCAAGAGGGTACCATCACAAAATATCTTCTGGCCTGCTCAGGGAACAATTTCCACGGCATTTCTGCTGGGAGAGTGAGTTTTTCCTTTGCCTTGCTCCACAAATTCCTCATTTAATAACTTTGCCACAGCAGTCAGAATTCCTGGACCATGAGCAAGTACTCGTATTAGAATTAGGATTAAACTAATTTGTGCATGTAATCTCACCCTCTTAATTCTCAAATTTAATTTAAAAACCTTTTTTAATTTCTGATAAATAATACTTATCGCTTATTAGAAACATTATTTAATCAGTTTGCACAAGCTTTCAACTTTATCAGATGCTTGTCACAACCCTGCGTATAATTTTAGCATCCTGCTTGAACACAAATATATTGGCCACCAAAACATGCCACAGATGTCTTCTGAGGGCAAGAGGTATTTGTTTTTTCAGTTACATGATCTTATAGTTCTCCCAGCACAGTAACAAAGCACCAGGGGAAAAAATTGTAGCCACAAAACAAAGAACTGCACAGAAATCTCAGGAGAGAGCAATTTTCTCTTTAAAATCTCTAAGTGCTACTCAACCTCTAGTGTTCCAGTTTTCCATCTTGAATCCTCTCCTTGCTTCATGTGTAACTTGATATTACAGATATACTATCTTGCAATTTTTAAAGAGTAAAGAGAAAACTAAATATTGTGAAAAACCCACCCTAGAAGAATAACAGCTGTTGTCAATTTTTCATGTTAGAGATTTTTCTGAAGATGGGTGGTGGGTGTTGGTGGGTTGCTCTGCACACCTTTTCAAAATTTCGAAATCTTCCACAAAACAGCATTTCAGTCCTACCAGGAGCTCTCAAGCTATAAATATGTAATTTATATATAAAGCTATATATATATATATCAAGCTATAAATATATAATATACTTGGTATAGTAGATGTAGGGTATAGATGTAGTCACAAGCAGAAGGTGGTGCAGACCTGCCTTGATACATGCCCCAATTCAGTAGCGTGCAGGAACCTCGCTCGCTCCCGTAGCAAATAAGTCCCTGCTCGCAAACAGGGCCAGAAAGAACTTTCATGTACAACGGCACAAATCCAGAGCAGCTCTGCTGAGGTTGATGTATATGACCCTTCTCCTGCTTGCTTATATTAGTGCTATTCTATTAACAACGGGGGAATAAAAACCTGAGATGGAAACCAGACTCCATCAAGGCAACTCTGGGCTCGAGCTGCTGCCGGCAAAGGAAGCCCGGGCTATGGAGAGGTGCCAGGCTCTGCCAGGAGTCTAGGCAGCTGAGAAGTTGTTATCTGCAGATCTTCTATCCTAGGATTTGATGGAAAGGCTGTGCACATCACTGTACCCCCTCCATAGAATGTTCAAAAGGTTTAAGGCCACTTCTCCAGCATAAATGCCACTCACTGGCACCTGAGCAGTGAGATTGCCACCCGGGTGTAGATACCAAACCCACATAATCCTACAGAAGCCCTACTTTTTTTCATATTATTCTTGTCAGTAAGTCCCAGTGCTATTAGCAGCTTGGGAAATTTGGCCTGTCGTCTATAATCTTTGAAGTGCAAACTTCAGACTCATGCAGAAGTGACATCTGTATTTTTAGGTGAGCAAAACCGCAGACTTCAAAGGTTCATGCATTAGTCTGTGAAGCTTCTTAAAGATTGTCACCTGAGTTTCTCAAAAGCTGGCTGAAAATGCATCCATACATCCAGATAAATGTGTTCTTTGATCTCAGTGATAAAAACAACTGTTTTTCTACATGTAAACTCCATTTTTTGTAAATGTTTATGAACTGTGGGAAATTATGTCTCTGCCAGAATTTAAAATAAAGCGATTCAATGGATTTGCCTTACATTTACCATTCATTATGCTCACTAACATTGCAGGAATCCCAACGGAGTTTTCAAGGAAGGTTCACAGTGTTGTAGTTACCAGGGAAACACACAATAAATTGTTGCTATCTAAAAAAGAAAATCCCCATTAACTTTCTATTAAAGAGCAAGGGATGTGAACTATATGGAGAAATGCCTTTATGGTTACCCCATTAAAATGTTGTATGTTTTGTTTCAAGATTTAACCAAATATTGGCCAAGCTCTGACATTTTTATTCATTGTGAACAGCACCTAACACTTTACAGTCTGTGGTTTACCATGCATTGTTAAAGACAGTCCCTTTTTCAGCTGGGCCAGCCCAGGAACAGCAGACACCGTGTGATCATTACTGCTATTAAAACATTTACAGGCAAAGTTTTGTTGGAGGGAGGTTTGATTCTTTCACGCCAAGCTAGCAAAACCAGCAGTGCATTTCACAACAAAGTGAAAGGGTTTTGCCAACCTCCCTGGCTCGTTCAAGACATTCAATCCCAGTAAAAGGGTTTACAGGTTGAACAACCAACTCACTCTCATGGTATAGACAAGATATCTCAGCATATTCCCACATTAGTTTTTGGGGCTTTGGAGCACAATTTTGTATGTACACAGATAACCTTGGCCCTACAGATCAGTGGTGGAGAGATGGATACACCAACCCAGAACAAGGTATGTCCTGGTGCTCCAGGGAGCGAGAATAGGCTTTTTCAGCCTGGAGAAGAAAAGTCTCCATGAAGATCTCAGAGCAGCTTTTTAGTACTTAAAGAGGGCCTACAGGACAGATGGGACAAACTTTTTAGCAGGACCTGTTGTGACAAGGGGTAATGGTTTTAAACTAGAAGAGGGAAGATTTACACTAGAGGGAATATTTATACTAGATGTAAGGAAAAATTTTTTTACAATGAGGGTGATGAGACACTGGCCCAGGTTGCCTACAGAGGTTGGAGATGCCCCATCCCTGGAAACATTCAAGGTCAGGTTGGATAAAGCTCTGAGCATCCTGGTCTAGTTGCAGATGTCCCCAGTCACTGCAGGGAGTTTGGACTAGATAACCTTTAAAGGTCACTTCCAACTCAAACTGTTCTATGATTCTGTGATTCTATGAACATGGCATGACATCAACTAAGCAGCCAGACAGAGGTACTAGAATACTTCCTTGATCAAGCCTTCTTTGACCTCTTGCAGATCAGGTGGGCAATAATCGTCACCCTCAACTGCCACCTCTCAAAGGGAGTTGATGTTCTCAGTCTTTTGTCAGTTCCCAGCCTTTGAAACTGACCACAAAAGCTGCTCCAACCTTACTGCAACATGAACAGGCTGCCTAAAAGCATCACAGTGGCAGCTAAATCTTCCTTCCTCCACACTAATATGTCCTAAAAGCACATTTCTTCCCTGTCCTCTCTTTCACACCCATCAGTTACAGTATCTCAGCTGGGCAGAAGGTAACTTCCAATAAAGGACATTAATTTCTCTAGCTGCTCCAACATGATTCATATTTGTCTGCCCATGTCTGTCACACTCAAGCCTTACAGAGTCCTTGAATCACTAATGTGAGTAAAAAGGATTATTCTCATTTAAGAGGTCACCCCGAATAAGTGAGAGACATTCACTAGCTGACTTCCCCAAGTTTCCGCTGTCAGTTAACAAGATGGCATAGGTATCATCCAGTTTCTTGCTGTATTATTCCCATCCTTGCTAGTGTCTGGATTAAGGAAGGAGTTCATTTCATTGGAGCTTATGTTAGGACATCTAAGCTTTGTACCCCCGGAGGGGACCTTCAGAAATCTTTCCGGCAAATGGAAACAACATTATGGGTCAGATGAATGAGGAAATTAGTTTTTTCCTCCTGAGGAGACAGAGCAATGGCTGCCTCTGAAAGTGAAGACATGCAGCTCATGGTTAATGTGAAGGAGACAGAGAGTCATGATAAAGTAAAATTTCGGAAGATGGTGACATTACAGGAATGGCAGATGCTGTGCTAAAGAAGTGATATAATGAGAGCTCAGGTGAGAGTTTTAATTTCCTGGATGAAAAAGAAAATCAAGTTTCAGGAAACGTCACTCAGAAAGGGTTTGCAAGATTTGTACACAGTCTGGATGTGAAGCTCTAGACCAAACTGGAAGAAAAGTGAGAGCTGCAAGCAGGGTAAAGGTGGTGGAAGAGAGCAACAGGAAAGAGGTGGGAAAGAGAAGACACAGTGACCCCAGGAGCTCTATAAGCAGGAATTTTCCTTGGCATATCAGTGGATCCATTCCTGTGGCAGGTCAGACATATTGACCATCTGAAAACATCTCGTACTTCTCCTGTCCCTTCTGTTGTAAGAAGAGGCTGCTCCTGCTGATGGTCACATCGCTAAGGCCCTAAGACCCAAGGGAAGGGAGGGAAATTGGGTTCTCTCTGAAGACAGGTTAGCTCCCAGGTCACCTTGCTGGTTTCTCTGAACACCTAATGTCCAGTGCATTGTGGTAGAAATGAAACACTACTGAGGTCAGACACTTGGCGTCGCACAGCTTCACACTGTGGATTTAGCCTTAGCTTTAAATCAGTGTCACCAAGGTGTAAACTGATGGAATGAAAGTCCCATTTTAGTCAGCTGGCCTAAGAAGATGACCAGTTTTCTTTTTCATCTCCTTATTTTTGCTTTTACTGCTCTGTTTCTTAAATCCATTCCTAAAACAAGGAAACCCTTTTT
>VXBJ01001542.1:151970-168707 GCA_013400055.1 Nycticryphes semicollaris | reverse complement strand
GAAGAAGAGGAGGAAGAGGAAGAGGAACAATAAATCCACTCCCTCCATGCTTCTTCCTGCAGCTGGACAGAACCTGGGAATTTCCTTGCTCACAACCACACAACACACTCATGAGCCAGGTTTTGGGGGGTGTCCGCTCCTTGCACAACCACATTTGTTGCTTTAGACCACTCGACACCTTCTACAGTTCTCCTCCCTCCTTAGGATCAGTCAGACTGAGTGCTGGTTAGTTTTCTTTTTCACAGTTACACCTAAGAGCGTTGTTAGCCCTTACACCCAGCCCCAGGCTGATGCTTGTGCATGAAGGTCACCTCAAAGACTCTTGCTGTGGTGGAGACGAGCTGCCGGCAGAGAGAGCCAAAGCACCAGGCAGCCAGCGCTGCGCAGTGCAATTTGCAGGACTGCACACAGCATTGTGCTGCCAGGGGTGGAGAGGAAAACAGCTTTTGATGCTCAAGGACCTTCTTATGAGGGCATTCAGGGCCACAGATGTTTTCACCATCCTCCAGTCAGTGTTCCTCCCCACCTTCCCTCCAGTCAGGCATCCCTTCTCAGCCTGTCCTGCTGCTGCTACAGGCTTTAACGCTGACATCNAAAAAAGAAGAAGAGGAGGAAGAGGAAGAGGAACAATAAATCCACTCCCTCCATGCTTCTTCCTGCAGCTGGACAGAACCTGGGAATTTCCTTGCTCACAACCACACAACACACTCATGAGCCAGGTTTTGGGGGGTGTCCGCTCCTTGCACAACCACATTTGTTGCTTTAGACCACTCGACACCTTCTACAGTTCTCCTCCCTCCTTAGGATCAGTCAGACTGAGTGCTGGTTAGTTTTCTTTTTCACAGTTACACCTAAGAGCGTTGTTAGCCCTTACACCCAGCCCCAGGCTGATGCTTGTGCATGAAGGTCACCTCAAAGACTCTTGCTGTGGTGGAGACGAGCTGCCGGCAGAGAGAGCCAAAGCACCAGGCAGCCAGCGCTGCGCAGTGCAATTTGCAGGACTGCACACAGCATTGTGCTGCCAGGGGTGGAGAGGAAAACAGCTTTTGATGCTCAAGGACCTTCTTATGAGGGCATTCAGGGCCACAGATGTTTTCACCATCCTCCAGTCAGTGTTCCTCCCCACCTTCCCTCCAGTCAGGCATCCCTTCTCAGCCTGTCCTGCTGCTGCTACAGGCTTTAACGCTGACATCAAGTCTGTCTGAGCTACCAAAAAAAAAAAAAGGTTCTCACCAGAAGGTGGTGCCCATCCTCCACAAAACAGGGGGGCAAGCGCTTCACGGCACTTTAGCTTTGGGGGCAACACCTCAAAACCCACCCACGCTCCTCCAAAATAGTCACAGAGCACCTGATGCCAGACTCCCTCAGAAAGCAGGGTGGCATTTTCACAGTTGTAACCTGCAGTGTAGCTCACTGGGGTGCTGTGCAGTGTGTTTGCTCTTAAGGGTTTATATCTTAATGGACTTTTTAATGAACAGAGCCCTGCAACTGTAATTAGGAGTTTAATAAAGCCATAATCCTGCCTGGATATTAATTTGCTATTTAAAGAGCACAACAGCCCTGAATCAAGGTGCTTATCTTTGCCTAAAGCCATATGTGGATACTGATCTCTGTGCAACACTTTGATGCTACCCCAATTTGCTCATGACGGTCCATCAAAGGCAGATGTGGAATGAGGAGCATGGAAAGGTCACAGATTTGCTTTGATATAGGAAGGCACCAGCAAAAAACATCAAGAGGGATACAAGCTTCAGCCAGTCCTCCAGTATTTTCTTGTCTCCTGCTGTCTGTGGCTGCACCGGCAATTTGCATTTCTTCCCTCCAGCTCACTGCCAGCCAGACATCAGCAGGCTCCCTTCTTAGTAGCTGCAGCAGCAGACAGGTACTGCTCGGTTACTTGGAAGAGGTTATGTCCCCTGTCCAACCAGCAGCTTGTCACACACTGCACCAGGATCTGGAGTGAGGGTGGGATGCTGCTGGGCACTTGTGTCATGTTCCTCTTCCTTCCTGCAGCTCTGTGTCACAGCTCCACAACAGCAGTGGGTCATTTCATGGTCCTCAGCCTTCAGAGGAGACACCACTGCCCTGGGCATCAGTTCACACCCCTCCTTTCTCCATCAAAACACCTAAGAATAAAGGTTTCACCATGGGGCTCTAAAGTACAGCAGACCATTGCCAGGGCACAACCTAAAAGATTTTCTAACCCATGGGCTTTGTGATTTACAGTTAGCTCTTCTCACCACCCGAAAGAGATGGAGCTTGGAGAGATCGTTGTGGCTGACCGTCCCAGTGAGAGGCAGCTGTACACGGAGCAGAAGCCAAGAGTCCAAGACCTGCTGGGGAGAAGCAGAAATAGGATCCACCAACTTTTTGGGTATCTCACAGGAGAAATGAAGGAATATGGAGAGTGGATGAAAAGTAAGCAGAGTGTGTTTGGGGCTGTCTGGCTAGGAAGAGCTAGCTGGGTACATCTACGTTGCCCACAGTACTTCCAGTGGTGAGGCACAAGATGAGGGGCTGTTCCGCCCCCTGAGTCACAGCAGAAACAACGTGGTCCAAGCTTGCGGCAAATTTCTGGCCTTTAAACCCAAATCATTTTATTCTCAGGAAGGGGATTTCACTCTATCTTCTTGCCATTACCATGGTTGCAGGCATAATTCAGCTCAGGCAAAAGACATCTTTTACACTTAATCAGCTATGTGTCATTAGCATGAGTCCCAGAATCATAAGTCAGGCCTGGGGGCTTGATCTTGTTGGCAAGTGCTTTGGGTCAACGACTGCCTCCAAATCTGAGCGTGGGCTGGAGAAGAGGACTTGACTCCTGACTGTGTGGGCAAAGGCTATTGTATTACCGGCCCTGGGGGAGCAATAAGTGCTGTGGCTGTGACGTTGCTATAAAATACAAAGCAAGTACTGAGATCTCAAAGGTTTGCTGTCCAGACAGGAACAATACATGAGCAGATGGTCCGCATTACCTAGAATTATATGGGATTTGGGGCTTTGAGAGGCTATGTAAGATTGTGAGTCCTCTGTCAAGGCTAGTTTCATTAGCAGTACAACTCCACCAATGGGAGAGAAATAAGAAAAAGTCATGTACACAGCCAGACTGTAGAGTGGCTACAGTTGGTAGAGGAGATAGGCTGAGATGCCTCCAGGCAGGCTGGCAGTGTGATTCCCAGGTGTAAGTGATATTCTCCTCTCACTTTCTCTTTACTCTAGTGGTCCATGCTTGGTAGACAGCTTGTCATACTCCATCTCCTGAAGAGTTTTGGCCACAGCCCTTTGGTTATATTTGAATATTACAGTTAATACTTGTGTCTAAATTCAAGAGCATTGCTGCTATATTTCATAGCACAACACCAAATATTAGTAATAGTTATTCCAGAAAAGCCTGATTATTTTTCTCTAAGGAACTCATTCCTCCCCGGTTGTAACTGCCTGGCCCCCCAACAACGCACAGACTGAGGGATGTTTGTGAAGCCATCCCTCAACTTGTGTTTCAGCATGGCTCTTGGGTGGGCTCTCCCAGTAATGCTGAAGAGATGCAGAGTGGTACCCAGCCTTTCCAAGATCCTCTAAACCACTCTTATCAGAAAGTTACTGCGATGCTACAAGACCCTCCTCTGCCCATGGAGAGCATGTACATAGATGTATGTTAGCGTGGACATTAGATCACTGTACATAGATGCCCTCACACGGGCTGCCTGCACACATCCCATCTGCCCCCTGTACTCACCTGGGGTACCCAAGGTTGGTGTCCATGTGCTCTGTCCATGTTCAGTGGTCTTCTCTAAAGAGCGATGACACTTTCTCCTTTGGAAACACCTCTTTCCCTGGAATGCAGTCCATGCTATAATAACCGGTCTCTTAATTTAGGTTCTATGGTTCCCAAAGTACTTTTTAAACAACTTTGAGAGTTTGATCCTGTGTCCTCCATACAGTGAACCTCCATGCTCTGGGTTCCTAAAACAGCAAAATTATTTCCTTTTCATATTTCCCTACCTACAGACAAAGTTGTTTCAGTCTTTGCCTCAGTCCCACTATGCATCTGAATTATACACCAAAAAAAAGGGACTATCTCATAAATAAATTTATAGCAGAATCTTAAGTAATCTACCATGCAAGAAAGACTGCTCTTTGACCACCATAAATAAACTACTTTTTTTTATGAATCCCTCCATGAAGTTTATAGCAGTGCCCAGTCCATCCCTATTAGCTTTTCAAGTGCCAGATGCAAAATATGCTCAGACAGCAATAAATCAGAGATCGGTTTTACAGTCCTGTTGATACATCACCTCTGTTCTGTGTCCAGAAAGTGACTGTACAGATGAGTGTGCTTTGAGAGAATCCTGCTGAAACGATGCCTTATCACTGGCATTTTTATTTGATCTTTTCCAGATAAGCCTTTAATGGTCCAGCTGGTTGACTGGATCCTGCGAGGGACCTCTCAGGTGATGTTTGTCAACAACCCTCTCAGCGGGCTGATAATTTTAGTGGGGATCTTCGTCCAGAGCCCCTGGTGGGTGCTCACAGGCTGTACTGGAACAATCGTGTCCACATTAACTGCATTGGCCCTCAGCCAAGACAGGTAGGCGCTACCTCGCATCTGGGAAATTAATAAAAATTTATCCTTATAGTACCAGGAACCTGCTGATGGGACATAGGCCTGCATTTGAATACATTAGAGATAGCGAGACAGCAGACTGGTTTTCCTTATAGATGATTTGGAAGCAGTTAGGTGAGGAAAGAACTGTGGTCCAGGAAGAACTGGTCTATCCCCATAGCTGGCTGGCTTTGTGAGAGCAGTTAGTTATCGCTTTCTGCTAGCTATTGTCACAACCATTCAGGTCCTTTGGGTCAAAAGGAGCCCCCCTTTATTCAATCATTATTCAATAGTCATAGAATCATAGAATTGTCCAGGTTGGAAGGGACCTTTCAGATCCTCGAGTCCAACCATGAACTTAACACTGACAAAACCCACTACTAACTCATATCCCTCAATACCACGTCTGCCCAGCTTTTAAATACCTCCAGGGATGGTGACTCCACCGCTGCCCTGGGCAGCCTCTTCCAAGATGTGATAACCCTTACGTGAAGAATTTTTTCCTAATATCCATCCTAAATCTCCTGTGATGCAACTGGAGGCCATTTCCTCTTGTCTCATCACCTGTTCCTTGGGAGAAGAGACCGACCCCCCCTGGCTACACCTTCCTTTCAGGGAGTTGTAGAGAGTGAGGAGGTCTCCCTGGAGCCTCCTTTTCTCCAGACCCCTCACCACCTCTGTTGCCCTTCTCTGGACCCACTCCAGCAACTCAATGTCTTTTTTGTAGTTAGGGTCCCAAAACTGGACACAGTATGCAAGGTGGGCTCTCCACACTCTTCCCTCCTGCACACCAGTGCAATGCAATATGGCGGCTAAGTCATCACTCCTCCTGCACTCCCTTCACCAACAGTGGGATGCTTATAAACTGCATGTCAGTGGGTCCCTGTGACAGGTCATCATCACCACAGCTGCCTTCCTTGTAAGCTTTTCTTTCCATCGCAGATCAGCCATTGCAGCTGGGCTGCACGGCTATAATGGGATCCTGGTGGGAGTGCTCATGGCTGTCTTCTCTGACAAAGGGGATTACTACTGGTGGCTTCTTCCTCCTGTGGCCATTATATCAATGGCCTGGTAAGTGCTACTTCTCCACCTAGGACATAGAGCTCTTCCCCATCCAGGGGCTGAAGTGACCCAGTGCCCTCCCTCTGGCTGAACTCAATATTTCCTTCCCCTCTCAGATATGCAGCCAGTCATGGGCAAAATTAATTCCTCCAAGCAACTCCGAATGCCAGACAATGTCCTTTCAGGATTAAATTTACCATTTCTAAATATGGACAGCACTGCAGAATCTATTTAACAGCCTTAACTGAAATTAATTCAAGAGTCATACTTTAATCACCATTGGTGATAAGATGCAAGTCATTATTGCATTTCACTGTTTTTAATATCAGATTTTTTGCTTCATATTTTATTTCTTTAGTCACTCTCAGCAAAGTTCATTTTGTAACAACCTCTCAAAACCCAGGACATGTCGCAACAATGTTTGGTTTGTCTTGTCTGCCAGAATTTCTTAAGGCTTTTTATTCAAACTTTTTTTGTTCTTTTAGTTCACAAGATTCAAGGGTAGAGACGAAAGATTTTTAAATTAGACATTTCAGTGATTTTTTCAACTGATACTTTGAATTTCAGCATTAGAAGTCAGCATTTCTTTAATTGTTTCTCTTTTTTTTCCTGACAAGATGTATAACTGGCAGAAGCTTTGTATTTCAGCAAGAAATTAGGACACCATTTTCACTGAAGTGCTGATTTTATTTTTCCTAAAGCTACAAGCAATGAAATCTGTAAACTGCTCTGGGAACCAAATTTGTCATAAAAGAAAAGACTTTGTCTGAGATTATACAGGCAGAACAAAGCATTTTTTCCACTAATAGTATCTAAACAACAGGACACAAGATGTTGCTTTTGAAATGCCAAATAATTTGTGCAGGGGGGTTTATATTAGAACCAGCTTAATGAATTTCTAGGACTTAAATGCAGCTTCTTGAAGAATTCAAGACATTAAAATAATTTTTTATAAACTGTGTGATGTCCACTGCTATTTGGAGTTTGCCCATAAGAGCTGCTCAGCTCACTTTTATCAGAAAAGTTCATCTGAAAGCAGCAAAACACAGCCTGTTGCCATCAAAGGCACGACCTGGCCTTTCACTCTCTTCACAAGCTTTCTGGGTGCCATAAAAAACAGGTATTTTCTCGCCAGTATGCTCCCACAAAGGAATTCATTCAGGACCCTCACTTAAAGTGGAAATAAGGCAGTCTGGAAACGTCCTAAGGAAAGAAAGTCGGGTGAAGTTTATAAAACCAGTCCTACAGCCCAGAACTTTGGGAATAATCATGCTATCTCAAGGTTTGCATGCTTTTTAGTATTTGGTCTCTAAATATTTTGAGGATCATCCCAAACACTTTACGTCCTAAGTATATTCAACCATGTTTCTTAAGAAGGAAGCTCAGTTTTCAGAAAATCCCATATGATTTGGGTGGTACCTGGGCAGCACACAGTATCACCGGCCTCATGGACATGAGCAGAAACATCAGTCAAGGTCTGGGTCACAGCTGGCACAACACCTTTCACAGTTTTTTCACAAAAGTGACTTTGTCCTACAATCTGTCAGGTTCCATGTGTCCTAAGGACTAATCATTCCCCCAGAATAGTGTCTAACACAGCAAGTATTTCAGATATTTCTTAATGGAATATTATCCATTTGATGGCCTCTCTTGCTTTATTTGTCTTTAAAAACTCTCTTCTGGTATCCTTTAAACGATTTAACACACAAAAAAAAGATCACATAATTTCTGACTCCCTCTTCCCTCATCAAGACAGGAGCTTTGTATACCATCTAGAGCTCTCCAAAGGTCTTCAAAAATTCTGTTTCATATTAGATTTTTCTACAGAACAAGAAGCCAGACGACCTTTCTCCATCGGGCTGTAGGGGATGCACCTTTTTCATTGAGTCCCTGACCTCAGCACAGCCAGCAGAGGGCTTGCATGCTAGCCAGCTGTCCTGAGGGAAGGGTGTAGAGTTTATACCATCCATGAACAGATGTGACAATTTTTGCAAAAAGATAAACAGCATTCTGCAATTTTTGGCCTGATGCAGACTAATAAACTAAGGTATTCAGTACCTGATGCTTCTAAAAGGAATGGCATTACCTTGCATTTACCAGAGCTTATGACCAAAGTCACAGGCTATTTCACCGCTATAATTGTTATGAACAAGTTATACTTGTTTCTTTTCTCCTTCTGTTCTCAGTCCAATCCTGTCTAGCGCTTTGGGATCCATCTTCAGTAAGTGGGACCTTCCCGTTCTCACTCTGCCCTTCAATATTGCGGTGACTTTGTATTTGGCAGCCACAGGACACTACAACCCCTTCTTCCCTACAACCCTCATCAAGCCTGTGGTGTCAGCACACAATATCACCTGGTCTGCAATCAATGTACCACTGGTAAGCTTCACCCCAACGAGTTCACTCTATTTCATTAAAAAGATGAGCATGAATATCAATTTCACATGGGTCAGATGTTTGTATGATATGTACAGCCAGAAGCAATTCACAGAAATACCTGCCTCAGTTCAGTCCATAGAGGACAGTGCCACAAAACCCCTATGGAAAGTATCCTGGCTGATCCAGCAGAGAAGCTGATTGAGCCTAAAGGGAAGGAGCTGCTGAAACTCTTACTTGACCTAAAATTGGACTGCCCCAAAACAAGTTTTCAGTGCTGTCAATACAGAAGCACATCTGGATATACACTCCCGCTGTCCAGATGTGGTTAAAAGAACATCAGCAAGACAATCAGTGACAATGTGAAAAGAGAGAAGAAACATCAGGATCCCAAAGGGGCAGAAAATCCCCAGTTCCCTCTAGCTCTGGAAGATCACCTTCCCAAAGCAAAGTAATATGCTTCATATAATGCATAATAAAATCAAGTCAGCTAGGCCCACCATAGCATTACTTTTCTAGGAAGGTTATTGTTTTTCTCCTTCACTAAAGCTACTTTAAAAGGAAAAAAAACCCAACCCCAAACAATAAAACCCACAAAACCAAAAAAACAACCTCCGACCAACCATCCCAAAAGGAATAAAAGACCATCTTGGACGGAAATTGAAACCAAACAGTGAACGAACCCTGGCTTGAAGGGCATAAGAGCCCACATTTACTTATCAGTCCCACTCAGAGCTAGGATTGCTTCCTTTCTTTCTAACAATCAGCTTGGACAAAATAATGTCTGTGTGCTTTTGGGTACAGAGATAAAATAACATGCCTTTTTCTACTGGCTGCTGCAGCTCCTGCAGTCCATCCCAGTCGGTGCTGGTCAAGTGTATGGTTGTGAAAACCCCTGGACTGGAGGCATCATCCTTCTTGCTTTACTTATCTCCTCACCACTTATTTTTTTACATGCTGCAATTGGATCAACAGTGGGGATGTTTGCAGGTAAGAAATACTTACCAAACTAACTTTTTAATGAGGGTATCTTGACAGAATTGCAGAATATCTTGGTCCTATCAAGGGACCTTGAAAGATCATCTTGTCCAATCCCCCTGCCACAGCAGGAACACCTAGAGCAGGTCACACAAGAATGCGTCCAGGTGGGTTTTTAGTATCTCCAGAGAAGGAGACTCCACAACCTCTCTGGGCAGACTGTTCCAGTGTTCCATCACCCTCACCATGAAGAAGTTTCTCCTCATATTTAAGTGGAACCTCCTATGTTCCAGCTTGCACCCATTGCCCCTTGTCCTATGACTCCATCCAGGCTTTAGAGTTGTGCAGGCCTGGATGTACTTGGGACAACACTCCCATTTTTGAAACTGTCTCTAAATCTGGAAGGTCTTGCTGAAGATCATACAGCATGGTGAAGGCAAGAACAGAAGCAGATTTTCTTTAAACTTTGAGTTTGTTATTACAGTTATAACTCAGGCAGGTGGTTTGTTCCACCCAGCTTAACCCTCCTGCCATTGGTGTGATGAATCCCATGAAGATGATGATAAAGAAACCGAGAGGAATAGTTTCAGAACTGATCTCTTGCCACCGCATGTGTTTTAAATTACCGCATGCAGATGCCTACCTCAGAGCTCATCAGTCAATGAAAAGAAACAGATTTTTCTGGGATGTAGTTCATTCTATCCGGCTGCAGATTTGTAAAAACAGCTAAATGAATGCCACTCAAAACGCCCTGTCTCTCCACTAACCAGAGAAATAATTTCATGTTAAGAGAGATGAAGCTGACCCTTGAAGTTAGACAAGATTAATGACACTTATGTGACTGATTGCAGCAAAATAAAAATAAAAAAAATGATGGAATAAGTGTAGTCTGAGATAATAACCTTGGAAAAGGCACAGTCATCCAAAACCAAGTTCTCTGTGCTCTGCTTTGTACAAGATGTGAGATGCCTTATATTTGTGTTTTTAAACAAAACTATCCATTATTTGCATGGTTAAGAACATTTGGAAAATTTTGTACAGGTCTGATATTTAATCTAGAAGAGAAAGGTCAGGGGAAAGTATCTGAGGATAAGCATGGCACTGAAACAGAAGACAAATGAGGCCATTATACCAGGAAATGTATTAATCTTAAGAGTCACAGGGAGGTAGCCTCTACTCTGCATATTGTGCTCTTCTTTTTACTGGTACTCCTGAAGCCTCTGAGAAATCCTGTAGAAGTATTTGTAAGGTCAGGTTTGGAGCAGATCCTCCTCTCCCAACCCAGTGGGAAAATTTCCACAGCAATGACAAAGTGACCACATATAGTGCCTTGACCACATCTAGTGCTTAAACCACATCTAGTGCCTAGACCACATCTAGCAAAGGTCACTAGGAAGAGACAGAAAACACTGCTTAATCCCAAAAAAGTCACTCAGATGTGCCTATGACAATCAGTATCAGGGTATGTATGAGGTTTAAACAGTAAGTGTGAGCACAGGCTTGCTTCTACAGGAAGGACACCCAGGTGAGAAGGTCTTCCTGCACTCTGGCTGGAGCCCCCATCTGGTCATCAGGGGCACTATCTGCAAGACACTTGGTGCATATGCAAAACTATTTGCCTGAAATAAACCGGGCCAAATTCCAACACTAGGGACATTATCAGACCTCCAAACCAATGAATTTCATTCGATTTCATCCTTTTTCTGCATGTGCACCTTATACAAGTGTGAGCACGGTTAAATTTGTCTGGATGTCATAGGGAAGAGATGACAGATTCCCAGCAAGTGACAGGTCCTCCTGTAGATACCTCTCATACCTGACCTGACAGCTTTGCCTTCTGTCTTGCAGCGCTGAGCATTGCATCACCCTTTGACAGCATCTACCTGGGCTTACACAACTACAACTGCGCACTGGCGTGCATTGCAGTCGGGGGCATGTTCTACGCCCTGACCTGGCAGACTCATTTGCTGTCACTTGCCTGCGGTAGGTATCTTTTACAGAGAGGGAAGGTGAAAATTTATGCAGCCAGACAGTCTATGGATAGTACAGTTTTAGAGCCAAACACTGGTCTGCTGTAAAACTAGGTTCTATGCAAGAGCTATTTCTGTGGTGGCATGGGAGTTGAGCTCAGATGTGCAAGCTGCAAGCACAGAGGAAAGGGCCTAAAAACATCTAGAAATGGTGGAAGTACTGCCTGTGAAAGCAGCACAAGCTATGACAGGAATAGAAGCTTAACAAATTAACAACTCAGCTCATAGAAGTAGCCTCTTCATAACTATATATATCAAGTGTGTCATAAGAAGAGAGTTATTGCACAAGGTCGGTTTAAAATCCATCTACCCAAAGACCCCATCTCCAAGAGAAGCTAAAAACAGACTCTATGGGAAGCTGAAGAACAGCATAGCATATATAAAGTCCCTATGAAGATTCACCCAGGCTCCAACCATTTGCATTTTGGTAGTTTCCTGTCCTGAGCACAGTTTCTGGATTGCTCCATAGCTTTGCCTTCCTTGACTTTCTCCTTGGGTGCCACTTCTGACACCCCTGGAGCCAAGAGACCCACTGCCAGCTGCTTGTGGTTTGAAGCCACAGGACAGATGCTGGTGGAGAATTTCTGTAATCCACCACCGGTCAAGTTGTGCCAACTGACCGAAGAAATTCCACCACCAGATACTCTTATCAAAATCACATTCTTCATCCACGATCCATCTCCAGGGAGCAGACAGCACCCAATGTAGTCCATACAGCCAGATGCACCATTGCAGAATTTTGTCTCATTGTTGAATTCTAACATTAACTCTCACATCAGGTAGCTGGGAGCATATTTTACTGTGAATTTGGGCAATATTACTATTTCTGATAATTTCTTTGGAGGGATGAACAATATTTTCCTAATCTTGAGTTGTCTTTCGTCTTATTTTCCCAGCATTATTTTGTGCCTACTCTGGAGCAGCTCTTGCTAATGCCTTGTCTGTGGTAAGCTTTAGGAAGGGGGAGGTTCATAGGCGGGGGTGAGGGGTTGTTTGTTTTAACTGTATTTTGATTTTTTACAATATGTTAAGGAAATGCCTCATAATTGTCCTTGTCATCTTTGACAGCATTAAAACGAGACTGCTGCAGCCAATGGCAGGTCATATAGATTCACTGTCACTTGAATTCTGCACTTGCAGACTCCGATTATAAAATTTCAAAGAGCTTTGAAACATGTCATCCACAGCAGGACAGTGCATGTATACATGAATTCCAGCAGCAGTGAGCACTTTGAGATGCAACACTTATTTGCAGGCAGTACTTTTGAACAATTCCCAATGGTCTACGTTTTAGCTTGTTTATTCTGAGATCTTTTTCCTACCCTACCCACAGATAGTATTTAAGGTTGATCTGGATATGAGAATTAAGATGGGGAGAATTAAGATTAAGACTGCTCACTAAAATACAAAGTTATCATATCTGGAAAGATCAAGAAAGAGGTGAAGCCAGAAATGCCAAGCTTTTTTTCTTCTTTAAGATCTGAGAGATTAAAGGAAAACCATGTTTTAATAAAATTGATTTAGTAACCTACAGGAAAAAAATTAAAACTTGCAGCTTTGAGCATTAAATATATTCATCTGGCATCCACTCGGTATCGTGTAGGTCTCTGCAGATTAGTTGCTTTGTTAAGCACACCTGGTTTTGGGATGCCTCAGAAGAAAAGAACATTAATTTTTTCTCCTGGTGATCTAGTTTTTTGGCAGATCCCAAGTCAGCTCATGGTGCAGGGTCCCAGAGCAGGACTGTGGGTTGGATGCGATGCCCTTAACACATGGGCACTGAGTACCTTCCACATGTGTGAATAGTTCTCTCAGTACAAGACATTTTACAGAACAGTGAGGCAGGGATTCACCTCATTTATTAGAGCATTTAAACATTTACTTATGAGCTGAGTGTCTTGACTTTTATTACAGCCAGCAGAGCTCTAGAGTCTGATTCTGCTGCTTCAGTGTTGGTGCCAAGTGTCATTCTGTCCAACAGCTTCATCTCCAAAAGGACTGAGGTTTCCAACATGACATACCTTATGTAACCCCATATATTTCAGATAAATTTGTTACCTCTGAGTGAGCAGCTGAGTTGNCTCAGAGCTCCGTCCCACCTGACCTTGAATGCATCCAGGGATGAAGCATCTTCAGCCTCTCTGGAAAACGATATCCAGTGTCACACTGTCCCGAGAGAAAACGCAGGCTCTCCCAGCTTCTCAAATCCAAGAATTTAGCAACAGGCAGAAGTAAACAAAGGAAACATGCAAAAAGAGATACCAAAAGGCACCTGTCTGTCTGTCCTCTCCCCTTCCAGCTTGGGCTGCCACTCTGCACCTGGCCTTTTTGCTTCTCTGCAGTTCTCTTTTTGCTGATAAATTCAGACAACCCAGCCATCTACAAAATCCCTCTCTGCAAGGTCACCTACCCAGAAGCCAACAGGGTCTACTACCTGAGAATGAAGAGAAGAGCATCTGAGAGCAGGAGAGAAGAGCAGAAGCAAAAGGAGCAGAAACCATCAGGCGACTCAAAAATAAACACAGGAGGGACCCCTCTGTGCACCCCCAAAACCCGTCACGCTTACTGATCTCAAATGACCACAAGTGCACATTATTTTGGTGGTATTTCAGATGGTAGGCAAACACTTCATAGCCACAAACGCCACCTGCAGGCTGGGGATTCAGCCTCCCACACTCTGGAGGAAACACGATTTGCCCTTGAGCTAAGCTTTCCAAAAAGCTCTCAGGTAACATAATGATGGCTGCCCTATCAATTCGCATGCTGTTAACTTGAAAGTCACCTCTTATCAATAATAATTATAAGAATAGGCAGAAGAACATTAACGCTGACAAGAGGCTGCATTTAATTTCAGGCATGTAATTTAACATAGTAAATATGCTGAGAAGGCATTGGTATCTAATCCTAATAAATAATGTAAGAACTACAGCAAGAGCTGCACTTCAAATTAAGAACATGTATATTTGAAAGTGGAATAAACAGACTGATATCTTCCTTGCTTGTGTCCCATCAACATCTAACCCCCTTAATCCCTCTTAACAGCGACAACATACACAGGCAAATATTTTTACAGAGCACATACTATTTTTGGTGCCATCTCCTGACTCCTCATTAAGTATCAAGACAATGAAGGTATGAATATATATGCTTTAATCAGACTAGAAAGGTGACTAGCTAGCAATGATCAAACATTTTTTCTTTTCCTTGCACTATTTTCTGTCTTACAAATGGCAGATGTCTGTCCTGTTGAATGCAGGATAGCAGGTCTGAATCCCTGCAGGCATCCAGTGGTAAAGAGGAAAACTTCATGTAAAGAACGAGATAAATATTTGCTGCTGATGGCAGTTACTGCAGTTCTTTCTCTCCTCTTCTTAAGGGAAAAGTGTCCTTGCATTAAGCCATGAGCAATGAACAAGTAACAGGCTCCCCTTCATATTTGCTGGGTGTCAGACTGAGATCTTCTCTTGGCTCTTCAGTGTCTGACCTGCCCCAGAGAAACCTCAGGAGGCATCATCAGAGTTAATCACGGGAAACTGAGGACCCTCCCGACAATGATCTCTCCAGGGGCTGGTTTCTAACAGCAAGGAGGACATGGCCACTTTATACCTCTTCCAAGTCCTTACAGCAGGGCAGTGCCAATTGGTATAGAAAGAACTTTTCTTGGGAACCTTTCCCACAACTTCAGCAAAACAAGCCTGACAGAAAGGCTTCCTCATTCTAAAGTAATGTCTCATGGTCTGTTAAAAATCACAAATACAAAGGAATTGAGGACTTAAAATGCAAAGAGACTATGAAACCACAAACATACAGATCAGACGTTCTCCTTTCTGCCTCTTGATAGGGGAAGTTTTGCACATTCATTTGAGGGACTTTTTCAAAAATGAGTGACCCTGGGTAGCGCTCACGGGACTGTTTATGCCTCTATGAGCAAAAGACCAGCAACAACCAGCTCCTCTAAATGTCCCCTAGAAGGAGCATCCAAGATTGAAATCTATCTGGGAGACAAAATTAGGGTGCCAACATACTCAGAAGTATGTTAAGATGCTTTTTAAATGGGTTAAGCCATTTCAGAGGTTTTAATAAAATTTGGGTCCTACTTCCTCCTCTATCAGGATGACATCAGATTTGAGATTCCACCTGGCAGGATACTCTCACACATGCAGGTAAGTCCATGTTTCAGCAACCAAGATAACCCTGTCATTGAAAATTTAGGGATCCAGTGGGCTTGGTAACTGTCAAAGCCTGGTCCACCCTCAGACCTGGGAATCTGTGTCATGCCTCTGTAACATTTTACACCTCAAGTTAACGGCCGAACCTGACCCTACAAATCCCCTCCCAGAAACCATCAAGGGAATAAGCTGACATTCCCACTTGCCACAAGTCACAAGTCTTCTTGGAGATAAATAAAAGACCAAAAATCCCAGCCTGACACATCAGCCTTGAGGCTTTTAATGGCCCAGGGCGAACTAAGAAGTGTGGGACTGAGCACGGCTTGATACCTGACCTGTCTCTAATAGAGGGAGGAACATCTGAGAGATGAACAACCACATCAAGCAGAAAAGCAAACACAGTGTAACGGTCAAAACCTCCCAGTAGCTTCCTGGAGATGTTGAGACCTGAGAAGCCACAGGAGCCCAGAGGCACAGCTGTATTTCTGTAACACAAGAGCAAGAGAAGAGAACCACTAATTTAGGAGAAAGAAATACCTTGCAAAAAGCAACCTAGTTGTTGCACAAAGGCAGTTGTGCCTTAAAGCCTTCACAAAGGACTGCTGCAAATGGATCTATGATCTCAAGCAGTATTAAAGGGCTTCACATGCAACTGCTTATTCCTGCACTGTGACTCCAGAAAAAAAGCAAAGGCACCATCAGAATCATAGAATAGACTCACTGAGTTTTTTCATTTGGAAGAGATGCATCTAGTCCAACCCCCCTGCTTTGAGAGGGGACATCTTCCCCTANAAAATAATATATATAAGAACCATATTTTTGAAGAAAAACCTCGATTGTTGTTAGTTAATTCATGCATATTTTTTTTGTCTTCGTATAAATATGAGTGAAGTCCAGGCAGAATATGGCTGTTGGAAAGAATTTGTCATATAAGTGCCACTGAAGACATTAATTCCTCAGCCACAAGCAAATCCATCCTGAAATCAATTAGCAAAGCAATTTCTAGAGTTGAAGCCATCCATAAAAAATAGGGTATAAACAGCTTTATTATGTTTCCAGCTAATCAAAAGATTTGAGTAACTATAGCCAGTACTAATAATTCTTGAAAACAGCCAAGACAAATCAAGTGTCTCCTAGAAGGAAGCAGTAGACAATAGAACCATTAACTGAAGTTATCAATAGTAGCCCCAACTGCCTGCTGTCTACCAAGTTCTATAGAAAATATTCATTAAGAGAAATAAAACGTACAGTTTTCAATGGGGATAATTATTTTTAGATAGTTGACAGAGATCTAACATTAAAAAAAAAAAATGTGCCCATAAAACAATCTAAGAACTAAGGCGTGTTCTATAGCTACAGAGGTCACTCCACCCAGCNAAATATTCTTCCTTATATCTAGTCATCTGCTCTGCACAGTTTAATTTAGTTCATAAACAATCCAGCATTAGAGAAAAACCTGCACAGAGGCAACACAAAGTTACAAAAATATTTTATATATATATATATATAAAAATAATAT
>VXBJ01001542.1:133333-146375 GCA_013400055.1 Nycticryphes semicollaris | reverse complement strand
TAATAATAAAATAATTAAATAGATACAATATATACAAAACCGTATCGAGTTCCCAGGATGACAATCACATCATGGGCAGGCTCCAGGGAAGTCCCACACTGGACTTGGTGACAGATAGAAACTGGATTCCAGATCTGAAGTCAGAAACACATAGATCAGGATCAAAGGCAGATGAGCAGACATGATGCTCTTCAGACATCAGCCATTGAAGAAAGAGACTTGACCCTTTGATCCCTCAGATTTTATACTGGGCACAAACAGTATGAAATACCCCAGTTGGTCAGGTTTGGTTCACCTGTCTTGTCTGCTCCTCCCCACGCATGTAACCCCTCTATTCTTTTCTGTTTCTGACCCTCCAATGGGGCAAATAATGAAATTGGCTGACCTTGGTTGTTATACCACTAAGTATTGAGCAAAAACATCTCTGGACACCATTCTTTGGCATGAAGTGCAAACATTGGTCTTATCACTCTGAGAACAAGAGGTTTTCTCCCCAGTATGGCATTAATTTCAGAGAGTTAGAAGAGGGCTAGCTAAGATGAAAAAGTATAGAACAGAAAGTTGATTCTGTTTTACTTCAAACCAGGACAACATGTGCTGGACACAGACCACGAGAGGGAGCCGGACACCGCAGCCAGACAGGTCTCCTCTCCAGGCATCCCGATAGACACTAGCTAGAGGAAATGACATCCAGTTGTCACACAGAGGAATGTCAAAGGGCGACTTTCCCTAGAAAATATTTACAGGCCAAAATTAAGATATAGAAGCCGCCCACACCAGCTTGGCTTCCAGTCTACTCTGTGCAAAGCCCAAACTACTTGCATCAGCGAACAAATGCAATATCGTGACAGACCCCATTGGTGCTCAGTTGTGACCCAGATTTTTCCACCCTGCATTTGCTCATAAAAACAAGACGACAAAAAGCAACGTGGCCACAGACACCAACAGGCACAGACTTGCAGAGGTTTCTCCTCCAGGCACCCTGCCTCTGGGAAAACTCAGCCCTTGCCTGGCCAGAGGAACTGCCTCCTCAGCCAACACGTGGGCTGAACATCACTCTCCCCCAGCACACGATGTGGTTTTCTCTACCCTCCAATCTTACCTCCATCTCCATTACTGCCTTTCCACGCTGCTCCAGGGAAAACACAGACTGAAAACAATACTGGGATTGAAATGGTGGATTCAGTCATAGTCAGCAGGAGCCTAAGACCAGGTGACAGAGGTCCCTTATCCTATGGTCCTAAGTTACTGGGGCAGTTTTGGAGCATCATTTGGTTTTGGCATTATCTCCCATAACACCCTCATAGACGAGTTAATAAAGTATGGGCTAGGTAAGTGGACTGTAAGGTAATCTGAAAAATGACTGAATGGAAGGGCCCAGAGGGTTGTAATCAGTCACACAAAATCCAGCCAGAGGCCAACCACTAGTGATACAACCCAAAGGCAATATATATTGGGACTAAAACTTTTTAACATCTTAAATAATGACCTAGATGATGGGGTAGAGTTTACCCACAGCAGAGTTCACCTGCAGCAGATCTGGGGAAGATATAAAACTGGGAGTAGCAGCTGATATGCCATCCACAGGGTCCTCAGCAGGCTGGAAATGGGCTGACCAGAATCTCTTGAGGTTCAACAAGGAGAAGTGCAAAGTCCTACACCTGGAGTGAAATAACCATTCTGGGTTATTCCATACCCTCAGTTATGCTGGTTAACCAGATGGCAGAAAAGGGCATGGCGAACACCAAATTGACCACGATCCAGCCCTTCCAGCAAAGGACAGCAGTCTCCTGAGCTGCATTAGGAGGAACATTACCAGCACGTCAAGGGAGGTGATTCTTTATTTCCTATGCCTTTATTATGCACAGGCGAGTAATGTCTATGTCCAGTTTTGGGCTCCCCAGTAGAGGAGAAACAAGGACATTCCAAGTGAGACCAATAAAGGGACAAAAAGATGATTAAAGTATTGGAGCACCTGTCATAAAGGGAGAGGCTGACAGAGCTGAGACTGCTCAGAGGCATCTTATCAATGCATACAAATACCTGATGCGGAGAGCAAAGAAGGCAGAGCCAGACTCTTCTCAGTGGTGCCCAGTGTCAGGAGCTCAGCTCTGTGGAGTGATTCCCCACTGATAAGAGATGACACAAACACTGTCCTAAAGCCCACAGACACCAGCTACATTTCACACGTCCACAGCCCAACTCAGCAAAGGCAACAGCATTTCAGATCATTAGCACTTCTTCAAAAGCTCCCAGTTCACCTGAAATAGCTGAAGGAGGACAAAAGGAAGCCAACAATACAAAACAAGTGTGGCTGGTCTTCTAAGCTGTGTTTCTTGCAAGGGACAGTGAGGGATGCTGCTGCTCAGATTTTGGAAAGGAGCACATCACAACTCCTTGCAGGTTCCCTGCCCAGCCCTCCTTCCTGCCAAAAGGACACTGCTCGGGATGATATCACCAGGATACCCTCATGCTCTGAGGGTATCACACTTCTTGAGAAGGGGCCAAATCAAGACCTTAGCCTCTGCTTAGAAGGGCTCTCTCTCCTGTGCCAAGACCTACCCATTTTTTATTGGACCTCCCAAAGAATGCAGGACAAAGTAATGCCTGTTCCACTTCCGTGGTTTCATCAGCTATTTCTGTCCTTGTAGGTGCTGATTTAATTTTGCTGCATGGATTCCCTGGATGAGCTTTGATGCCTGAGCTCTGAGGGGCTGCTTCGTGCAGCTCCAGCAACACCTGGGTGGAGGTGTGGAGAGAGGCACAACTGCCCTTCTGCTCCAGCTGGCAGATTTCACTCAGGCACCACTGTTGTGCTTTGGGCTGGGCTGACCACTAAACCCCATAACAGATGGCCTCTTTTACTTCTCTGCCCTTCCCAGAAGGTGTGAGAGAACAGAAGAGAGTGAGACAGAGGGAGAGACTTACCAGCTGTAAAGAAACTCAACTACTGTTAATAAATTTTAATAATAACAAAATAATAAAAACACAAGATAATAATGTTAATAAAGAAATAATGAACTACGTACAACACATATGACCCGTCTTGAGCTCCCAGGGTGATGATCACATCAGTGGCAGTCACTGGCAAAGTCCCACCTGGAATAAGCAACAGGCAGGAACTGAATTCTGCGTCTAGAGTCAGGACCGCATGGGTCAGGATCAAAGGCAGACCAAGAGACAAGAGTCCTCCTCGGGCCCCAGCCTTTGAAGAAAGGGGCTGACCTCTTTCCTCCCTCAGCTTTTCTACTGAGCATGAAACAGAGGGAATGGAGTAACCTCTTGGTCAGTTTTGCATCACCTGCCCTGTCTGCTCCTTCCCCACAAGTGGCGATGCTACAAGAAGCTTTTCCACTTCTGACCTCCAACTTTGTGCAGAACAAAGTGAGCTGACCTTGCTTGGTACAGCAAGAAATATAAGCAGGAGCCTCTCTGCATACCATTCCTTGGAATTCACTAGAAACATTAGATCTTTTCTGCTAGAAGTGAAAAATACACCATTAATCTCAGGGGGGCAGTGAGTTAGAAGAGGCTCAGCTGAAAAGTGGTTTGTTTTACCTCAAACCAGGACAACCACCAAGACAGAGCAGTCTCGTGCCCAGCTCTCTCTGGATTGATGCAAATGCACCCCTTTCTGCCAGTCGTCACCAGAGTTTCAAAAGCAGCTTTTCCCAAAGCTCCAAATACTTATCTAGCCTCTCAAGTTATTGGAGCCCTCCATGATGTCGAATGGAGTTGAGGTGCTTTCCAAAGGGGGCAGCCAGCGATGATGCCATGGAGGAGGAAGGCAAGGACACTAGGTCCCTTGTCCTCCTCCAGCCCTGTGGCTCCTGTGTAGTCACCTTCTGGTGGGTCTGGGGTCCACATCCCGTGACAGGGCTGGGCAGTGCTTTTGCCTTGCCCCATAAGGCTCTGTCCTGCCTCTGTGGCCATTCCCACATCACAGGGCTTTGCAAAGAGCCATACATTGATCTACATCAGATCCCAGAGCTGAGGCAGCTCCCTGTGCAGACCTAATCCCTGCAGTGGAATCTGGCCAAGGAGCATAGACAAAACCAGCAATATAATGTCCATCTTCTACCAAGTGGTTTTCAATGCACTCTTGAAGGCCACTGAGCTTTGGTAGGGGCATGGAGATGGAGAGTGTGAAGCTGGATTAGGGCCATAAGAGTCACTTCTGGTAGAGCTGATCAGTTCAAGCACCGTACCCAGCTAAAGCAGCTTAGACAGCTTCTGCTTGGCAAACTGAGGCAGGGATCATCCCGGCATCTCTCTGGGACAGCTCAGGTACTAAGTCTGCTTGGGATCCAGCCACCAATCCCTCTTCTTACCATGTCAACCACTGGGCTCAGTCCAAGGGGCTTTTTTCAGAGCCACCTTCCCAGAGAGCACTACAAGCAGAAGAAATGCATCAAGAGGCAATTTGCTAGTCATGTTTAACTGTTCCCTGCAAGTTGGGTTTGCACATCATGACATGGTTACACAGAGCTCAGGGGTAGATATCTACGCCCTTGAGTGTTCAGCACTGGTGAGTGATGGACACCTAACCTGGCATGGATTAAATTACACCTGGGAGGTTTTCGGCCATGCACCAATCCTATAGGGAATCTCAGTCCTTAGGCAACCAGGAGCGCTTTGGCCAGTTAAGGTACAAAACCATAGGCAGGCATTCCTGCGCTTGACCCCAGGACACCAACTGAGATGGATCCCCACATGTTTTTTGGAAGGTAACTATAGAGAATTTAGGGACTTCCTAAGGCAATTGCTGCAGAAATGAAACCCTCACCATGGTTGGTTGCACCTGCTATCCAGCAAAACCATCACACAACAGTGGAGAACATCACTCCTCTGCCTCTAGTTCACAGAGCAGGCTGCTGCAAGAGACCTCGTTCCCACGCAGGTATCAGCAAACTGTGACCCTGTTACTTATTAACCAGCTCTTTGATACGCTAAACAAAACATCGTTCCAAGGCATCCACCACAGACCTGCAACCCGCTGGCTTTTTTTGTGAATCCTTTCCAACTTGTCAACAATCTCTTCAAAGCACCAGAACTGGACAGGGTGGTCCTGAACCTGGTTCCCCGGAGGAAAAAGCCAACTCCACTGCTCCACAGATGGAGGCAGCATAGCCCATCAGCAGATCATGCCTGCTCCCTGCTCTGCATCCCTTCCTCGGAGAGCAGAAAAGATTCTGTTTTAAATTACCTGAGGTCAGGCCTGAGCAGCCCTGTAAATTGAGAGACATAAAGTATAAAATTCAATCCAATCAGATTTTCTATCTATTTTCCATCCAAATTACCCAGCACGCTTCCGTTCTCTTGAGGTGCATGGATTCATTTCACCAGTGAGAAAGCAAAGGCAACCTGAGAAGAAACTAAGAGTAAAGAGGAAAAAATTTACTGCACGTGACGTGACATGTACTACTGGGTGCAAAGTCAGTGGATGGCAGCTTCTGGCTCACTCGCATGTTAAAAACATCTCCATCAAGAGAGAGACTCCCTGGGAATGCACATAGTGAGTACAATATCTCTCCAGCTCAGGCAGATGCTGAGGCTGTTTCCACAGGGCAGGAGGAAGCAAAGACATAAAGCTCGATGGGTTCTGGTTCAACAAGGAACCATTCGCTCCAGCACTTGGGTGAAGTTGCAGGGTTTCTTCTCTAAACCAACCCTCTAAAAAGGTCCTAAAATGAAGTAAATCATGGTTTAAATTAGTCTAACAGGTTCCTTAAGTTTGCCAGGTTTTTTTTTGCCCTTTCCCCTATAATTCATTCTCCTAAGACTTCCCTCTCCAGCCTCTTCTCTGCCTCTCACAGTGATTTCATAACCTTATAAACCTCTCAAATATGCCACACTTCTGATATTCCAGATTCCTCCAGCAAGCCAGGGAGGTCAGCTTAAAAAAAAGAAGAAGGAAAATTACCCCTTGAATTTCTCAAATACCTGACAAAAAGCAATTAAACAATGGAAAGTCACCAGGTCCTTTGCTCCAGTGTGTTAACAGAATAGTGCCTCCCAAAACTACCCAGGAAGAGGAAAACTCAACAGGCTGCTGGACACAGCACACTGACATGCACATTCTCAGCTCATTGTTTAGAGAGGGAATGATGCTGAGCTGTCTTGGATAAGGAAGTGAATGCTGGACAGGTCGAGCTCAGGTAGTACCAAGAGTCTGCTTTGAAGTTGTGAGTCCTTTCAAGTGGTGGAGGAGGAGAAAGGACAGAGTTAAAGGAGAGTTCATAAAAAAAAAAACCACCAAAAAACCCACCCACCCAGCAGGGAAGAGGACATTTGGAGAGGCTGTTGGCAAGAGACCAAGGACAGAGCAAGAGGAAAGGTGGGGAACTCAAGAGGGAACCTTCTTGACTTTCGCTTGGAGCTCACCAAGTGGGAGGAGAAATGAACTAATTAGTAATATCAAGACAGAAGCCACACTAGCCTATATAAGCTGGTGGGGCATTTTCTTTTTCCCCACTCTCGGTCCTGCTTTCCTTCTGTCCTGGTCAGCAAAGGAATTCGTTGGAGAGGTAAGAGAACTTTCTTCTTTCCTTTTCATGCTTGGCAATGAATGTGCACCCTGTTACTGACTTACCTGGATCTATCTTCTCTCCCAAAACACCTGGATAACAGCATTTGCACAGTCCTGAGCGAGAGCAGCAAAAGCTCAGGAGGAACACAGAGGCTGGGGAATGCCACAAGAATTTCAGTTATTGAGACTTTTCTAGTAGGATGAGGATTTATTAGCACTGCTTAGCCCAGTTGGCTGAATATTTGAAAAAAAAAGCAGAACCTGGAACTCTTTAACATCTCCTTTTACTGCCTTTCTATTCTGCAAAATGAAAAATGCCCAGATAATAATAATATGCAGTTAATGTGATAGTATATCTGGATTTCTCTGTCCCCAAGAGACAGATCTCTGGAAATTGAATTGTGGATGGGCTTAATGAATATTTGAATCTTTGAATCTGAGGGATGAGCTTCTTTTTTTTTTTTTTTTTTTTTTTTTTGTTATGTTTTTGAAATAATGCTTTCAAATGTGTCTTCTATGGGAAAACGTGAACCTTTTTTTTTGGTGAGAGGGTAGAGTGCATTATAATCCCTCTGTTATGAGGAGAATGCTTGTGTATATATGTGTGTTCCTATATATAACACTCTACTTATCCAGTTATACTAAACCCCCAGTAACATTGCACGGGCTCTGCTGGAATCGGGGCTGCTGAGAATCTGGCCCTTTCCTCCTATTGTCCTTGGACACAGGAACTCCTCTAAAAACACACTGCACACAGAGCTGGCTGCCCGCACACTTCACAGCAACAATCCAGGGAATGCACGATACAAAGGCTGTAATTGTGCGGTAGCAGTTCCTTGGGCAAACAAATTCCACACAGTAATTTATATCCTGCCGATTTACCGAGTAACTTGAATTTTGGCAGGGAGAGAGGAAAATTACAGAAAGAAGAGAAAGTCCTAGATAATTTTGCTGAATTTTCACAGATAAAAGCCCAACACCTAGCAACACAGGTACCAGATCGGAAATAACTATTACCCGAGAGTATGAAAACAATTAGCCAAATAAAAACCTCTGGGGGTTTTTTTCAGCACCACTTCTAGTATGTATAAAACACAATGAATGTGTGACTGAGCTTGTCTCCATTCCAGAGTGTGAATAAAAAGGTATTTGCAGGCCAGATGTTGCAGGAGCACAGCACCAGCACTGGGTCTGCTACCCTGCAGCTTTAACAAGGAGTGACTGAGATACTGCAATGCCCTAAGTACAGTGTGACAAAGAAAGAGCGTACACAAGTGGAAGAGAAATTGATTTAGGGAGACACAAGGTTGCGTAACATCAGTGCTTTGCTACAGGACATTTATTAACTCTGATTAAAAAAAAAAAATACTAGATTAGCTTATTGGCCCTGTGATGATTTCATTTTCATGCAAGATAAACACCTTTTTTTTGTTATTTTTTCCCTTCTCTATTCACACGGGTTCCATTTCATAGCTGATACAAAAGTATTTAGATACTTTTAGCTGCAAAACTTTCTTTCTTGCTTACATGAGGATCCCTAGGGAGGGTGGCAGAGAGGTACTATCCAACAGCACAAAGGTAACTAGGCAGCGAACATCTGGAATCACTGGGGAAAAACAGCAGTGCCCCAAACCTAGCTCTCCCTTTCCCCAGCATGCCATGGGAAAACAGTTTTAAATAGTTCCTCTGCACATGCAGCAGAGCACACATCAGTCCTGGCACCACAGAGATGAAGATCACATTCAGGCACACTCTGCCCGTGCCTGCTGCTGCTCCTGTGTCACTTCAGTTACATACCAGCATCAGGGGTCCGCTCTGGTTTTCCCACCAAAAGCTTGGCTGAAGCACCTCTCCAGAGCATACATGAGATCAGGCAGCAGACTTCAAGCTGTATGTCTGACACCAGGATTTGACTTACACNAATAAAAAAATAAAAAAAATTCAAAATCTTTCCCCCCTGCAGAAGCCAAGAAGTCTGTTCCAGCAGAACAGTCCTTTCACAATTATTTCCATTTTCTTCCTTCGTGCTCTAAGAACAAAAGCCTACTTTGACTGAAAACCATGTTATTTTAGCCTGAATATCAAGTCTTCAAAAGACTGGCTTTCATGCAGTCCTACTCAGAAAACACACACTTCAGCCTGAATTAAAAATCAGACAACACTGTCTTAAAATTCTCAGAGTATCTCCATTGTTTTGTGATTAAATACCTTTTGTATTCTGTCCTTTCTTAAATAGCTGTTATTGTCTACTCCCTAAAACAAGGTTATGTGTTAGGATAGCATTAATCTGAGCATATATGGTAGCTACTGCTGCTTACAATGCCGAAAATTATTTTAAAAGCCCCAAAAATTCTACGCTGATACTGGTTTCCAAGTGGTTCACTACTTTCTTATACTTTCATTGGGCAACTAAGTAGAAGTGGTGCAAGTCCACCACGTTCTGTGTTTCTGGACAGATAGGACAAGCATCATATCTGTGGTGACCACCAAACCACCATACACAGGAGGCAGCCAGCAGGGCTGGATATGGATCTTTACAGTGTGATGAAGACCCCACCTGCAACCAGAGGTGTTCATGGCCTACTCTTTATGTACCAGGCTGCTCTACAGGTGCTGGGGTGTTTCATAATGATTTCCTTCCCCTTTAGCGTGTATAAGCTGATTCAGAAAGATGAACTTAAGTTCATGTGATTCACCTCTAGATAGACATATCACTCTCTCATTGACAGGGAAACAATGACCATGAGTTTGATCACTGGCCAGAAGGTGCCTGTGATCACCCCCCAAGCATTCTGACTTTGAATATTATGGAAGAACAGGTATGCAGGGCATTGACGCAGCCTTCATCAGGTGTGAAGTTCAAGCCAGGTTGGTAGAAGTGACTCACCTGGTCACCTGCTCTTTTTTGCTGTGCCAAATGCATCAAGCTGACTTCATTTCTGCTCATGAAAACACAAAGCAGAGGAGTTCTTCAGTCCCAGACCTGCACCGTGCAGTACTATCTTAGGTATGCACTTAAGTGCCTTCCCACAGCACAGCAACTCAAAGCATTGATGAATTAGGGCCTCCAGCATGATCCATTTTATTGTCCACTGTGTGAGTCCCTCAGACAGTGACTCCAGCACCTCTATTACATCAGTATTACAGCACATTAAATCCCTTGGTGCAGAATATCTCCAGACTTCTCCAGTACAAACATCTCCTCACTCAGCAGGCAGGGAAACATATTAGGTGTGCTATCACAGGACATACAACATCCCTCCGAAGGGACAAATGCAACAACCCTTGGCTTTATGGATTAGCAGCAGAGAAATCCTGAGTTACACAAAGAGGAGGATTCTTTAAATCGAAAATGCAAATGCACTTTTGCCAAATGAAGAGCATTTATCTTGGATGGAAATTTTGATTTAACTGAAAGTGCATCCAATTCACTTATTCCATTATTTCAGAATAAAATATGAGAAAAGCGAAGGTTAATGAATCAAGGTAATGAATTATAACTGAACCAAGAAAAAGCTTTCCAGCACCAAGACACCATCCCTAGCAACATTCTCATCCTTTTTTCACCCTCCTCTAGTTAATCTCCTTCCTTTCGCGTCCTACACAAAGTCAAATTCAACACTTTTCTACCTACTGGTCCTGTCTTCAGCCTCTGTCATGTGGAACCCATCCTTGCATTAGTGAGTCCCTTCCAGAAGGCTGAAAATGTCAATTGTTATTTGTGCAAATATTTACTATTTCCTGAAGTGTCACCATCAGCTTTCCAAGAACACACACTAAGAAATTGGCCAGGTTGTACATTAACCAGATGTTCCCCTCCAGCCCCCACCAAAGACCCAGAGCCACTTAACCACAAGTCTGGGCCTGCAACTGTAATCCCAAGGGGTGAAGCTGCTTTCGCTTAAGTCCTCAACATCTGTAGTTCTGAAGCATGGATTCTCTTCCCCAGCTGCCAAAAAGGCTTTTACTGAAGTTGCAAGTGATTCAAGAACTATCTCCAATAATTACATGCTTATATCATCTTATTTAGGTAATTAACTTACAACCCAAATTCTTTCCTTCTTGCACAAGCTGCTGCTCACCAGTAAGACCTGAAGCAGCTCTGGTTCTGTATTCACTCAACAACATACCTTGGCTCATGTTTTCTTTGTCTTGACAATTGCCAAGGATTAGTCCTGCTTTTCCGGAAACTGAATACACTCCAGGAAAGGTTTGCCTGATTTATATTTGCTGACTTCATACTGATAATATGCCCTTAAACAAGGGCAAAGGAGCTGGTGAGATGTCTGGAGCACAAGTCTTGTGAGGAGTGGCTGAGGGAGCTGGGGGTGTTCAGCCTGGAGAAAAGGAGGCTAAGGGGAGACCCTCACTCTCTACAACTCCCTGAAAGGAAGGTGTAGACAGGGGGGTGGTCTATCTCCCAAGGAACAGGTGATGAGACACGAGGAAACAGCCTCAAGTTGTGCCAGGGGAGGTTTAGGATGGATATTAGGAAAAATATTTTCACCAAAAGCCTTGTCAAGTCTTGCGACAGGCTGCCCAGGGAACTGGTGGAGTCACCATCCCTGGAGGTACTTAAAAGCCGGGTAGACGTGGTGCTGAGGGACTTGGTTTAATGGGTTTTTTCATCAGTGTTGGGTTAATGGTTGAACTTGATGAACAAATAATGAATTGGCTATAGGACATCAGCTTTAAACTCCAGTGTTTACAGTTAGGTGTAAGTCCATGTGCTTATATGAAGCTGTCTAGACCTGCACGAGGTGCCAAAGGGTTTTCCTGAAGCTCCTAATCCAAAGGGCATGTCTCCTATCAGGCACGTTGCCTCTGCCAGCGCTGTATGGATGACCCAAACACTTCTGTTTGGCCTATAACATTCCCCTACCTTATTTAAGTCTTGATATTAGTGCCTGCTAAACTTAATAAGAGTCTTTTCATTAGTCCCTGAGGATTTCCATTTCGTCTTATGCTGAAAAGCAAAGGCTAGTGCAGACAGTATAACACCCTACTGAGCAGCTGGCAGAGAGAAGCAGCCAATATGACTATGATAAAAGGAAAGCAAGCACTCTGAATTTGGCCTTTAAGCTCTTAAATCAGTGCTGGATACCTCTAAAGATGGGGCAGTTAAAAGTATGATTCAACACAGAAAAAAAAGAAAAACATGGATGTGTGTATGTGAGTAATGGAGTAAGACACCATGAACAACCCTCAAGCTAGGACTGCACTCACGAGAAAGGTTGAGCTGATCCCAGTAGGTGACTGCATAGAGACCCATAAACCTAATTTTAGGTACCTATTTTTGATGGTATTTCGAGATAAATTCGAACTGGAAATATGGGAAAACATATTTCATTGAAGCAGCTTCCCAGGTTGCGGTTCAGCTTCTACCAACTTCTGTGTTCAGCTTCTATCAATTTGAATCATGAGATAAGCTTTAACTTCTGTAAAGCCACTGTCCTCTTATGTCATCCTGCTCTTCTTGAAGCCACCTTTTAAATCAAGAGCTGCTTGATTTCTGGAAATCATAGTATAGCTGAGCAGGGTGTTAACACCAGGTAAAATACTATGACACCAGGCTCTGTGGTTTCTTATTGTGTTCAAATCTATGACTGCATAAAATTCTGTAAGGACAGCACAGGGTCCCAAAAACACATAAAGAAGGAATGTGTTCATGGAGACATGAGAATCAGGTGTTCAAAATACAGATTTTCCTCTTTCCAGCTCCAAGATACCATATGGTGAGCAATAATAGGTAATAGAGAGAATAAGCAGGGATCAGTAAAAGAATCACAGAATCCTTATGATTGGAAGGGACCTCTGAGATCATCGAGTCCAACCAAGAGGCATTGTAATGATCTTTCTCTTTTTTTTTCCCCATTGAATTTTACCAAAGGGCCAGAAAAAGAACATGGAAAACAGTGTTGATATCAAGACAGAAACCAAGGGGGAAAGAAAGCCTATAAGGCAGAATCCACTGAGCAAAGCTGGGAAGAGAGCCTGCAGAGCTCTTGGGTACATCACTGGAGACATGAAAGAACTTGGAACCTGGCTAAAAGGTAAAGCTACTTCATCATGACTAATTAGAGGATTCCAAAGAAGAATTACATCAAAGGAGTAACAACTTCTCAGTAAGATGATTAAAGTTGCAGTATTACAGAAGCTACCTCAGCCCTGATTTATTTCCATTTTGTAGGGGGAAAAAAAAACAGCTTTGTTGCAGAGATCCAGGTATTGCTTAAATCTTGAGGATGACTGAGATGACATTTACTTCCCAACATACCATCTATAAAGTGAATTTCATCCCACAGAACAAAACTCGGGATGGTTATTCTGTGCTCTGCCATTCTTCATAACCCTCCCTGTCCTTTCAGCTGTGCAGTTTCTGTCAAGCCTAATGCCACTGTGAAGTTAAATTACACATAGGTAGGTGTGTTTGGTCCCCATAATAAATCAGTGATGGGATACACACACGATTTGCCATCTGAGGCACAGACATTGTAAATTAGCCAGTTCATA
>VXBJ01001542.1:112154-131331 GCA_013400055.1 Nycticryphes semicollaris | reverse complement strand
AAAAGATAATTTCCTGCAGGTTTTTTTTTTTGGTTGGTTTGGGTTTTTTTGTTATATTGGGGTTTTCTTTTGGTTTTGTTTGGAGGTTTTTTCCTAACTGGCAAGCTCTTGTTGAGACCATTTTGTTCTTCTTTCAGCCCTGTTTTAACCAGTGCTTTAAGCTCAGTCTTCTCTAAGTGGGATCTGCCTGTTTTCACCTTGCCTTTCAACTTGGCCTTGACCCTCTACCTGGCTGCATCAGGACCCCATAACCTCTTCTTCCCTACAACTGTCATTCAGCCTGCAACAGCAGCACCAAACATCACCTGGACGGACGCTGAAATGCCAATGGTAGGATGCCCTGATGCCCTACAGATAACAGCCTTCTCCATTTACAAAGAACACCACTGCAGACTCATATTGTCTTCCTTTATGTTACTGCATTATGGCCTGGCAATGCAAAATTGCATTTATAAGACAGCTGTTACCCAAAACGTAAAGGCTTGCTCAAGGAATTGACATTTTTGATAGCTTGAAAATAAGAATCTTTTTGGTATATTTCCTTTATAGCTGGATCTAAATTATAATCTTCCAAGACCCTCTGGAATCTAATTACCCTTTGCAGTGCATATACTGATTAGTGCCCCATAGATAAGGTTGTGCTGAGGATACCAGTTAACTCACCAGTTAATTTTAGTTTCCATGTCCAGAGAACTGTGTTTTCAAAAATACACCTCTCTTATCAGAAACAAGCAAGCAGATATTACTGTCGAAAGAACGGTTACAAATTTGGGTGTGGGCACATGCTCATGTATTTTTAGTTAATATTCAAGTGGGACCTTTCCAAAGAAAGATTTGTTCTCTTGCATTATTCTCTTTACATTGTAAACAGCATGGATGCTAGAGTACTAGCTTTCCCTTAAGGCTCAGAGGACTATTTTGAGGGGTACCTAGGGAGTGATTAAGAAAAGGAAGTTAATTGACACTAAATAGCAATCCACACAAATGACATTTCTCAAAGGAGGCTTACCATGGAGCATAATGTTATGGGGACCACAAATTGGCTGTTCGATGCAGAGGAGCACAGCATCTCGAGGAAAAGTGTCTTAAAACTGTCTCAAAGCTGTGACCAAGTTGGGCTCTGTCCCAGCAATCCAGCAACTCTCATTCACGTTCCTAGAGAATCCCAAGGGAGTTTCAGATGTATAAGCAAGTCAAGGATATGGTCTTACCTGAGTAAATTCTAGTAATTCTGGCCAAGCCATCATTGGCCATTTCATCCTCAGATCTGCCCAGACGGAGGTGAACATCTTCTCAAAGGTATCATCTACATGAGCACTTCCATTTCCCAGAGTTGCTGTCATGCTCCATAATGGCATGCAGAAATGTCCAAGTCAGCAGCACATGTAAAGATGATGAGCAAGCCCTTCCAAGTCCTTCCACAAAAGACATTCACTATTGATGTTAGAGCAAAAACCTGCCAGGAGGGCTCATGGCTAGGGAACAAGGCATGATTCATATTCATCCAAGGGGAAACCCTGTGGAAATGCCCTGCTGTCTCCTGAGAAGAGCCCAGACTTTCCACTTACAGCCCAGAAAGAAGGACTGCATGCAAGAAATGTTGAACATGAACTTGGCCAAGAAAAATAAGTTTAAAAAAGAAAAGGAAAAAAAAAAGAAACTACAAAGCTGATAACATTAGTTTTGTGGGTTGTGTGTTTGGTTTTGGTTTTTTTTTTTTTATTTTTGCAGCTCCTGCAATCCATTCCAGTCGGGGTGGGTCAGGTTTATGGCTGCAATAACCCCTGGACAGGAGGAATCTTCCTGGTTGCTTTATTTGTCTCTTCTCCGCTCATTTGTCTGCATGCGGCAATTGGATCGGCAGTGGGGATGCTGGCAGGTAAGGATTTGACTTGTGTCACAGATTTATATAAAAGCGTGGAGAAAAAATGAGGAACTGCAATGAGTGGAGCATTTACAGTCACAAATATTTCTTCCACTGCAGAATCACTGCTTGGGGAAAAAAAATATACTTATATATAGTTAAATTGTAAGATTTCTTTGGATTGACTTTCCCGTTCTCTTGCTTCTTTTTATGATAGTGAAAATCTTCAGAAGAAAGAAGTGTATTTTGGACTGAAATGAATTTATAATGTGAAATACTTCATTTATGGATATATTCTGATGTTTTAGAAGCAGCTTAATAAAAGCCATAGCCATCAGTCTAAACATACAGGCCTCAGGGATGCATTTAAAGTCCATGTGTATGCTCATTTGCTCATGTATCTTCTGCTTAAATTGTATGGCTAAATTCAGCTCAGCAGCACCAGGGAAATTCTGCTGTGATTGCATCAGATTAAAATGGCTTTACTCTTAGACCTTAGCAACATGACTACAAAATAGGCACTGAGCGTAAGTATGCAGGCTAGCTCCCTAAAATGTTGAATTCATGTCATTTCTAGCTGCTTTAATCTCTTTGGCCAGGGAATGACACTCCTTTGACTTATTTTCCAGCACTGAGCTTAGCGACACCTTTCAGCACAATCTACTCCGGCTTGTGGGGCTACAACAGCTCCCTCTCCTGCATTGCCGTCGGGGGCATGTTCTACGCTTTCACCTGGCAGACACATCTGCTGGCAGTTGCCTCCGGTACGTACCCTACAGATTTTTCACCACTGCCACTCTTCCTTTTGAAGTGAGACAAGATGTGTCAACACTCCAGGTGGGCTGAAGCCAGATGACCACCTCCAAGTGGGCAGGTGGACCTGGGTGAGACTGATGAGCGAAGGAGCTGGACGATGGAGCCATCACTCTAACGTCCTCTGACAAAATAAAGGTGTTGCTTTCACTTTCAGCCAAGAGCTGTGTTCAAAGGAAGAGATGCCATCAGTGGATTCTGATTAACTAAGATCTTTGAAATTAGATGCCCAGTTTTGAGGCACTGATTGCGTTTGCTCAACATTGCTGGATGAATCATATTGTTTTTTCCATTTATAGACACTGTCTCAAATTCCTTTTTCGGAGAAGGACATAGCTCAA
Organism: Nycticryphes semicollaris; assembly: GCA_013400055.1. NCBI lineage: Eukaryota > Metazoa > Chordata > Aves > Charadriiformes > Rostratulidae > Nycticryphes > Nycticryphes semicollaris. Next base: position 128,313 of record VXBJ01001542.1, on the reverse strand, counting down.
CTTTGAGAACAACGGAGCTCAAGATCAGTCCATGTCTGTAGTTAGGCAGTACAGTTTCCCCAGCCTATTGAAATGGCAACACAGAATGATTGAAGAATTATTTATAAGGCAATTCCATATGAAATTTCAATATCACACTGAGCTGGGATTGAAACTATTGCTCATTCAGTGTTCATATAAAAAAGATTTAGCTTTCTATCTCATTGACCAACCTGCTAGCCCCAGAGGCAGGGGAGATGGGGGTGGAAGGGTTATTTTCCTATTTAACCCCATCCATCAAGCTACATACTTTCCATGCTAGTGCATTTTTAAAAAGCCCCTGATTCCATAGCCACATTTGTCATCACTCCAGTTCTTTTTTTTTTTTGTTTTGTCCTTTCCATGAGCTCCAGGTTGGAGGGGATATGGTGGAAAGGAAACATGTTTAAGAGGGGGTTGTCCAGGAATGACCATAAACATCGGTTGAGATGCTCAAAGCAGTAGGAGAAATGTTTGTTCTTGCTGGTTTCCTCCATGAGCAATCAAACTCACCAGGAACTACCTTTCTTTTTCACAGCACTCTTCAGTGCCTATCTGGGAGCAGCAGTGACGAACATGTTGTCTGTGGTAAGTAGGGAATTAGACAAGGCTGTTTTTACAAAGATGGATTTGAACACTGTATATTTTATTGGCTTGTGAGGCAAAACACCCAAACTCAGAGAACAATTCAGAATTGGTCTGGAAAAGGGGACACAGCCTGCCCAGGGGCTCAGTGTGGTCCCCACTGAAACAGGCCACCAACAATAATCGCCACTTTTCATCCTCAGAGCTTGAATGGATTTCCACCACTCAGCCCTCACCACCTCTGAAATATTAATATCTCTGTACTTTGTGCCTGAAGTGATTGAGAAAAATATCCTCCACACATGTAAAAAAACCTCAAATTTGGTTTAATTGCTTTGCCCAAGGGCCAACAGGCAGCCAGTGACATAGCCCAGGGAAAAACTGAATGTTTTTGGTATCCAGTCCTGTCTTAACCCCATCCAAGACCACTGCAGATGCACAAAGAGAAGGCAGCCTTCTCACCAGAGCTGGTTGACGTTGCAGGTTAATGCACAATGACAAGATCTCAACGAAGTCCTGCCTCGCTAGGAAGAGACTCCATGCAAAGCCAAGTCAAGACTTCCTTGAGAAACCTTGTTCCAAGCTGCCCAGCTCTGAGTTTTTTCAAGGGCTGGGGGATCAAATGAGAGAAAGACACATATTAAATCGGTGTTCTGTATTTTTCTTTGCAGTTTGGGTTGCCATCAGGAACCTGGTCTTTTTGTCTGTCTGCGCTGACTTTCCTGTTAATAACCACAAACAACTCTGCCATCTACAAGCTGCCACTCTCCAAAGTCACCTACCCAGAAGCCAACCGAGCTTATTATCTAGAGATGAAGAAACATCAGAGGTCTTGCTGTGAGGTATAAAGACACAAGGAGAGAGATACTTTGTGGATTTTCAGGCAAGAGCATAAGGTGTTTCCCCCAAAAAATGTGATTTGTGTACTACAAAATCAAAAGGCCACCTTCTGAGTGCAGAGACTTTTTCCACCGCATCCATTTGCTCTATTTTTATTAGATAGGATTGTGCTGCGCTGGAAGGACCTGTCCCAAGACCTGTCTGTAATAATTTAAAAGCACATATGCCTAAAAAGACACTTGAGTTTTAAGTAGTGGGGAAATGACTTAGCATCTGAAAGGAAAAATCTGTTTGTGGAATCCAAGTCACAGCAATCGGACGTAAAGCAATAAAGACCAGAGCATCTCTCAACATCTGATGGGATTTCTAATTAATGGCTAAAACCAGCTTATGACAGCAATAGGATACATCTTAAAGAGCTTCATAGTAACAGAGGAGCAGAATAAAGAGTACCCTTTGCTAAGCAGAAAATTGGTGGTGAAGAATTCTACATGGAGGATCTCTCAAGCCCAGTGGAGACGTGTATTAACAACTATCATACAAAAGATGGACACAGATAAATTATAGGCAGCGCTGCCAACACCTGCAAGACTTGTGGTGAAAGTCACAATGACAGCAGGGAGGGGGGTGTCTATCTAAAATATCCAAAAGGTGCCTACCTTTTGGATGTTTTAGTTTGCACTAGACTGTAACATTTTCCTGATAAAAATGTTTCAGACCTACCCAGTTGCAGAGGAAAGTCTGTAAACCCAAGGCCAAGAAAACAAATGCCACTGAAAAGAATCTTTTTCTTGAGAAAGAAAAAAAAAAAAAAAAAAAAGGGAATAAAAAAAATTTATGTTAATCTCATATTTAGAAATACTTTAATTTGGTCATGGGTTAGCAAAGGAGGGGAGAGCAACAAAGCCATTGCTGTCCCTTTCTTAAGCAATAAAATGGCTCTGTTCAGTCTGTGCACAAGTAGAATGAATTTGAGCTGATCTTCTTGACCTTCCTCCCTACACCATCCCCCTCAGCCCACAAATATCAAGCAGCAAAATGCTGCAATGCCCCAGCCTGAAGTTGTTGCTCTGCCACTACTCTCTGCCCAGCAACAGGAAGGGGATGGCTGGAGGACTGGTGGACATAGCAGAGCTCTGCAGCTCACCAACCTTGTGCCACCTCTGCACCAGCTGCAGGGGTCTGTAGGTAGGGAAGGAGGAAGCTGACCTTGCACCAAAGGAGCTGGTCACTTCAGTGGATGTTAACTCAGCACCTTTTCTGTCCAATTCATTGAGATACTTCATATCATGATGAAGCTGACTTCTTCACCACAATTACTCCATATGCTCATGTCCTTCAGTTAACATTACACTACATGCAGTAGTGTCATCGTTTCATAGCAAGGTTTGGGTAGAAAGAGACCTTTGAAGGCCATTGAGTCTAACCCCTGCTCCCATGAGCAGGGATATCTTCAAATAGATCAGGTTGCTTTTCCTGGGAAAGCAGATCAAAACCTGTTCCTTTTCTGACAGAGGAAATAAGAAATAGCCTATGAATAGTGCTGATGATTATTTTTGTGGTTAAAAAAAAAAACAGTGTCTTTTTACAATCACAAAAAATTTTTGAGTGTTCGAAAAGGACAGGGACTACTGGAAAGGGTCTAATGGAGGATACAAAAATGATCAAGGGAATGGACCATGTGTCTGATGAGGAAAGGCTGAGAAACCTAGGGCTGTTCAGCCTGGAAAAGACTGAGAAGGGACCTCATCAATGCTTATCAGTATCTAAAGGGTGGGTGTCAAAAGGATGGGGCCAGACTCTTTTCAGTGATGCCTGGTGACAGGACGAGGGGCAGCAAGAACAAACAGGACCACGGGAAGTTCCATCTAAACAGGAGGAGGAACTTATTCACTTTGAGGGTGGCAGAGGCTGCCCAGACAGTGTGGAGTCTCCTTCTCCTCTCAAGAAGATTGAGGGGGGATCTGGTCAACACCTACAAATACTTCAAGGGTGGTTGTCAAGAAGATAGGGCCTGTCTTTTTTACGTCATGCCCAAGGACAGGACAAGAGGAAATGGGCACAAACTTGAACATAAGAAGTTCCATCTAAACATGAGGGGGGACTTCTTCCCTTCGAGAGTGGAAGAGCCCTGGAAGAGGCTGTCCAGAGAAGTGGTGAAGTCTCTGTCTCTGGAGACATTCAAAACCCGCCTGGACATGTTCCTTTGCAACCTGCTCTAGGAGGATCTGCTTCAGCAGAGAGGTTGGACTAGTTAATCTCCAGAGGTCCCTTCTAACGCCTACAATTCTGTGTTTCTGAGTGAAAAACATTTGGATTAATTGCTGTCAGTATTTTCTGGCAAAGTGTTAGGATTTCAGATTTGACAGTATTTCTGTATAACTGACTCTCCAGAGATCACTTGTAAAAATGTATAATTTCCTGTGTTTTACTTGGTAAATATCTATATAATATTGTGTTGAGTTAATTGTAAAAACTAATATTCGTACTTTTTTGAGTTTGGTGTAAGTTTTCCTCTATTTATCATCACTAAGCTCTTCCAAAGTCAGGTTATCTCTTAAATAAGTAAATGAGAAGATGTTGGAAAATAAAAATAGAATATTTAGGAAACTTCAAATTTCTGCTCTTTGTACTTTTGCTGCATCAACACCCTCTTGAAAATAAAAGTGCAAATTCTGCTTCTGTGCAGGAGGCATAATCAGCTGAAGGCAGATACACAGCTGGGGCTGGAAACGTCCTCAAGACCAGGTGAGGACTTGCTCCTAGGGAAGACATTGGATGGGTCCCCACAATGGAGTTAGATGAGGTTCATGTTCTGTCCAGAGGATGCACCTCTGCACTTATCAAACTGTGGTGGAAAAGGCTATCTTTTGGTGTCCGAACTGACATCTCCCCACCCAGCACCATGTGTGCCCTGGAGAGGCAAACCTACAAAGGCTTGCTTGCACTCTTGTGTCAAAATCTGCACCCAGTGAAGAGTACATGCTTTATGGCCAGTGTAAATCAGCAGATTTCCTCCAACTGGTGCTATTTCAGCTTGCTGTTGCTGAGCAACAGGGACATTTTGGCAGTACTGTAAAGAAACCATATGCAGAGAACAGAAAAACAGGAAAAGATGAAGGCCATTAGAAAGATTTTGCACTTCATTCAGAATTAATTCTTCATTTTATGCTATTCAAAGAATTCATTCTTCCCATCACCCCATGCAAAATAACTGTTATTTGGTGATTTGACTTGTATATCAGTCAGAGTATGCATATCACACTATTTCCCATTATCGTTCATAACACAGTCTTTGCTAACAGAACTAATTCATCTTATTATTGAAAGTGTTCTTTTTTCTTTCTTTACATCAAATAAATGCTTATCAAGCCACATTATTTCTTTTTCAAGCGTTCTTTTTGCATTCTTGTTTCTGACGCACAGGTGATATCAGTTTCTCATAAGAAACTTTTATGCTGGGCAGGAGTTTTGGGGCTCTTTCTTGGACTACTCCCCTCCCAGTGCCAGCATAAAGTAGTAAAAGAGATGTCACTGCATTTAACGTTCCTAAAAAATACAAAAATGCTAATAATTAAAAGAAATATCAAAGCACCAGACCCCTTGAAAACATCTGCTTGGAATCAGATTTTATCCAAAAGTCTAACTCAAATCAACTGCCTTGCTGCTGTTTCCTAAGCTGCTCTTGCTGTTCCTGTCTGATGTGCATCATTCCCTCCAAGACTCCCAGTTCCACATAAAGCAACTGCCCCAGTCTCCACCATTCAAAACCCACCTAGTGGTGTGTCTCCTGCCCCCAGATCTTTTCTGCCATGGTTCAGGTGCTCAGTAGCCCTGGCTGTAGCCACACACCCCCTAGTCCTGCATGGGGTTTGCTGTTGGAAGTAGAGGGAAAGCGAGAATAACAACTGAAGACAAGAAATCACTGGGTGCTGAGCAAGGACCAGCAGATTTTTATCAACAGACTCCTCTCCCTCCCCAAAACAGTGCCACCTCTTCACGGAGCCCAGGGCATGCTGACTGCACCAGCAGTCTTACCAAGACATAGGCTACAGCTCTCATTAGCCCTTCACTCAGCAAACCAGTATCAGGGCAAGTGCAGAAGAGACCAATGTTGAGCCGTGCAACAAAGGTGCTACACCCTTGATGCAGCTGAACTGTGAGGATAAAATATTCAGCCCAGGTTAGCTGAGGACCAGATCCAAGAGTTGGTTGCAGAAGTAGGACCAAAAGCAGGAGGTATGACTGCAGCACACCACCATTTTACATGTTCAAATCTGGGAACATGGAACAATACAATTTCCTTTATCTGATCCTCCAGGACCATTGTGGGTTTTGTTTGGTTTTACCATGTGGTAAGTGAAATATAAACAGTACAAAGAACACTCATGTTGATAATCTAATCTTTTGAATCTTGACACTTAGTGTAAAGGGTAGAATTGACACAGAATTTGGCCATAGCTAGGAATAATTCACTTGATGAGGCAGACACAAACCACAAGAAAGCACAGCTCTGCATTCAAAAGAAATGCTTGATCATTTTTCCTCTCCTTCAGAGTCCAAACATTGCAAAGATCACTATGGCAAGGGAATTGGTAGACACAAATGAACAACTTTTTGACATGTTCTTGTCTTGACATGGAAAGCTGCCTTCAGTTGGTAAGTCCTTTTTTGTTCCAAGCATCTCAGCTTACTCAGCATTGTGAATGAGATGGGGAAAGAGTGTAACTCTCATATAAGACACACTCCAATGACTTAAAACCCTCACTCTGCTTATTCTCAAAGGCATGGATAGACCAAAGTCATTAGTTTCCCACTCATAGAAATGGAAAGCATTCAAACAGGAGTTGGAAGCCTTAATATTTCATGGAAGCAGGCCAAAAGACTTGGGCTGAGGTCTCCAAAGGCCACCCATGTCCATGCTGGTAAATAAAAAGGTTCCAGTTCTACCTGGCATGCTGACACCCACCCTGCTCAACATGCCCTGGCACAGCCCCAGCCTTTATCAACTGGCATCCCACAGACAGGGCCTAAACACACACAGCAGGTGGCATGGACCTCTCCTGGCTCATCCGCACTTCCTACACCAGCTAATAATTAATGATGTTTCCTTTCCAAAGGGCTCTGAAGGTTAAATTACCTAACTTGAAGCTGAAAGCTCCTGACCTGCTATTGCATTTCGGTGCAAAGCTAAATAACTTGCTGCATAGCATTCCTGCACTTTTCATCAGCGAGAGCCCTTTCATGCCTAACTGTTTGCAAGTGCAGCCTCTTGGTCCTGCACGGCCTGGGGCGTAGCTCCCATACTGTTGTACTCCTGCCCACCCTACCTCAATCACTGAGGGCAAAGTTATGCTCAATATCTTCCTAAGAGATCTGGATGATGGAATCAAGTATTTCCTGACACAATTTTCTGATTACACCAAACTGAGTGGAAGTGGACATTTTGGAAGGGAAAATCCATCAGGATAAACTGGATAGGCTGGAAGAGCAAGCTAACAAAAATATTATGAAGTTCAACAAAGACAAGTGTAATCTTGTACCCGGGAAAACATAATCCAGGAGTGCAGCACAGGTTGGGATCTACCCGGCTGGGGAGCAGCTCTGTGGAAAGGTTCCTGGGGGTCCTAGTGGATAGCAGGCTCAGCATGAGTGAAGAGTGTGCTGCTGTGGCAAAGCAAGCCAACAGGATGCTGGGTTGCACCAAGAAGGCATCACCAGCAGAGATAAAGAAGTCATTATCCCACTCTACTCAGCGCTTGTCAGGCCACACCTGGAATACTGTGCTCACTTTTGGACCCTGCTATACAAAAGATGTGGACAGGCTGGAGAAGGTCCAGAGAAGATGATCCACCTAGATGATCAAAGGACAGGAAAGCCTTACGTATGAGGAAAGACTGAGAGAACCAGGTTTGTTCAGCCTTGAAAAAAAGCTTAGGGGAGATTTCATCACCACATTCCAGTACAGTGGAATGGCTACAAAGCCATTTGTAGCCTTTGGCTACAAAGGGAGATGGAGAATCCCATTTTTACAAGGAGTTACATGGAAAAGGTGAGGGGTAAATGGGTACAAGTTACTCCTGGGGAGATTTCAATTGAGAAAGGAGGAAAATTTTTCACAAAGGGAACAATCAGACACTGGAACAATCTCCCCAGTCACTGGAGATTTTTAAGATGCAGCTCGACAGGGCACTGAGCCATCTTGTCTAGAGTGTACTTTTGCCAGGAAAGGTTGGACCAGATGAGCCTTGGTGTTCCTTCCAGCCTGATGTTCTATGAATCTACATCCTTGGCACAGATGAGGGGAAGACCACAGGAGTCAATGGCATTGAATCATTGCCCTCTGACTGATACAGGAGCACACAGCTGGAGTCAAAATAGGAACAAAAATAAATAGGGAGACGGAACACAAGTGACTGTGCAACCCAGTGGTTGTGGGCATCACCCAAGGGTATCACTGAAGAAGGAAGCCACCAAGAATCAGCAAAAGGGAGGCTGAAAGGGCAAACCTGTTACAGAGGAGTTCATGTTGCTTCATGTGCTACAGTAAGAGCCTCAAGGACTGGGGCAACAACATCCAGTCTGAGGCCTGATGAAATCCTGCCCACCACATCAGCATTTCAAACCACCCTAAGATGCAGTGCAGCTGGAAAGCTGGCCCCAAATGAGGACCATGTTCAACTGCCAGGAGAAGGATTGCTCACAACAAATTGAAAGGCTTTGAAGTGAGCAAGAAAATCAATCCTGTCACCAAACAGAATTACCTGCCTGGGGTAAATACAGCTCAGTTGCACTTGTTGCATCGCACTAATTGCCTCTACTTTTAGGCCCAGTGAGGTCAATGAAACTTTTTTTTTTTTTTTTAATAAAGTAAACCCTCATTTTTGACACGATTTCAAAATTGGGAGTTCAAATGCAAACACTTTCTAGGAAAATCTGGTTTTAACTTTCTTTTGCCTCATGTGGAAATACATAGATTAGAACCACGGGTTTGGAAGACTAACAAGCTACAAATCCCCTTAGTTTAGGTTAAACATTCTTGGACCAGTCATCGGTTTAATCAGAAAAGGCTGAAATCAGTGGGAGGTTAAGGATTAGATTTTCTAATTAGTATAATTACAGAACTAATACTAGGAAAAACATGTACCTGGCATAGTGCACTGAAAAGGAAAAAAAAGGAACTTTTTCAAGTGGAATTTTCCAACAAAACAGTCCCAATGCCTCACCATTAAGCAGCTATAAAACACATTGCAGTACGTATAGTTTTCATGGAGGAGGGTGTGATACTCCATAGGAAAATCAGCCACTCGGGACCCAATTGCTGCATAAAGGGTTTCCTACAGGTGAAGGCAGTATTCACAGTATTATACTGCACTGGATGTCCTCTGGTACCACATAGACATACCAAAGTATAGGACAACTTTATAGAAAATGTCTTTTGATGTGTCTTATCACAATAGCTTTTTTGTTATTATTAAGTTAAAACAAATTAAATTAAGGGAAGTGTCTTCCCTTGGAATATTATTCCAATGGCTAATTACTCTCATTTTGAAAAATTCTTTGCTGTGCGGGTGGATGAGACCCTGGCCCAGGTTGCCCAGAGAAGCTGTGGCTGCCCCATCCCTGGAGGGGTTCAAGGCCAGGTTAGAAGGGGCTTTGAGCAACCTAGTCTGGTGGGAAGTGTCCCTGCCCATGGGACGTCATGATCTTTAATGTCCCTTCCAATCCAAACCATTCTATGATTTTAAGTAAGGGTTATGTATCTAGCAGAAAAGAAAATTCAAAGAAAAAGTAGCCATTCTAATAACTTCAGAATGGCTGGAAAGCTGCCCAGCAAAAAAGGACCTGGAGTAGTTGATGGACAGCTGGCTTTACATGAGCTAGTGGTGTGCCCAAATGGCCAAGAAGGCCAACAGCATCCTATGCTGTATCAGNCTTGTATGAGGAATAGCATGGCCAGCAGGAGTAGGGAAGAGATGGCACCTCTGTCCTGGGCACTGGAGAGGCCTCTCCTTGAGCACTGTGTTCAGTTCTGGGCCCCTCACTACAAGAAGGACACTTTAAGAAAGGTGTAGATGTGGCACTTCAGGGCATGCTCTAGTGGCTGAGATTATAGGGAGTTTTTTGTGTGTGATTCTTGCTACCTTCTCTTTCCATATTCAATTCTTCAGAGACACAGAAAGAGTACGTTATTTAAAGAGAGAAGAAAAATTGAATGCAGCTTGTAAGAAACAGAGAAGAAAGTTACAAATCAATGTGAGCAGAAGTAACCTCCCTTGTCCTTTCCTGCACTGTCACCACAAGTTGTGATGGAATTCGCTCCCATGCACAGGGTGGGATGCTCTGCCCCACTAGGAGGTTACATTCTGTGTGTGTGTGGCAGAAGATGCAATGTCTATGAAAGGCTCTACAGACACCAATCAAAAGTGCAGGACAAGACAATTACGCACCTCTAGTAAAAAAGAATAAGGAAGAGCAGCTTTCAGGAAACATCGTTCAGAACACCAGTAATCTACAAATTTAGCAGCCTGGCTTTCATTAAGGATCTGTGCAAAAAGCTCTAGGACTTACACTGAAAAACAATCAGGATGGAAACTTGACTTGGTACTGAACACCCTGTATAATTATGCAACATACGTGTCTCTGACTACACGCTTACTGGGCAAACCTCATGTGTTCTTCTTTCTCATCTCTAAAAGAAAAATACATCAACCTCTTTTGCAATTTGCCTTGCCTGTCCTTACCCTTTAGATTTCTCTGTGGTCAGGTGACACTTGAATCCTGCTGTGGTCTCAGTGATAACAATGCCTTGAGCCCACCAAATGCTGCCCCAGTAAGGCCCAGATACACCCCATTTGTATTCAGAGACTCTTGTTGAAATGCCAGGCTTTGCAGTCTCATTGCTACAAACACTTCATACAAATCATGGAGAGAGAGAGAGAGAAATTCAAAGCAGAGCGAGAAATGCTTCATTAAAATCACAGAATCACAGAACCACAGAATGATACTGGGTTGGAAGGGACATCTGAAAAATATCTAGTCCCACTCCCTGCCAGAGCAGGTCCACCCAGAGCAGGTTGCTCAGGAATGTATCCAGGTGTGTTTTAAATGTCTCCAGAGAAGGAGACTCCACCACCTCTCTGGGCAACCTCTTCCATGGCTCTGCCACCCTCAAATAAAAGAAATTCCTTTACAAGTTTAGATGGAAATTCCTATGTTTAAGATTGTGCCCATTTCCTCTTGTCCTGTCCCCAGGCACCACTGATAAAGGACTGGCCCCTTCCTTCTGACACCCACCCTTCAAGGATTTATAAGCATCGATAAGATCCCCCTCAGTCTTCTCTTCTCCAGATTAAAAAGACCCAAGTCCCTCAACCTTGCCTCGTAAGAGAGAACTTCTAGTTCCCTCATCATCTTTGTAACCCTTTGCTGTACCCTCTCCAGCAGTTCCTTGTCCTTCTTGAACTCCATGAAATAATACAACCCTTTCTGAAATAGCAAGCTAAGTAGGAGCAGATTACCTTTCTCCATTGACCGTAGAAGGGGCTGAGGGCAACTAGATGCCCACTTTCATGACAACCCAGTTAGGTGGCACAAATCTGGGCTGTAAACGTAGGTCCACAAAAGGTTTAGGTTGACAAGGAAACAGCGATTTCAGGTCGAAAGAGGTGATTCTACCCCTCTACTCTGGTCTCGTGAGACCCCACCTGGAGGTCCAGCTCTGGAATCTTCAGCACAGGAAGGACCTGTTGGAATGGGTCCAGCAGAGGGTCACAAAGATAATCAGAGCGATGGAGCTCCTCTCCTACGAAGACAGACTGAGAGAGTTGGGGTTTTTCAGCCTGGAGAACAGAAGGCTCTGGGGAGACCCTATTGCAGCTTTCCAGTATCTGAAGGGAGCTACAGGAGAGCTGGAGAGGGACTCTTTGTCAGGATTGTAGCAATAGCACAGGGGAAATGTTTTTAAACTGAAAGAGGGGAAATTTAGATTAGATACCAGAAAGAAGGGTGGTGAGAAACTGGAACAGGTTGCCCAGAGAAGTTGTGGATGACCCATCCCTGGGAGTGTTCAAGGCCAGGCTGGATGGGTCTTTGAGCAACCCCATGGTGGGAGGTGTCCCTGCATATGGCAGGGGGGTTTGAACTCTTTAAGGTCCCTTCCAATTCTAACCATTCTATGATTCTATGAAACAGCTGCCAAGAGATACTGCATGACTCTGTACTGGTTAACAGCCATCTTAGGTCTAAATTCAAGATTAGATCCTCAAAACCCTTGTCTAGCTGTGCTTTACCCATAAAGCATTTATTTCATTAGCCATCTTGATGTTGAACACCTTTTGTGTGGAAAAAAACGTAGATGAGGTTTTGTTAGAGATGACAAAGAGGTCACATAAGCGGTAGCTTCCGTTACATCTGTCTTCCCTGACCTGAACCTTCTCTCACCTGCAGAACAAGAAAATAAGAAAAATCCCTGTGTCTGGAATGTCTATATATTTTTTCATTACACATTCCTAGCTCATCCCCATCTTCCCTTTCCTCTCTGCTGTTGTCCTCTACTCCCATGACAGAGAACACCTATAGCAAGTGGCAGCATTTGACAGCAAAATTAAGATCCTCCATTGCCTCCTGCTGCCAGAAATCTCATGGCTTGACTCTCAGATGGAGGAAGATTCAGCCCTTCCTACATTTAGGCACTCCCTGCACACCCAAGCAGCAGTTTTCAACTGAATAGGAACATCCAGAGTGATAACCCTCCTGACACATCTCTACAATTCACTTCATTGTAACCCAACAGATGGCTTATCTTCAGCTCACCCTTATCTAAACACCAGAGGTGACTCAATCCTATCTACACACAGAATGTCTTCAAAATACAAACTCTCCCTCCCCAGAGACAACAATCCCAGCTCACAGTGAGTGTTGTGGGGTGGTGGCTTAGCAGCAAGAGGCACCTCTGTGTGTAACTTTTCTGCCAGGCACTGCCAGCAGCCAGCAAGAAGGCTACGCTCTAATAAACCCAATTTTTATCCAAGAGACAAGGCACACAGCAATAATTTGGAAGAATTGCAAGTCGAAAAAAAATAATTCTAAGGGGAACTTGAACTTCTGCCCTTCGCTCCAAGAAACCACTTTGCTCTTTGGCCATCACACTGTGAACAGCTCTTTGGGGTTTTGTTCCCTTTTCCAAGTCCCCATTCCTGGTTTGCTCACAGTTGGTGATGGACATGGTCATGTAACCCCTCTGGGGAAGATTTCTATCTTCTCTAACATTAACAAACACCTCAAATCTACTAACACCAGAATGTCCTTAGCTACAACATGCTCCAGTTGCTATCAGAGCTTGTTCAGGGGCTCCCTGCACCCATATTCCTGCCACAGCTGCCTCCATCCATAGACATCCATGAGCAAGACCCTTGTGGAGTTCACACAACCCCTGTTGCCCTCAGCAGCTCATTAGAAAGTACATACCATTCATTTCTCTCCAGAAACACCTAAAGGCATAGGATTTCACCTTTGTGAGGTGGATAATGATGAAAGACAAGTGACCTGGCAAGAGAGTCCACAGCACCAGAGATTCACTCTGTTCAGGTGCAGGAGCATCGTTCCCAGAGGGCTAGGACAGCAACAGAACTCTTACAGAGGCATTCAGTAAAGGTTCCATATATGCAGATTACATATACCATTTGGTCACCCTTTGGCCACACAGCACAGAAGATACTGTTTGATTATATTAGTTTAACTAGAAAAGACAGGAAAATGGAATCAAGAAAGAGAGGATCCAGGCAGCAGTGCATCAGGTAGACCAGCCCATCCAAAACATAGGACTTTACATAAAGGAGCGTGAGATTATATCTAGCCAAAACATGAATGGTACAGGTTTAGGATGAATTTGCCGTGTTGCAATTACTTATTTTACTAAGCCAAAGCCAAAAGCTCATACAAGAGCAAAGAGAAGCACTAGATTAATTTTGAAAGAGCAAATGCCCACTAACACACCAAATGGCAGACGTTGTGAACTGAAAGTCATGCTGGAGATTAAGAGCAGAATAGCAGTAACAGAGCAGAAAATAAAATCTATCCTTACCCTTGTCTGCAGGTGAGCTGAAAATAACTGGGGGTGTGTCACAGAAATATGTTATGCCAAACGTGCTTGAGAAATGAGCTCATTTGGATTGAGACCTCCAGACTTTCTCCAATGAAAACCAAAAGTTGTCAGGATTTTTTTTTTTTAAGTGCAAAAATGTTTATTGTGTTATATTTTGCCTGCAATTAAAATTCCAGAAGAAAACCTTTCACCTGACTGACACCTTCTGGAAGCTGACATTGTCTCTCACCTTCAGGACAAGGCTCAGGAGCTGCAACTGCCAATGCAGGAATTACACACGATGCATGCAGTCAGTATTCATAGCTCCAGCCCCAACTCTGCTGGGACCTTGTGGAATGGCCCTTCTCAGCAACTCAAACTACCCATTGGCTCCTTTTCCAGTACAGCTGAAAATCACAGCTGTAAGCATTTTGCTGCCTCTTAGGGTGGCAAAGAATCATAGACTGGTTTGGGTTGGAAGGGACCTTAAAGACCATCTAGTTTCAACCCCCCTGCTATGGGAAGGGACACCTCCCACCAGACCAGGTTGATCAAAGCCCTGTCCAACCTGGCCTTGAAACCCTCCAGGGATGGGGCACCCACAGCTTCTCTGGGCAACCTTAGCCAGGGTCTCACCACCGTCACAGCAAAGAAGTTCTTCCTGGGATCTCATCTCCCCCTTTCAGTTTGAAATACTTTCCCCTCATCTTATAGCTCCCCTTCCTAGTCAAGAGTCCCTTCCCATCTCCCCTGGAGCCCCTTTAGGGATTGAATAACTGCTATAAGGTCTCCCCGACAATTCTGCAAACAAGGAGGAATCCTCAAGACCTGTGTTGACAAGCCAGGCAAAACCAGTGCTACCCCTCAAGCTAGAGCAGATGGCAGGCCAAGGACTCTGGAAGCCTATGACATCAGAGGAGGAATGTCAGAAAGAATGCGATGCAGGAAAGGCACGTTGTCTTTAAAACAAACCTTCTCCCAGTGGAGGCTGCTAACCTGAATGTTGCAGATTTACGTAAGGAGGTAACTGAGGCCCGCTTTGTGAAGTGACCAACGAATCACACCAGTCAGTTTTGCACATTCATTTGTTCCATTGTCCTTTCAAAGAATGATGGCTATTTGTAAGACCTACAGAAGCCCTGTGATTTTAGATGAAGCTAAAAGCAACAAAAGAAATGCACCCAAACAGCTCTGACTTCAGACATAGGGGGTTGTCCATCTTCTCCTCAACAGCGCATAGCCAGATTTCTCCTGATGATGGAGAGATAACCATACACAGGTGCTGGAGAAGACAGCTGCATGCAGACATGTCACAAAGCCATCCAGGATTTAAGTTCTTCCGGGAACTCATCCAAAAGCTTCCACACGATATATGAGGATCCTTTTTACAGTCAGATTAAAAAGGGCCAAAGCCTGATTATTTGAAATAATCAAAACAGACAGGCAAATGAGTCACTGCACCTCAGAGGATATACACATCTGTTCTTCTTTCCCTGGCTGAATCATGGGCTCATCTTTCTATACCATGATTATCTGTAACAACGTAATGCATTTTGCCTATGAGAACTTGTCTCTGTTTCATCAGCTTGGGCTAGATCAAAATCTCTCTGTATGACAACATTGGCACAGGTTGCCCAGAGAGGTGGGAGATGCCCCATCCCTGGAAACATTTATGGTCAGGCTGAACGGGGCTCTAAGCAACCTGATCTAGTTGAAGATGCCCCCATTCTTTGCAGGGGGTTCGGCCTAGCCTTTAAACGTCCCTTCCAACCCAAAACATTCTGTGATGAGGTCACCTCCTGTCTATTCCTTGAAAGCCTACATTTGGATGTCCTTAGCCACCCAGCTCCCAAACAGAAAGAGAAACCTCCTCTCCCCTCGTACTACAATGTGAGCAATCTAGGATCATGTATTTTTAAGTCTTTATGTACTTAAAGACATGCTGCAATATGTCACAGTGATTTTCAAACACATCAAGACAAGCTCACACCCAACCCCTCAGAGTGTGGAAAGCTCAGGAAGAGGTTGCCTTCAGGAACTGCAGAACCTCTGTAGTTAACTGAGCTAAGGTCTCTAAGGTTGTCACATGAGAAGCAGTGAGAAACCTGCCCACCTCACATGCCAAGAAGTGCTATTAACTACTTGTTCCATTCATCAGGTCTACTCCTAACCAGCACATTCTCCTCCCCACCTGATTCCCAGCTTTAGACCACTAGTATTTTATTATTTAACCTGGAGCATGACCAAATTTCATCTTACCAGTGCCCTGGCTCCATCCTATTGTGATTTAAGGCAATCTCTTTGCAAAAGGGACCGTGTCCAAGGGTCACTACCTATAGAGAGGGTTCAGGATTGGAAAGAAATGACTGTATGAAAACATACTGGAGAGAGTCCAGTGTAGGGCAACAAAGATGATGGAGGAATTGCAGCACCTCCCTTACAAGGAAAGGCTCAAAGAGCTGGGGCTCTTTAGCCTGGAGAAGGCTGAGGGGAGACCTTAACTATGTGTAAACCTAAAGCCAAACTCTTTTTAGTGGTTTCCAGTGATAGTACAAGGGGCAACAGGCACAAGCTGAAACATAGGAAGTACCATTCAAATATGACTTTCCAGTGAGGGTGACAGAGCCCTGG
>VXBJ01001542.1:95611-112114 GCA_013400055.1 Nycticryphes semicollaris | reverse complement strand
AAGCCCTGTCAAACCTGGTCTTGAAACCCTCCAGGGATGGGGCACCCACAGCTTCTCTGGGCAACCTTAGCCAGGGTCTCACCACCGTCACAGCAAAGAAGTTCTTCCTGGGATCTCATCTCCCCCTTTCAGTTTGAAATTCTTTCCCCTCATCTTATAGCTCCCCTTCCTAGTCAAGAGTCCCTTCCCATCTCCCCTGGAGCCCCTTTAGGGATTGAATAACTGCTATAAGGTCTCCCCGACAATTCTGCAAACAAGGAGGAATCCTCAAGACCTGTGTTGACAAGCCAGGCAAAACCAGTGCTACCCCTCAAGCTAGAGCAGATGGCAGGCCAAGGACTCTGGAAGCCTATGACATCAGAGGAGGAATGTCAGAAAGAATGCGATGCAGGAAAGGCACGTTGTCTTTAAAACAAACCTTCTCCCAGTGGAGGCTGCTAACCTGAATGTTGCAGATTTACGTAAGGAGGTAACTGAGGCCCGCTTTGTGAAGTGACCAACGAATCACACCAGTCAGTTTTGCACATTCATTTGTTCCATTGTCCTTTCAAAGAATGATGGCTATTTGTAAGACCTACAGAAGCCCTGTGATTTTAGATGAAGCTAAAAGCAACAAAAGAAATGCACCCAAACAGCTCTGACTTCAGACATAGGGGGTTGTCCATCTTCTCCTCAACAGCGCATAGCCAGATTTCTCCTGATGATGGAGAGATAACCATACACAGGTGCTGGAGAAGACAGCTGCATGCAGACATGTCACAAAGCCATCCAGGATTTAAGTTCTTCCGGGAACTCATCCAAAAGCTTCCACACGATATATGAGGATCCTTTTTACAGTCAGATTAAAAAGGGCCAAAGCCTGATTATTTGAAATAATCAAAACAGACAGGCAAATGAGTCACTGCACCTCAGAGGATATACACATCTGTTCTTCTTTCCCTGGCTGAATCATGGGCTCATCTTTCTATACCATGATTATCTGTAACAACGTAATGCATTTTGCCTATGAGAACTTGTCTCTGTTTCATCAGCTTGGGCTAGATCAAAATCTCTCTGTATGACAACATTGGCACAGGTTGCCCAGAGAGGTGGGAGATGCCCCATCCCTGGAAACATTTATGGTCAGGCTGAACGGGGCTCTAAGCAACCTGATCTAGTTGAAGATGCCCCCATTCTTTGCAGGGGGTTCGGACTAGCCTTTAAAGGTCCCTTCCAACCCAAAACATTCTGTGATGAGGTCACCTCCTGTCTATTCCTTGAAAGCCTACATTTGGATGTCCTTAGCCACCCAGCTCCCAAACAGAAAGAGAAACCTCCTCTCCCCTCGTACTACAATGTGAGCAATCTAGGATCATGTATTTTTAAGTCTTTATGTACTTAAAGACATGCTGCAATATGTCACAGTGATTTTCAAACACATCAAGACAAGCTCACACCCAACCCCTCAGAGTGTGGAAAGCTCAGGAAGAGGTTGCCTTCAGGAACTGCAGAACCTCTGTAGTTAACTGAGCTAAGGTCTCTAAGGTTGTCACATGAGAAGCAGTGAGAAACCTGCCCACCTCACATGCCAAGAAGTGCTATTAACTACTTGTTCCATTCATCAGGTCTACTCCTAACCAGCACATTCTCCTCCCCACCTGATTCCCAGCTTTAGACCACTAGTATTTTATTATTTAACCTGGAGCATGACCAAATTTCATCTTACCAGTGCCCTGGCTCCATCCTATTGTGATTTAAGGCAATCTCTTTGCAAAAGGGACCGTGTCCAAGGGTCACTACCTATAGAGAGGGTTCAGGATTGGAAAGAAATGACTGTATGAAAACATACTGGAGAGAGTCCAGTGTAGGGCAACAAAGATGATGGAGGAATTGCAGCACCTCCCTTACAAGGAAAGGCTCAAAGAGCTGGGGCTCTTTAGCCTGGAGAAGGCTGAGGGGAGACCTTAACTATGTGTAAACCTAAAGCCAAACTCTTTTTAGTGGTTTCCAGTGATAGTACAAGGGGCAACAGGCACAAGCTGAAACATAGGAAGTACCATTCAAATATGACTTTCCAGTGAGGGTGACAGAGCCCTGGAACAGGCTGCCCAGGAAGGTCACGGAATCCCATTCTCTGGGGTTTTTCAAGACCTGCCTGGATGCAGTCCTGAGTAATATTCTCTGTGCAGTCCTGCTTTGGCAGGGTAGATGGACTAGATGATCTCTAGGGGTCCCTTCCAACTCTGAAATTCCGTGATTCCACGAAACATCCACCTCACAGGAGGGCCATTCTTCCCTCACCTCCCATGCTCTGCTGTTCTCCATCACTGTAGCATCATCTTTTCCCAAACTAAAGCTGCATCTCTTCTTCACTTGACTTTTCCACCATGCCTCCTCAGCTTCCCTCACTTTGCCACCTCTGGATCAAGCAGTTTCCCTCCTCTGGTGCAGCTTCACTGTCTAATCTTACCTGGGCAGGAACACTGAGCTTTCAACAAGGTCCTGCCGGTGAGTCAACTTACACACAGGGTTGTGAGCAGGGAGTATTAAGTGATGTAAATTGATCTATTGTTTGCTTCAGCCCCGTGTGTGGTGAGAACTGATAAAAACAATACACTCCCCATAACACTTCTCCTCCACGTTATCAGCCTCTGATCTTAATCCCAGAAGTCAAAGTCATAATCCATCACCGTTAATGAGTGTGAGCTCCCCTGGGCAGGGGCCTTATCTCACTTGGTATCTGAAGGGCCGTATGAGGTTATGGCACTAGTGCAATTAAGTAAAGGTTACATTGGTCTGAAAGTGTTAGTGCTGGCTCTTTGGAAACACTTCTATATTATCAGAAACCAGAAGAAGCAAAAACAAATGCCTTTATATGCTATAACTCACATGTCTCTTCCTGGCACTTCCATTGCTGGGGACCTTCTAACCCAGCAGATCCTGGTACCAACAGCACAGAAAGAGAAACTGCCGGCTTTGAGCACCTACCAGCTACAGACACAGGAAAGTTTGATGGCAGGACTGAGAGCACTGGAAACGTGCTCAAAGCAGTTCACCATTTATTGCTCACTACATGTTCCATCTACAACCAGAAATGTTTCCTGAGGTGAAGGTAAAAAGCAAACACACAGGCAGTGATACTTTATCAGTATATCCTCTTTCACCCTGTTGCCCCCATCGATCACAACATCACACCCATTCAGCAAACTGAACTCTAGAAGAACAACACCAAATAAGATTAAAAAAGCAACACAATCCTGTCTTCAACCTGCCTTCTGGGGAGCCTCTGCCACAAATTTGCAAAAAATATTCCTTCTCCTGGCTCTTCCAGAGGAAGGTCACTCCAACAGGGCAAGGAAAGTTGCTGCCTCCATCTCACCTAGTTCCTGTCCCAGCTAGAAATGATCTGATCTTTCACTGACAGGCTCTGACAAGTATTCAAGTAATAGTCTCCTCTTTCAATAGCACCTACACTGCCTGCCCTTCCTAGAATTGTTCATGTTGGAAGGGACTTTTCAGATCATTGAGTCCAACAATCAAACTAACACTGCCAAAACCACCACTAGCCCATGTCCCTCAGCACCACGTCCAGGGATGGTGAGTCCTCCATTGCCCTGGGCAATCTCTTCCAAGGCTTAATAATGCTTTCAGTGAAGGATTTTTTTCCTAATACCCATCCTAAAACTCTCCTGGTGCAACTTGAGGCCATTTCCTCTTGTCCCATCACCTGCGACTTGGGAAAAGAGACCAACCCTCTTCTGGCTGCACCCTCCTTTCTGGGAGTTGGAGAGAGCAAGAAGGTCTCCCCTCAGCCTCCTTTTCTCCAGGTTGAACAATCCCAGCTCCCTCAGGCAGGTTATATAGATCATGAGCTACGTACTAAAATTATTTGAAGTGGTCCCCTTAGAGGCAAAAGTGTCTATTAAAGCACACTTGCCTCAAGTACCTAGGTCAAATCCAAATTTTGGAATTCAGTTGAGAATCAAGCAGACCAAAAAACTCCGTTCTACTAGAAGTTACATACCAGGTCAGATGAGATGGTGCAGTGGTCTCCTCTGGCCATTACACCCACCTTTGAAAGCCATCACTTTCAAACATATATTGGTCTATATTTAAGAGCAAGCATGACGGTGGGATACCCACGCAGGACGGAAAACCTGTGGTTGACACTTACAGGCGGATAAGCTGAGGAGCAGTCAAAGCACTTCTGGAGCTCTACAAAAACAAATGCCAAGAGGAGAAATACAGCTAAAGTTTGCCAGGAAGCAAGGGAAAATGACTGAACAGTCGAGGCCTCAATCACATTACAGATGCGTGACTGCTTAGGGCACCAAGATTAAAAAATTAAAAAAAAATAATAATAATTAAAAAAAACCCAAATCAAACCAACCCCACAGTTGGTTGCAATACCATAATGGTTACATTTTGCATTTGCATGAATGAAACACTACAGAGTATCAGACATCAGGAAGGACACGGACAACAGAACAGCATGTTTCTCAAAGAAGATACCACGCTAAACTTCAGTCTAGAGAGGCTGGGTGCAGACTGTGAGGAAAAACAAGAGGTAGAGAGGTATTACCCAGAGGCACATCCTCGAGAGGTGTGTTTCTTTTCACGCCGCAGATCTAGGTATAAGTGCCTTTGGATCTGCTTTGAGTCTGCGATGTGAGGCAACACAGAGGTGGTGGTAGCCAGAGCTCAGAGCATGCATCAGCCCCACTGTTTCTCTGGCCAAAGAGTCTTGTGTTAAACGGAAAGTTCAGGACCTGCTTCAGATATCATGTGGACTGACAGACACAACCAGCCCACACTCTTTCCCCAGCTGCATCTGGGGAATGCTTCTCTCATGTCAGAGAAGGGCTGTGAAATCTACCCCTAAAGGAGCATAAATCTCTTCAATCACCCACTGCGCTCATTCAGTTCATTCAGGGAAAGGCAGAGCACATAAAACTCCACAGTCTCACTTTCAGTAGGAAGAGTGTGCAGGGACTTCTTTTCTTGTGGCACTTCAAGCACCTTTCATTAGACACGTCATTCGGATTAGACTAAAGGAAGGGTTTGGTGTCTCTGTTTTGCCAGCTGGCTCACCCCCTTGCTCAGGCTAATCTCACTGTCACAGAGAGATTAGACCTTCAGCGCTTATTGGGATGACAGAATGGCCAGGAAAGGGGAGGACAGTCAGTGGTTGGTGAGCTCACTTGGGCCTGAGGAGATAAAATTTTCCATTGCTCTCATTAAGCAAGTCCAAGTATAACCCCTTGTGAGTCAAAGGTCTCTTCAGGCTGCCATTCTGCATGTCCACATCAGGTGCTTCAGGGCAAAGCCATGACGAAATCAGTTCTATCTGCACTGTTGATCAAGCTTGGCACCAAGCCCACTGAGGGAGATAACCCCACTGTAAGGCCAGTAATAAACAGTTGTCCTATCCTGAGCATCCTAATGCATTAGCACCGCAGCTCTGCCCATCCACAGGTGTCTTCCTGGTCACAGTAGAGCCTTTGTACAGGTGGCAGCAGGGACAGAAATGGACAAGTCTGAGAGATCAGACCTGTTCTACATCTCAATAAATGGATGTGACTGCAGAAGTCAACACACAATGAGTTATTAGAGATATTTCTTTTTTCTTCTTCCGCCCATGACGCTCTGCCCATAATTAGATGCAAGTTATATTTTTCACACAGCTGCAGCTCTGGTGATGGAGCAGCCCAAGACCTTCCTGCAATGAGACAGCAGGCAGGAGAGTTTCCGAGGTCAGGGACATTTGTAAGCGGCAAGTAGTGGAACCTGTAGACCTTCAAACTGGATCAGCAGGAGCTTTACGCAGCAGTGACCACGTTCTGCAGCAGCACTCGGTGACAGGAAGCATGATCAGCGTCACCTACAGGAATGGTGTCTCATTTAAACACCCTCCATCCCTCTCACCCTTTCACTTTCCTTGCATTGTAGGTGTATACC
Source organism: Nycticryphes semicollaris (assembly GCA_013400055.1). NCBI lineage: Eukaryota > Metazoa > Chordata > Aves > Charadriiformes > Rostratulidae > Nycticryphes > Nycticryphes semicollaris. The sequence continues at coordinate 106,177 of VXBJ01001542.1, read as the reverse complement.
TGCCATTACCTTTTTTCTTCTCCAGATGGGTGAGGATGAAGGGGACATACAGGGGAGAGTGGAAGGCCACAGAGGCTCCTCAATAAGCCCAGTTCAGTTGGCAGCGACCAGGGAAAGGGAAAATTCCTTTGGCCTCCTGGCTTCACCTCCCAGCTACTTCCCAGACCAAATTCCTTCAGGGAAGAGTGCCAGATTTGACAAAAAACAAGGCTTTTGTGTTGAAAACATGCAGATTGACACACTCAAAGAATGTGGGGGTAGGATTTACACATACCACTGAAGTAGTTGAAGTAGAAAACCTCAGAGCTGGAATTAAGATCTAAAGGGAGGGAGGGGGAACAACCACTTCCCCTCTGGTCCTTGAATGATCAGGTGCAATATCAGCACAGGTAAGCTCTTGGATCCTCCTCAGTGACAAACACGGGACCAGAGGGTGTGGTTCTCTGCTGTACCCACCTCTAGGTGGTTGCACATCACCACCACCCTCAGGACCAGAGAGATGATCTGATCAGTTTAACACAGTTGTCAGTGGAGAAGTGTGCGAGTTGGCCTTGCAACAGCTCCTGACAAGTCCAAAGGGCTCAGATAACAAGTTGCTGTCTGCCAGCACTTGTGGTGGAAGGGTGATCATTGAACAGAGGGCTCATCTGCTCAGAAATCATCCCCGTATGCTTCTGGGTCACCCTGCAAATTTCATCAACCATCCATCACAGAACAGTGTGGGAGTTAGGGGAGGTGAACACGCTACGAGGGGTTAACATCTACAAGGAGTCAGCCGACTAGGAATGATTAAAAGCAGCTGGGAAATTCTGCTGACCCTGTAAAGCATTCACATTTGCAAGGTACAGCCACTGACGATCTGAATCGGTCTATTTCCGCATCATTCTCTCCTTCTGTGCTTTCTCCATCAGATTGTGCCTTTAAATCGCAATCTTTATGGTATGGTACATAAGGCCGTACAGTGCCACTAATACATGGTTACTGTAGTCCAAGCAACAGCCAGACACCATATTCCTCTTTGCCTTTCTCAGTGCCTCGCGAGGTCACCACCTGGATTCAGGACAGACAGAGGAGGCAAAGTCCAGGGAGCAAAGGCTGATGATGGCCTTTAAACCCCCAGGGCTGCTATTCGCAAGACAAGACACGCCTATGAAGGTGACAGAGACATGACATACTCCCCTAAAAAGTGTGCCATGAACTGGCCATACCTGTGCAGGATGGGCAGATGTCTTTCTGTCCTTGGCTGAAAACTTGCCACAGGCCTATTTTCAACCACTACTTACTTGTATTTACAGGTTCATGGAATCACGGAATTGTCTGTGTTCCTCCAGTTTTTCTTTACAAGTTCTTGTTATTTAAATGGGGTCATCCATTTTCTGAGTGGAAAAACCCACAAATTCCCATTCTCTTCTTTCTTTTTCCGGATTTCATGTATTTTCATAGCACAAGAAATCACCAGAAACCGGGGAGTCTGTGGGTCCAGATCTGTGACTGTTCCTTCCGTGCAAGAACAAGATACTAGTAAAGTAGCCTAAAAATCCTGTCATTATCCTCATCGTCATTTTGCCCTTAAAAAAAGATCTACCAAGAAGAAAAACAAAATTTTACGAATGTGGAAGGCATCCTGGGTTTAGTGTTGGACCAGAAGCCTGTCTCCTTACAGAAAACTTAGATAAACACATAACCAGGGAAAAAAAGATCACAGATAATAGGGTCTGTAGAACACACAGCCCACAGATGGGGTTTTCTTACAAGATTTTCTGGCTGATTCAAGCAATTTTCAGCTATATATTTTCAACTCTGCATTGTCAAACATTAAAATGGATCTTTGCAGATAGCTGTCTCATGGTCTGAAAATAAAATCAGTTTAGAGACAAAATCTGAAGGATTCACACTTCCGTATGGATCTTCCAGATATTTGTCTAGGAGATGCTGGAGTAAAACAATGAAGAGGGAGAGGTTCATACTGAGTGTTAAGCTCAACTATTCTTTACATTAATCATTTATGCTGCACTGTAACAAGATGTTTTTGGCATGGGTTTCACTTTAATCTTTTATTTCTGTTCAGTGTGCCACAAGTGATGAAATACTTAAAGACAGCCACAGCACTATTTTGCATCGCAAGTAGATAAAATCAAATAATATATGGAGGAAAATGGGGAAGGCATACAGGAAGGGCACATAATACAATCAGAATAAGGATGCAGGTCTCTTAGTCATTGTTTCCCACTGCTCACACCCTCAGGTTTCTCTGCTGACAATGGCACGTATTAATTTTTACAGCTATTAAGGACAGTCTGCAAAGGAGTGAGAGCACTGGGTCCTGATCTTCCTCCTCTGGGAGGATGCACATAAGGACTAAGTAGGGCTTTAAGTCATTAGTTGAAATAATACCACCCTCTGCTGATTAGCAACAGGTCTGAGACACCATAAATAATCGCAGAATCATAGATGGGTTTGGGTTGGAAGGGACCTAAAAGATCATCAAGATCCAATCCCCCTGCCATGGGCCAGGACACCTCCCACAAGATGAAGCTGCTCAATCACTACGTTCTTTTAGAGCCTCTTCCAAAAAGTCTGGGAAAACAGAACTCCCTCCCTTCACAGACTTTGTCCAGAACAAAGAAAGGGTTCAGAAAGCAGTGAACAGGCTTAAAGCTACCAAATCTCCAAGTCCTTCCTCTGGGAGCTATTGTACAGCAAATTAAGAAGGCAACACATGCAGGGAGTTCAAGGAGAAGAGGTGAGGAGCAAAGGGGAGCCCTGGTCTGTCATCGCTGCTGGGGGAGGAAGCTGACTCCCAGCACAGAAAAAGTGGCAGCAGCAGCTCAACAGCAGTACTTTATACTGACTCTGGGAGCCCTCCAGTGGCTGTGCACCCCTTGCTGCCAACGACAAAAATCATCTGGGGGCTGCTGTCCCCATCCCCAAACAGTAGAGGAGGCAGTGCGACCCTACCGTGGAGTAGCTGCTAAGACAAGAAGAAGAGTTGGACATCATCAGCTCTTCCTCCGGTCTGAAGTAAAAGCAGCCAACCTCAAGCTAAGCCTCAAGAGGGGATACACGCTCTAAGGTTAAACTGAACAACATCACGGGATCACTGTATTGGGAGATGATGTGGAGAGGAGCATAGTCTGCCCTCCACAAGCCCCAGACGCCACAGATTAGCAAACTACAGCATTAAATTTCACAGTATCACAGAATCTCAGGGATTGTAAGGGACCTTGAAAGATCATCTAGTCTAATCCCCCTGCCGGAGCAGGAACACCTAGATCAGGTCACACAGGAACGCACCCAGGCAGGTTTTGAATATCTCCAGAGAAGGAGAATCCACAACCTCTCTGGGCAGCCTCTTCCAGAGTTGCATCACCCTCACTGTGTAGAACATTTTCCTCATATTTAAGTGGAACCTCCTATGTTCCAGTTTGCACCCATTGCCCCTTGTCCTGTCATTGGCCATCACCGAGAAGAGCCTGGCTCCATCCTCCTTTACGTATTTATAAACATTCATGAGGTCAACCCTCAGTCTCCTCTTCTCCAAGCTCCTCTCCAGCTCCCTCAGCCTTTCCTCCTATGGGAGATGCTCCACTCCCTTAAGTTTCCTAAAGCTAAACCCAGAAGGAAAGAGCAAACATTTGCACAGGGATTCTGAGTGAAAGCTGGAGCTTAGCTGACTTCAAACATAGGATCAAAAGTCACAAAGTTTGTGGGTTGGGAGTTTTGGTCTTTTTTACACCTAGGGTTGACAACAAAGGGTAAAGCACCGTCGGTTTGCAGTCTCAGAGGGAGGAATTGCCTCAACCCACCTCCTTTGGCAGATTGCAAGAACTTCGTCCGGAGCACTGGAAAACCAGTCCCTTTTGCCCCATTGCAGAGATGGAGTGAGTGTTTGCAGCCCCAATCTGCAGTCCCCTGCCTTTAAGGGGAAAAGGGTAATGCTCTGATTCCCTCTGTTGCATTTTTCACATGACTGACCACAAACCTATTAATATCTGAATCCAGAGCTGCTTCAGCCAAACAACTCATTCCCTCCAAGGAGAAGAAAACCACAACTTCTTCCATCTGTGGAAAAACCATTTCTGCCTGCAGGACCAGCAGCTCAGATGTAGTAAGGACAGATCTGGTTTGCTGATACACCTCAGTGGAGAACATCAACCAGCATGAGGGAGTTCAGCTTGTTTCTTCTGTGCCTCCTCCACATCTCCAGGAAGGGTGAGTTCTAAGCTTGCTACAAATCCTGGTCTAATCAGGGTTTTTCCTCTTGCTCTATTCAAAGTGCCAAGGGAATTGCCAGGTGATGAACTCTCCAAGAATTGCCCCATCTTTTGCTTATAAGAATCGTGGAATTTCAGGTGCATGTGGGAATATTGGAAAAAAACTCAAAAGCTTGATTCTGTAATCATCAGAAATATTCACTTTGGTGTTTTTTCACTTTTTTTTTTCTTTTTGAACTCCTACAGGGAGTTCTTCACCTAATTTTTCCCTTGCATTGTCAGCAGTATGTTTCATGTTCCTAGGAATTACTAAGCAACAGATGCGATTTGCTGCAGTTCCACTATAGAATTTAGCTGGTTTTGACTTCCAGTAGACACTTACGTTACATTAAACTCAATGGATTTGCCTGGGTATACTGTCAAATAATGTTTGCCAGAGCAAGGCTAGGGGTGTCTGGGGTGGTCTGCAGCTCTTGGTGTGTTCATGGCCTCAAACCATTTCCCCTCTTGACCATCAGATACACTGACTTGACAGCTCCTTCCAGGAGTCACCTGGTGTAAGTTGTGCAGGCCGTTTGCCTGTGACCTTCAACCCCAGGAACAAATGGAAGCTGTATATCAGCAAGAGGAAGCCCTCAAAGACCTTTAAGGTTAACGTTAAATTATACCCAAGATGCTGACAACTCCCTCTGCTCCTAACTGAGGCAAACTGTGTTTTCATAGAAGTGGGTGGAGCTGATGACATGAGAAGTACTTATTTTTAACATTATCTCTCATGTGGAAAGTGATGGGGATGTTTACATGCTAAAAATAACATTCTTTGCTTAAGACTTTTATTTTAAAAAATGCAAGCCCAAAAAGGTGGCAAAGAAAAGCAAATCATGAACTCAAAGGCACATGATCTGCAGTTCTACAGATGTAAGGGTCAAAGTGACACGCTGCAAAAGAACAAAACATAACATGAAAGAAAACGGAAAAGCAATTGCATTTTCTGTTTTCACCTCCAGATCTTTGTTCTCAAAATCCCTGAGCTTCCTGAAGCTCCTGTAGCCACCGTAACCTTGCACATGAGATTACCCAGGCTGCCAAAGGCACTCATATAGTTATAATGAATGACAAGGCAGCCCAGTTCCGGATCCTGGTAACCAAAATACTGGCTTGGCTCCGACTCCACGTAAATAAGTTAATGGCAGAGAACCGGTCCCACGCTGGCCTTTGTCCATTGTGCAGCACACAATAGATACACACAAGCTGCTCTGCCACCGAGGTATTTGCCAAATATTAGTATTAAAGAAACTCTTTCCTGTGAGAGTGGTAAGAGCCTGGCCAAGGCTGCCAAAAGAAGTTGTGGCTGCCCCCTCCCTAGAAGCATCTAAGGCCAGGCTTGATGGGGCTTTGAGCAACCCCATCTGGTGGGAGGTGTCCCTGACCAGGGCAGGGGGGTTGGAACACTTTAAAGTTTCTTCCAATCATCCTATGATTCTATGATTATGGAGAACAGAAATGGGAACAAGCGAAAAATTCTTATCTTAGAGTTTATTCAATTAACGTTACAGCTGAATGAATACCTGGAGACATCAGTGAAGCCAGATAGACCAGGGACAAGTGGCAATTCCAGGACACCTTTACACTTTTTGTAGTTATTCTCGGCTACAGAGGGGAAAGCTCCTGATTTAATGAAGCCATCAGGAGAGTTTTATAAGACAGGAAGCTAGCCACAGACGTTCCCGAAGCCACAATCTGCTGCTACAGCTGTTGCAATTAGCAACACGGTGGATAGATACACGTAACCGTATGGAAAGCACTGCTTACAAGTACTGTTTGTTGATACTGGTGGTGCCTGGGGAAGAGAAATGGATGAGATGTTGATTTTTTCCCATACATTTCAGAGGTGGGGAGAGTCCAGTTAGGTGAAGGCTGTTTTCATCATCAGACAGAAACAATGAGACTGGGTCTGGTGGCAACAAGGTTCATTCCCCCAAGACTGCACCCCTAAGGCCCTGCTGTGACTAAATCTGGCCAAGAAGAACAAAATCCCAACCATTTGTGACATTTCAGCTGGAAAGCTCAGGGTTTCTCCCTCTGTGAGGGAAGGGCAAGGCCTGTCTGGGAAGATAATACCAACAGCTGGAGTCCACGCGGTGACAACTTGCTCTGCTGGCAGGGAGAGCCAAGGGCATCCTCCTGCCCATGCAGGGAACTTGCATCTGTTGCACGATGAGTATCTCCAAGTCTTCACTCAGTTCCCATCACCACTTGCGAGTAAGGTGCTACTTTCATGGTGGTAGGAGCACTGAGCACTAGAAACATCAGCTCTTGCAGCCTTCCCCAGGGGTGATGCCACCACCAACTAATTCGTGGAACAACTATGGTAACGCTGGAGTGTGTCTGTGCGTGCACTCTATGGCAGGGCTGCTGCACTGACTGCACTTCAGTGCCTAAAGCCACCAGATCTATGAATACATGCAAAAAATTTAATTGTAACATTTTTTTTATTAGAAAAAAAAAAAGGGGGGGGTCCTTTTCTCCAAGCACATAACTATCTCTGTTAACTACAAAATACTCTGTCACACAACCTATGATGCTACTTTTGACAAACAGGAGGCCTGCTTAAGAATTAAAATTACTTGCAACAGGGGCCAGTCAGTACCCTTGGCTCTGCTGCAGACTGGTACCAAATCCAGCCACAGAAACAGAGCTGTGCAACCATCCACAAGTCCTCAGCAGGAACCTCAAGCAGCACAGGGCCCACCACTGGAGCAAGAGCACCCATTTCATGAGCAACAAGAGAACAGATGCAGGAAAGCTGCCCAATTTGCCTGTCAAACACTCCAGATAAATCAGTCTTGATCACATCTGTTTCATTTCTAGGCGTGCAGTCCAACAGCTGGTCCGTTCATGTCCCATCTGATGTCACTGGTGAAGTTGGGAAGATGGTGATCCTGCCCTGCACTTTCACACACCCTTACAAAACGTATGACCGGACCCTTACTGCCATTTGGAGGATCAAGGAACCTTACAATGGCACGGTGGTCTTCAAGTGCGTCAGCCAGAGCTCCAGTGAGCTCTGTAAGACTGCCATCAGCTACAAAAACAAATACAAACTGCTGGGCAACCCCCGGCACAAGGACCTTTCCATCAGGATTGACAACCTGACCTGGAGTGACAGTGAGAGATACTTCTGCCGGGTGGAGCTGTCTGGAGACATCCACGACAAGTATGAAAGCAGGAATGGGATAAAGCTGCATTTGATTGGTAAGAGGGCACAAGAGCTAAAGGAGGCAAAGCCACCTCAAAGGGAAGCACGAGCCACAAGGTGTGGAAATGAATGAGGTGGTATCAGAAGTTGACCTGAGACAGTCTTCCAAAGGGTTGTCTTCTCTAGTTCTGGGAGTAACCCATGACACTTGGGCAGGGAAAACTCATTACATTCTGGAGTCTTCCAGTATGAGGTAATGACCACAATTCAGGTAAAGGAACAGGAACAAAACTGGTAAGGAAATAACTGGGCTCTGGCTGCTGGAGTAAGAGCCAGCCAAGTCCTGTTCATCAATACTTATGGCAGAAGGATCGGACGAGATGACCTTTAAAGGTCCCTTCCAACCCAAACCATTCTACGATCCTACTTTGTCCCTGTAGCACAGGATCTGTGTAGGTGGCAGAGGCAAGCAGGGGTCAGCAGCCCATGGGGTGGGGTTAAAGATGTCCTTGTTATCAGGATCGAAACTGGAGAGCCTGGCCACTTAGTATGTGTTAGTGAATGTAAGCACAAGCAGGTCTGGATGGTCCCAGGGGCTTGGGAAGACAAGATACCCAGCATTCATGTGCCGTAGGTCCAAACTCCTCTGGAAAAGGAAAAGTTTAGTACAAACAGTCTGAAAAACAGCTCTGATCAACAAATGTCCAGCCTGTGGAGCTGGCAGTCTATCAACAGCTAAAACTCCTTGGGCTCACCTGACCATTGAGCTACACTTGTGTCCACTAGATGGTACAAGAAGGACCTTCAAACCCTCTTGAAGGTTGTTACTATCTCCAGCTTTGGCTAAAACACCACTCTGAATCCAGAGTTAAAAAAAAAAACCACCAAAAAACGTGAGCTCTTAGCTATAAGCTTGCTGAAAGCTGCATGTCCAGCTGTCAAGCTAAGCACACTCAGTGCTGTCCCTCTGGAGAGCACACAGTCACAGGATCCTCCAGTCTTGGCCAAGGGATCATTTAGAAACCACAGGGGGAAACACGCACAAAGCAAAGCATCTTTGAGACAACACTAGACAACAGTTGTACAAGAGGAGAAGTCCATCCACAGAGTGGACATTGCATGGAAGTGCCATTTGGATCCCCAGATGAGCTTGAGACCCATTGCAATAGATGTTGGATGGACATATGCAGGGTGTTGCTCCTTCATATGGAGCCCATAGACTAAACAAACACAGGGAAGGAGCGAAACGCAGGAAGGAGAGATACAGAGGAAGGAGAGAGATGAACTACTCCACAGCCAAATCTAAGTCTCAGACATTGTCCATCAGCTCCCATTGAAGCCCACCCACTGCTCATACTACAGAGACCCAAGGCAAGAGCCCACCACAGCAGTGGGACTCATTTGCTCTGTCTGGTGGGTAATACAGATGAAAAAAACCCCTTTTAGATCTGCTCAGCATGGCAGAGACACAGCAGAGCAATCAGGAGTGAATCTCCAGCACCAACTATGCTGCCCTGGCTGTGCTCCTCTGAGCTCAGAGTGGCTGCCCCATCCCTGGAGGTGTTCAAGGCCAGGCTAGACAAGGCTTTGAGCAACCTGGTCTAGTGGGAGGTGTCCCTGCCCATGGCAGAGGGTTTGGAACTAAATGGTCCTTAATGTCCTTTCCAACCCAAACTACTCTACGATTCTATGATAAAATTTGTCTCTTGGGGGCTGTCTGGATTTGAACATCAGAGGGATGATAACTTAAGCAGATATGACAACCAAGCTGCAGCCCTCTTCAGGAGTAGCATGAATGGGAGGGGTTGAATACTGTTTAAAAGGCTAATTTAAACACCAAAACACACAGACACATGACAACTAGCATGGGTAGCTTTTTTATGGATCGGTCCTCCTGCCTCAAACCCCTCCTGTATTACGCAGTCAAGGGGGAAGACGTGCTGAGGTGTAGGTCGTTGCGACCCATGCATTTGCTGTCCAGCCTGACCCAAAAAAAAGCGAGATAAATATTGAACTCCTGCTTCTCCTCCATGAGGACACTCATTTGGTTCCCTTCAAGTTTTCACAATGCCCTTAGGAACCAAATGCATGAAATGGGCCAACAGGTCCAAGAGAAGAGGACAAATGGATAAGCCAAGCTTGGTCATACCAGCTACACTTCCTTAGACCAGACTGAAGATGACAGGTTTAACAGCACTTCTCAACATTTTGCACCCTCCAAATGACCTTTACCACTGTTCATGGTAAAGCACAGTTAAAATGTAAAGCACTAGTGTTACAAACACTAAGTACAAAATTTGTTGCCTTATCTTGGTACCTATGTGCTATCCCAAAGCAGCAAGGGACCTACACCAGCTGTTGGATGGTCACTACAGGGTCAGAGTAAAACATCAAAAATAGGTTGTAGCAAAGAATGGAAACATTCCCTGTCAATAATTTGTCAGATCTGGCAAGTTTCAGGCACCAAGCAAAGGGCTCATACAAACAGTTCCCTCTATGTATGCTCTGGAAGCCAAAAGACCAAGGGACCAGCCACAGGATGCTTGCAGAAGATCATAGTTGCCTTGTCCTGGCCCATGTGCAGATGCAGCCAGTACAAAAAGGTCACCAAGTTCACTTGTACCTACATCACAAATAGAACTGGGCTGTGATTTATGGTTCAATTGCAGAAAGCAACCCATCTGGAACCCTTCTGCTGTGAGGACAGGCTGAAAGAGTTGGGGGGCTTCAGCCTGGAGAAGAGAAGGCTCCAGGAAAACCTTACAGCCCCTTCCAGTCCCTAAAGGGGCTCCAGGAGAGGTGGGGAGGGAACCTTGGTCAGGGAGGGGAGCCATAAGACAAGGGGGAAAGGTTTTACACTGAAAGAGGGGAACCATGGAATCACGGAATTGTCAGAGTTGGAGGGGACCTCTAGAGATCATCCAGTCCAACTCCTCTCTAAAGCAGGGTTGTCCAGAGCACATCACTGAGAGCGGCATCCAGGCGGAGCTTGAAGGTCTCCAGAGAAGGGGGCTCCACACTCTCCTTGGGCAGCCTCTGCCAGGGCTCTGTCACCTTTACTGGAAAGAAGTTTTTCCTCATATTTGAATGGGATGTCCCGTGTTCCAGCTTGTGCCCTAGGAACCACTGAGAAGAGTCCAGCTCCATCCTCTT
>VXBJ01001542.1:85162-95337 GCA_013400055.1 Nycticryphes semicollaris | reverse complement strand
CTGTGGCTGCCCCATCCCTGAAGGGTTTCAAGGCGAGGCTGGAGGGGTCTTTGAGTAACCTGGTCTGGTGGGAGGTGTCCCTGCCCATGGCAGGGGGTTGAAACTGGGTGATCTTTAAGATCCCTTCCAACCTGAACCATTCTATGATTTTATGATCTTCACAGATGATTGCCTTGCTACATAACAGTGCCTCTGCCATCACGAAAGATCACACTGAGAAAATTGAGGGCTGCTTTATCCCAAGGTGATATAACACGCCGAGGGTCCACCAAGACCCAAAGCTCATTCCAGGTGCTTTGGATTAGACCTGCCTTTGAAAACTGATGTGCTTTCCCCTCCCTTGTTGTGGTTTCTGCAGCTGCCCCCAGGATCATCAACATTACCGTCAGTTCCAACGGAGATCGCACCTTCCAGGCGCGCTGCACCGCCGAGGGGGAGCCAGTCCCTGCTCTGACCTGGACCGGACCACCCTACAGCAACATCACCTCCACCACCAGCATAAACCACCGCGTCACTAAGGAGCTCCAGTACCTCACCCATGACGGAAAATACACCTGTACAGCCGTCAATAGCCACGGGAGAGCAGAGGGGGCTGTCTACTTCTATAAATTCAAAGCATCCAATGGCTCTTTCTTCCTCATCCTGATCTTGGTGCCGCTGGGAATTAAAGTGCTTATTTTGCTGGTGATGCTGGGCTTCACCGTTTTCTCAAGAGGAGGTATGTATTGCTGTTTCCATCAGCCATCTTCCTCCATCAGACTGGCAACCAGCAATGGGATGCAGCAGATAAAGTCAGGCAGGAGGGGTTGGTTGTGTTTTGTTTTCTTTTTAAGTGATTATATGATTTTCCACCCTAGGAGGACATTTCTAATGGGAATATCTAACGACAAGTAAGAGAGGCCTCCTGGCTGGCTGGTCATAGCCTGCAGATGAGGTTTCCTTTGGGAAGGGACCTTTGAAAACACAGAGAGCAGGAGTTCCCCTGTGCCCAAGGAAAATGGTTAATAAACTAACAGATGGGCACCTAGCAGAGAACCTGCTGCCTGCACAATCAGGTTTTTAATTTTTATTTTTTTTCTTGAAGCCGACTAATTACTAATTCTTCCCCTGTAGCCTGTGGGGAGGATTTACCTGCATCCCACACAACAGTTTAATCTCCTGGGGTGGGCACCTTATTTTACAGACCACCCCTCTCAGTCCCCTTGGCCTTGCTACCTGGGTGCTTCCCCATCATCAGTGAAACTCTACCTCTCAGGCACACCAAGGCCACAAGAGTAGGGAAATCCCAGCTCACAGGAAATGAGAATCAGCTTGTGTGCTGAGGGATGAGATCCCACCAAGAAGGCCAGCCCAACACCTTGCTGCATGGTGACACAGGGAGAAGGAGACCTGGAGGGCCTCCAGGCTCTATCTCTCAGGTCAGTCACATCACTGTGACTCATGTGGAGAGGCAGTCTGATGTCAATACCTTGCGAAAGCCACTGCTTGCCTCAAACTGCAGAAGCTCTCAGACAAATCAGGAATGCTTTGCTCTTTAGAATTCAACACCAAATTTCTGTCCTCATGAAGGGGACCACACACCTGACAAAAGATCTTCTCCTCATTCACTGGTGTGTCACCACCACCCTCCAGTGCAGCTTCCTGACAGCTCTTGGTCAGTCCTGGCTTTCCAGCTCACTCCAGCCACATTGCTAACCCACATCTTCCTTCCCACTTCACAGGTCCTTCCTCTGCCCCTTCCATCCTGGCCCGGTAAGGATGTCCTGACTTCTATTCGTTATCCAGCAGGAGGGTGGAGGAGATGTCCAAGGAGAGAAATGCAACAAGTCTTTAGCCTTGGAAATAACCTTCTGGCCTGAGAACAGGCTCCTGGGGCAAGGACAGGGTTGGGCTGGTGGCCAGGAGGGCTGGTGTGAAGGACCAAGGCTCAGTCACTGATGGGAGGAGACTCTGGCTCGGGTAGAGCTAAGAAGGGACCCTACTGATGTGAGGACATGGGTCTCAGACAGCAGGTTGGACAGACAAAAGGTTTCTCCTTGGATGTTGCAGCAGCAAGGGACTAGAAGAAATTTAGGCAGGCCAATGGCCCAGAGCATGGTAGGGAGCCATATTAAGCTAGCAAAAGAACCATACATCCAAGGGACTGGTGAGGGGAGCAGGCATCTGTGGCAAGGTGATGAATAATGAACAAGAGGTGAAAACTCTGTGCAGCAGAAATCTTCCCGCCATGTGCACCCCACTCTCTAATGGGGGAGAAAAAAGGGCCCATGTCAAAGCTGATGAGCTCTGCCAAGTCTAGAACGTATGGAGATACCAAACAGGCCACACAGAGTCAGGGCCTGATTCTTTGGCTGACACCCATACCATGCTCCCACAGTACACAAGCTCAAAACCAAAACCAGCCCTTAAGCTAAGCCTAAAGAAGCTGCACCTGAGGTCAGTAGAATCCATCTGCCTGGGGCTGTTCCCTTCCAGCCCAAGTTATCCCCCTCTGTTGTCTCCTTCCCTTACTCAAGAAAGATGGCCATCTCAGCAGGACAGCCAGGTGTACAAGTATTAGGACACAGCCAAAGAATTTAAACCCACAGTTAAATTTGTAATAATTATTTGGAAAGGAACAGTTCTGCTGATTAACGAGCACCCAAACCACAACACACCCTTGATTGTATTTGCATACATATATGCTTACATCAATGAAGCTTAAAACCCTAGATCCTCCATACTCTACATAGAATCATAGAATGGTTTGGTTTGAAAGGGACCTTCAAGTTCCACCCTCTGCCCTGGGCTGTGGGCAGAGACACCTCCCATGAGAACAGGTTGCTCAAAGCCCCATCCAAACTGGTCTTGAACACCTCCAGGGATGGGGCAGCCACAGCTTCTCGGGGCAGCCTGGGCCAGGGCCTCACCACCCTCACAGGAAACAAGTTCTTCCTAAGATTTCATCTTAATTTCCCCTCCTGCAGTTTGAAGCCATCATCCCTCGGTCCTATGGCTCCCCTCCCTGATCAAGAGTCCCTCCTCATTTCTTCTGGAGCCCTTTTAGGGACTGGAAGGGGCTCTAAGGTCTCCCCGGAGCCTTCTCTAGGCTGAACAACCCCAGCTCTCTCAACCTGTCAAATAAGATGATCCTTTTCAAGACAGGTTTGCCCAATCTCCTGAGGCTCTGAGCAGTAGGAGAGTAGCAGGAGTACATTCTGGATCGTCCAAGATATAAAACATTAGTATTTAAGTTCCTGAGTTGCACCTACCTGCTGCAAGGGGGAGGATCTGTATCAGACAGTACCACAGACACCTACACTCCTTAGGTCTTAGCTAAAGCCACCTGTGAAGTCCAGAGCCACCAGAAACGTATCTTCACCTTATTCACTCCTTCCCCCACCAGGCCACAGCTGCAAGACTCCACCTACGAGAACTTTGACCGCAGACTCGGCAGCAGCCAGACTCTGCCGACAGAACGAAGAGCATCGAGACGTAGCTGAGGACCTGGGCAACCTCATCCTCACCCGCTCCTGCCTGCTCCGAGCACGCATGCCTCCCCCGGTGAACATAAAACTGCCGCTGAATGATGATGCGCAGAAGGCCAAACGGGCCTTGCAGGTCCATGTTTTCCATCTCTGATGCTGCTTACAAGCCAGAGAAGCCTTTAGAAGGGAAGACAGAAGAAAGAAAAAAAAAAAAAAAAAAAGAAAGAAAAAAAGAAAACAAAGAAGGGTGGATGTGGAAGAGCAGAAGAGGATTTACTTAACACATCAATTCTAACCAACCTGTGTGTTTTTAGCCTATGTATCAGATAGTGTTTAGCAAGCAGACAACACTCTACCATTTCCTCACATCTTCTTGCTTTGGTATTTTTCAGATGCTACTTCAAAAAGCAGTTTCCACCGCTCCGCTTGTCAAACCACGTGCAGCTTCCTAGAGCCNGGGGGTTGGAACTGGATGGTCTTTAAGGTCCCTTCCAACCCGAACCATTACATGGTTCTATGCAAAGGGTGGTCCATACCGTAAACTCCACTGCAGCTCCTCGTGCTTACTTGCACACACAAGCAGAATCTCAGAACTTTGTGATAAATATGCTGTGAAAATGTCTCAATAAACTAAATTGGCTTTTTTTCTAAAATAAAAAAAAAAAAATTATTTCTGAAGAGTCTTCATCTCTGTGTTACATCAAAGAGTTCCTTAAAACCTTGACTGCTCATTTCTTAATTTCTTCTGAGGTGAGGTTAGTGCCACAAAGTCACTGGCCACCTACAGACAAGTGTCTAACGCAACTGTGAATGTGCTCCAAGATCAGAGGAACAGACTCCGCTGATGGTACAGGATGATGTAAAGTCACCCTGGACTCTCGGTTGGGCAAAGGTTCCAGAGAGGGCTGTGAAGGCTGGCAGTTTGGCACATAAGGAGAAAGGAATGACAAGAACCTGCTTTCAGGCTTCTGTATCTGGATACAGTGCTCTGTGCAATCACTCCAGTGCAGCAGCCCCATAACCTCTTCTCCTAATGATCCTGCTTCTGGTGGCAACCACTGCTGGCTGGGAGACCTTGCTTCTACAGAAGTATCATCAAGCATGTGGTCCTGCTTGCAAAGCTCACCCCCAGCCTGGGTATTACTGTTTTAAAGTTCACTTCTTCATAAAATCTGTGCTGGGAAAGCAAAAGTGCAACTTTAAATGATGTGGCCCAAATAACAGAGGACAAAAAAAACCCTCTCCAACTAAATTGCACAAATTATCCAAAATGCACACTTGTTATTAAACACTGCAATCTACAACACAAATCTCAGTTCTCCTTCTGAGATTACCTGGTTACATTTATGATGTCAACAAGAACTCAGGGCAGGAGGGAGGGTGGGAGAGGCTTGGCAACATGAAAGTCCAGAAAAACTAGAAGAAACAAAAGGTCCTTCTGTTGGGCAGTGTCCAAAGAATAAGACCCCAGGCTCTGGAGTTCACACTTGTGACAGAGAACTGCCAGTGGACCTCCTGGTTCATAAAACTTCTCTCAGACACTTGAGGAAAGCACGGGTTCAGACTTCTACCACCACCATGCTCTCCAAGAAGCCAAGACATTGGTTTGTGGGTAACACATACAGAAAAGCCGCAGCTCATGGTCAGTCCTCCCTACTTCTTAGGACCTACCATACTACTATTCAGAGAGTACTTTAACCACAATAAAATAAACCATTTTCATCACAATTATTAGATAGAGAAATGGGGAAAAGAAAAACAAGAGTCAACAGCATCATTTCGGTGACATTTTAAACAGCAAGTTATTAAAGAAGCTGTTTCAACGGTCAAGACAAACGGATGTGATGATGGTGTCAACAGAGTTTGCCGATGGCAGTGACTCCAGCTTGGTCCAGTCCTTCCCACCAGCAAAACCCTCAGCAAGAATTTTGTACCACCAGCACTGGAGACATAATTTTCCCCTACTTCCCTCCACACCACCAGCCTTCCCCTCATTTGGGATAAATACCGAATTCCACCGCCTGGGTCAGCTCTGAGTGCTGCAAGAACAGAACCAGTGCACCACCTTATGGCCACATTGCTACAGGGGCCTGGGGGTCTTTGCCAGGACAGAGAAGCATTATTTCTGACACTATATATAGATGAGATTTCTCCTGGGCTCTGGGCACAAAAATCAGGCTGTTTTACCATGTACTTGTTAAATCCAGGATGCCACAGAGGAGAGTCTCCAGGTCTCCATCAGCTGAGCAATTGCATGGCTATCCCCCCATCATGTTTTCAACTCCAAGAACAATTATGTATTACCTGATGTGGATTCCTCCAGCAAGATGAAAATAACCCTGAGGTTTATCACAAATTACTTGACTTTTCATTTTTATTTTGCACGGTCTTTGCAGACATGGCATGTTATAAATACAACAATTGTAGAAACAACAGCTGTAACAATATCTCATTTTGAAAGTGCATGTCAAACATGTATATCTGGCTTCTTCACATTTTTATGCAACTGATCAACAACATTGAATCTAATAAACCCAGTGTTTTTAAGTCTTTGGGGAAGGAGGAAGAGGGGGGAGGGGGGAAGACAGCAGAATGTATTCTTCCAGGCATGAGTTTTCCAAGAGAGTCTGCTAAAAAACATGCTGCATCAGTATCTGGTTACTATACACAGGGATGTACATATGTGTGTCTATATATACGTATGTATATTTATAGGCTCACAGAGAGAGCAGGGATCCCCTAAGACCACATTAAGATAAAAGTGATCTAACAACCCAGCTGGCATAATTAGCAGAATCTGTTGAGAAGAAAAAAAGGTGACTTGTTCTCCAGGACCGGAACCACAGTCAAGAGCAACACTTCGAAGCATTATTGACCAGACAGTAGGCAGCACATTTTCTTCCCCTGTTGACCAGAACTAATGTTTTAATGTGTAACCATGTTCTAAACACGAAGGCACAATTGATGGAGGAAGAGAAGAAGCAATTATTGTTCCTTCATAGAGGTGTAAGGATTGGGACTGCAGGACCTTGGGCCATCTCGGAGAGATCAGTAATAAAAGGGACATCAGACAAGCAAGCAAGGGAAAAAAACTTCACCTTCTGCTTTCCCTGAACAAAACTGCATCTTGCCATCAGGCAAGGCAACAAAAGCGGTGATCGTTCAGCAGAAACAACACTTACAGGCTCGTGGTGGTTCATGCTTTGGCAACAGAATTTTAACAAGCAATCACCAAATTTAATACAAGAAAAATACTTATTTCATAGTGTCATTGAAAATAATTTCAAGCTCATCTAGGTAGAAGAGAATATACTTAAGGGGTGGGTGCCCATTTGTTAAGTCCATATTTCCTAAACTACCAGACTTTCAGAATTAAGGAATCTTAGGTAACATGAACATGTAACTGACTGCTCCCCTCCCAGACACTGGGCATCCAGAAAATTCCCACTCCGAACTTAAATCACCTGGCCTGAAAGAACTCGGGTAGAAGTTACTTGCATTTGATCAAGCAATATGGATGCGGACTCTCAATATTAGTATTTAGAAAATAGGAAAAAAAATCGAAGTTCTTTCGTTCAAATTTTCATTTACAGAAGTGGGAAAAGATTGTAGACATGCCTTTCAACTATAGATTTACGTGGGACAGGGAAGAAAAAGTGAAAATTTACAGTATCTTTCCAAGTACAAGGATTTCACAAGTCTCCTGACACACACTTACAGACTCAGAGATATCCTGGGTAAGAAAGTCAAAACATCTCTTATACACTATCCCCTACACACTCTGAACTGGCCTGAGCAATGACACGTTGGAAAATGAAAAAGGCACAAAGCAAACACTTAAGATGCTACAGGATGAGCTTTGCTATCTCATGATTTGTTCTCGGGTACCCTCCTCTCCGATGTGCACCATACACAGGAATTCAGGAAAAAAAAAAAAAAGAAAACAAACCCCAAAGAGGAGAAAAGTTTGCCAATGTGCAATCCCCATTCACATTTGTGACTTGAAGTGGAACTCTGAAAGGTAGAAATTACTTGTGCAATACCAACGTTAAATGTAAACCAGAGCAACCAACGCTGCACGACTCTGCGCGCTCAGAGCAGCTACCGGATGCTGTCCAAATAATGCACTTCTGGGTACAGAGCGTTAATAAGGAGAGCCAGGAGATTATTGCCGTCTCGAAGACAGTGTTCTGGGTGCTTGATGAACTGAGAAGCCTGGGAGAGCTGCTCTTTATAATCCGTGTATTGTTTGTTTGATGCCATAGATTCAAGAGCGTTCAGTGCCTGTAGACACAAGGGGGAAATTCTGTGAGCTGTGTGTGGTTCCATCCACAACAAACCAGTTTGTGAGCCACCATATGCACAGTTCTGCTAGGAGATCCTTATCTGCTAGAGAACCCGGAGACTTCGGAACAAAAGACTTGTGCAACACAATCACACACAACCAGCTGTTTCAAGTCACCTCGCGTTATTCAGGCGGTTCTCTCCCTCCCTGAGATGAGCACAACTCCCTAGGATTCTCTAATCCAAAGACTGTCAAGTATTTACTTCACGAACTCAGGGTTGTGGTTTCAAGGAAATCACACTGAATTACAAACTGCAGCACACTTAACTATTCCTTTCACATTAAGCCTGTGAAGATCTTGACTTTCCTAAAAGTAGTATTTTGGTCCCATAATTAACGTTAAGGGGACAATGTCAAGTTAGAAATCACATGTAAAAGAGTCTATGCTCTTTTTTTTTTTTAAAGTACCAGACAGGGCAAATGTTGGAATTATGTCTGAACAAGTTTCATTCGCTTCCTAGAGAAGAGAAACTCTAAGAGAAACCAAGTATGTTACTTTGCTCTGGTTTCCAATCAACTCCTCTTACCCTCTTCTCATGCACCTACCGAAACAATAAATAAACATTCCTTCCTTAGCACATGTTTATTTGTCACAGGGCTTTTAAGCCCTGATCTCACGTTAACAAATGTTAGTGTGAATGCAGCCATGCGTTATCACTGAAAACCAGTGAAAACACAGCAGCACTGATTTTTCCTGTTTGCTTTAAATTCCTTCCAACTGCTACGACCCAAAGTTTCTGAGCCCAGGGTTTACAGACCTAAGCTCACCTCCATCTTTCCAGCGTGTAAGATGAGAAACTGATGCCTCTGTATTAATGCAAAACGCTGTATAAACAGTTTTATCTAGGACCACTCTAGCTTAGGGCTTAGACACACAGTCCTGCTACCAGGGTTCAGCAAGCTCACACCATCACCTGGCCCACACTGCACCTGGCCTTGTCTCTGGCAAATTCAAGCAAAGATGGTTTTTTTGAGGCAAAAATAGTACACTAGTTTGTGACATGCTCCTTTGCCCGAGAAGACAAGTGACAGCAACAAGCTATTTGTGAAATTCAGAATTTAGAGCCAGATGTAAGGCAGCAGCAAAAAAACAAGATCGAGGGCACTCAGGGCTGAACACAACCAGCAAGTTGAGAGCAAGATCTTGTGCACTTCACAAGCTGTGCAAGCACACAAAGAGGGCCTGTTGAGAAGCCACCAACTGCCACACACTACCTGCTGGGCCTTCTGCGACACCTTCAGCTCCAACCCCGCTTTCAGGCGGACTTGGTTCTCCGTGGGAATCTGCACCAAGAGGAAGGCAGCCAAACTGCGGGCGACCACTCGAAACCTGGCACGGGGAACAGGACAGAAAGAGAAGGTGGTATCAAANAGTCTCCTCTTCTCCAAGCTGAAGAGACCCAGCTCCCTCAGCCTTTCCTCATACGGGAGATGCTCCACTCCCTTCATCATCTTTGTGGCTGTCCTCAACAGCGGATAAACTGGAACTTCTAACCCATGAGGTATCTCTTGCATGAGGAGCACAGCAAAGGCTTAAGAAGACCTTTTTCAGTGTGTTAGAAAAAAGAAAAAAAAAAAATCACTAATACCTACATAATAGGCTATCATAAATATTAGAGGATAATATAACACCCTACATACGAAATGTTACATCTGTTCCAAGCTTAGCTGGAGGCCTTGAGGTCACATTTGAAGCAGTCCTTCATTTCACAGCCCTTGAAACATCTTTATCACCCAATCAAAGGACGAGTTGAACAAAAATAACTATGATTTTAGAGCAATTTCAGCAGGATCGCATCCCAGAAGGTCTTTATAAAAACAAAGTTATGTTTGGGTACTCTGTGGAATTGCTGTTCCACAGACACTTATGTATTTTTTTCCTGGCATTCTTTCCATGGTGAACTTGATTTTAATACCCAACAACCAAATTCAGTGTCTCTAAGAAGGGAAAGCAAGCACATATTTCTCTGAGCTTCTCTGAACATTTGCAATACCTCAAGGTTAAGAAGAAAAAGGCAACGAGCATATGACATCGACAGGAACAGACTCCTACAGACCAGGGGAAAGCATTTTCCTCTTCTGAACAATCTCCCTACAAACCTCACTGGAGGTGAACATTAAGCCAGAATCACAACTGTGTTTTCTTACCTCTTCCTCCACCAACTTCATATTGGAAGTTCATATTCACTACTTAATCGGGTTCAAACATTTGCTACAATTTCTTTGTGACAGGCCCAAACAACCTTATAGATGTGGGGACAGCCTAGATTCAGAACATCTTTTGACATCGCACTGTGCAGTCTAGGCCCAGACTACAGCTTTTTTAACATGACAACTCAAATAAATTAATTTACTGCACCTTC
>VXBJ01001542.1:56475-68138 GCA_013400055.1 Nycticryphes semicollaris | reverse complement strand
AGAGGAGAGCTTTTGCAGCATCCTGCAATACAGGACTTTCAGTAGAATCACTTTTCTTGAAGCTTCCCAGTTCAGCGACTGGTGAGCCACATCCCAGAGCTTTAAGTGATGCCTTCCAACAGTCAGGGCTCAGAAGCTGCTCTGAGGAGCCTTAGGAGAAAGAGAAGGGAATGCATTTATGAAAATCAGAAGGCTGTTATTCCCTTTCTCAATACACGTCAGAAAAGGTTGAAATTAGAGCTCCCTACTGCATTAAAAAAAAAAAACCCCAAACATAAAATAGGTAAGGCATGAGTGTGGAAGCCCCAAGTTTAAGGGTGAGAGATGTCTCTAGTTCCCAAACACAAGCAATATACCATCCCTTTTTGGCATTTACAGAGTCTCTTCTTACAGAGTTTCCCAGGCACTCAGTACATCCCTGACTACAAACACATGACGAAAGAGTCACTGCCTCAACACATTCAGTTTGACAGAAAGGAAGTACTTTTCTTCTCCTTCCAGTGGCACAGCAGATTATAGGTAGCATCTAAATGTCAACCAGGACATTTTCAGCAGGTTTCAGTATCAGTCCCAGGTCTCCATAATCCCAGTTCTCAGTTTGACTTTGAAAGGTGCTCAAGAACAAGGATGTTGCATCACAGACTGTGGCATAATTGCATAATTATGTATAATTAATAAGTGCTTCCATTAATAGAAACCTCTCCTGCAACGTGGGCTGAAAAATCTGTTGTCATTGATGCATTTAACTTTGGTCTGCAGATGAGTGTTTCTTTTGTAATAGAGCTAAAATATGCCCAATAAAAACATACCACATCGAACAGAGGTAGAAGTGCATAAAGAAATTTAGGGAAGTTTAAATCATTCTGCATTTGTTGCTATTTAACTCTACTGCATGCAGTTTGTATTTTTAAGCCAGAAGAGTTCTGTAAAACAGGCTTTGTATACATCAATTCAGATACTCACTTCGCACACATAACCTTAGGAAATCACTATAGTGATCAGGAAACTGATACTGGAGGAGGTTAGCCCAGTGTTTGCAGAAGATACTGAACGGCATCAAAATATCTTCTTCGGGTTCAAGGCCACATGCATTGAGAGCCAAGTGAATAGATTTCAGAAGCTTGGTACGTTCAGAGAGAGGTGGCTTGGCAGAGCTTAGCCATTGTGTAAGGTCAAACTAGAAGAGAGGACATGAAGCATTTCTAAGTAGCAGCTTTAACAGCCACAACACCCCTAAGAGCAGGGAGATATTGTCAAGGGGAAAAACCAAAATCCTAGAGTGTTTATATATTTACAAAAATTAATTTGCACCTCATTAGCCCTAAATCAAAACCAAGGTAGAGCTCTCCAAAGGTGATGATATAGCATATTGCAAAAGTCCCTGAATTTACAAAATAACCCTTGGCAGGAGGTCCTCTGATTCATAAAAGATATGTATGAATTTCCACGCTTTGGTACCACTGCCACACAAATACTTCTAAGCACTAGACTGGGCTAATCTCCATCGTCCACAAATTTTCAGATGGAGGTGCAAAAAGCCTTTGTAGCCTCCAGGCCACCTGTTCAGCCCTAGGTAAGCAGGGGCAATGCTGATCACGGCCAATAAAGGACAGCCAGGCCGTGCCCAAAACTGACTGTTGTCAAACCCTGCCTCTGTGTAACCAATTAAGAGAATCAGAGCGATACCAAAGTCTATAATAGTAATTTCTCCACTGATAATAACAAGTCAACAGGATCATGCAGCCCTGAAATAACAGATGGGCAAACCACTTGCCCTTATCTAACTATGTGTGCTTTCAGATTGCACACGCAGCACACAAGTCCTTCCCACCAAAGAAAAGTGGAAGATTGAATTGCTGTAATCATTCTCTTTGGTTTTCTTTTTAAGATACCTGGCATTCATTGCCTATTTTGATGAATCCTTATGCAGAGACATCATCCAGAGGAAGCCATGGAGAGCCAGCTTCATATTCATTATCAAGAGTAAGAATGTACCAAGGAGTAAGCCCTAGGAAGCACACAATGATACTACCTAGGCTAGGAAAGGGTGGTTTAAGCTTGCGATTTATTTTTGCCTCCAGCAGCTCAGGGTGAAACACAACACACCCTATTCAGGATGAGCAACACAGGCCTATAGAACCTGTCAATGTAATTTTAAAGTACAAGATTTACACCTCTGTCCTTTTTAGCCTAAAGTCACAGTCTTTAGGGAAAGAACACCCACCAAACCATAGGCTGAATTCATGAGTACGATACCTTTGTCAGCAGCATGAAGACAACATCACTGTTTTCCTCACTCAGAAAGGCCACGACCTGTTCGTATAAAGTCACAAATTCACCAGGAGAGGCAATGGGAGTGAAGTAAGGAGAAAGGAGAGTACAGAGCCGGCGATTCTGCAGGATGGTCTGGAGGAGACGTTTGCACTCTGACTTGGTCCCACTGATGAATACCNATCCAGATTTCAAAAGCCCTGGCCTGCTACTAGGAAAAGTTTCAATAGAACTATGGCTAGGAAGAGCTTTTCAGCACTTCAGGTGTTCAAGGGGCTTTACGAGAGCTGCACACAGATATTATATATAAGAGATAAAAATAAATACCCGGGCCCAAAGCAGAGGCTAACACATTTTCCTCAGAACACACACATAATGTGTTCCCCAATACAAACATTGCCACCACCAACAAGCACCTACATTCTCTACCAGCAAACTTCTGGCTAACCCTCTAGATTAAGAATACTGCAAAGCTGTAGAACAGACGTGTCCAAATACAGAAGATGACAAAATTTATATCAGCTAGAATGAGATTGGCAACAGAAAGATATGTGCCAAAACGCTTTCATACACTGGAAGCACACAAACTTTAGTTACTTGAAAATCCAGCCTACGACGGCATATAACCAACACAGTGAGCATTTATTAGCACTAAGCAGGCATCTCAGAGCAACAGTTTTTATTTTACTTATATTCAAGCTTTAATTCTCCTGAAGACTGTATATTCTACAATTAGTTGAAAGGAAAATGGGATAGAAGCTAAGAAGTCAATTTTCAGGCTTCTGAATGTATCAGCTCCCCTCCCCCCAATATCAGCAGGCAATTGGAATAAGCATTAAACATCAAAAAAAATCAGAGAATAAACTCACTTGACCCAAGATCTCAATGCAGGATGTGAAGAACTGCCTCGTGGGAGGACTGCGCTGAGTTTCCTCACACACGTATTCCACTAATGTAAAAAACAAACTAATTCCAACTTTCTTAATTACAGGCATAGGCTGCACCCTGTAGATATTTATCAAGGCCCTAAAAAAAAACCAAAAAAAAAGCAGATTAAATTTATGTATGGAAAATAATCTGTGACAATAAAGAAAAGTTTCTTGCCCTTATATTTCCCTGAGATGGGTATTTCTGGTTTACGCGATAATCAAGCATGGGTTCATAGAATGGCAGCATGCATGGCTGAGGTTGAGAGGGACCTGTCTGGAGGACATGTGGACCAAAACCCTCTGCTCAAGCAGGACCATCTACAGCTAGTATTTCTAGGTGGCTTTTGAGTATCTCCATGGATGGATACTCTGCAACCTGTCTGGGCAGCCTGTGTCACCACTCACAGCAGAAAAGCGTTTGCTGATGTTCACAGGGAACTTCCCATGTCTCAGTCTACTTATTCTCCTGTCACTGAGCATCCCTGAAAAGAGCCTGGCTCCATCTTCTTTGCACCCACCCTTCAGGTACCTCCATCCATTGTTGAGAAAACCCTGAGCCTTCTCATATCCAGGCTGAACAGTCCCAGATTGAGCTCAAGTAATTTTGCTGCCTGAAATGGGTACCTCTAAGCCTTAGAAAGTCTCCATAACCAGAATCAGAAAGCGATCATCAAAAGATTTTTCACAGCATAGTTCCAACAGATTATTTCTCCCTCAAATCATGTGTTCATCATGTTCTCAGGCCATCTCAACTACAATTGCACTGCAAGAAAATTTACCTCGTTTTACTTAACAGGTTCAGCAATAAAAGAATTAAAACAGAATCAATCTTCTCTTGTGTTTTGCCAAATAAATGTTTTATTGAGCTCAAAACTCCATCTTCACTGAGTCTGAATTGAAACATCTAAAGAAATTGCGGTTCCACAGATGTAAGCTCAAGAAGCAGCTCATCCACAGAACTTTTCGGATTAATGGTCAAGAAATGATGTATAGAAATGTTAACCCAACATTTTTACTTGTACAGCAAGTAAACCATAGGAAACCGACTGCACTGAAAGAATCCCAACAGAAGCCTAGAGGAGACTGAGAAGAATGGACCTCTGGTTTCAGCTCTGAAAGGCCTTTAAGAAGAAGGCAGCCTTAGACTAATCCATTCATTCACCCCACTAAAGAAAAAAAAAATGCTATTATACAGTCCTCTTCCACTGCACTATTTTGTTTCATACATCGAAAAGCTACTTCAAATGACAAATCTCTATTACAGAACTATGCCCTGCACTATAACAGGGAAAAACCTGCAGAGAGAGACAGGAAAAACAGTTTAGCCTATGGCTGTGACAGCTGTAGTACAAGTTTGCCACCTCCTGAAGTTTAACACAGCATCCCTGTCATCGCTCAGTGTGCTGTTTCAGGGTTAAAAGGGCTATTCTAACGCAGAATACAGTAAATTGAAAGAGAAAACAATACTGTGTGCCCTGTCGAGGCTGAATGACCAGCAATCAGCAATTCTGACACCAGAGAGTTGTTCCTTCAGAGGTCTGTGTCACAAACAGACAGGTCTCAGGATTCCAGCTCTGCTGATGACCCAAGCTGACAAATATTAGGAAAAACAGACAAATGGGTTCCACGTTTTAACTCTAACATACAGAAGGAGAAAGACACAACATCACTACCTACAACAGCGTCTGATCAACCTACGTTATAAAATTTTCCACATGTACTGCTGCTTCCACAACACCCAGAGAAGGTGGCTTCGTAGCTTCTGCTTGCAGTTGTCTCACTTCTTTACGCAAAACATGAAGCTGCTGGCTCACTGCTTCATTTTTATGTTTCCCTTCAAACTAAATGACAAAAAGACACATACTCATTTCAGAGTAATATCTTGTGTTAAAACTCTTCAACGTTGCACCTATTTGTAAAAAATGAAGCAGACCCCAGTAAGAGAACTCTGCATATAGATGGCTTTCCCCTGACTTTTGGTCAGATTTAGGGCATCATGCCCAAGCACACACCCTTGGTCAATTATCACACACTAACATTATTCATGGGTCTCAATGTAACACTTTTAATCCACAGGGACCAAAACTCTGAGGGGATCAAGAAATGAATATACCAAGCAACGGAGGAGTATTTCTATAAATATTTTCATGCTTCTATTCCTATCAATGAGCATATCCCCACATTCACACATTGGGAAGCAGTTTAGAATGGACAGCGTGAGCAAAACAAAAACAATTTATTCTTCAGCTATTGATCTGCACCTCCGTATTAGGCATTTCCCATAACTGGCACGTGTGTGCAGATTTATTCTGTCAACTGCTCCCTTTCTTGTAACCACTCAGTCACTTCACTTTCATCATCCATGACAAACAGCCCCAAAACAGAAGGGATGTCATGTCTCCAACCTGGATTGTCAGAACAGCTGCTCCCTGGCAGCCTTTATTTGATGTTCCACGGCATTCCAAATGGAGGGTGATCTGCTCTTCCCGATTGACATACAGCTTAGGCACTGTGTCCAGTATTTCACTGTTGAGAGCAACATGCTGAGATTCCCAGAGAGCTGCAGTTCTGAAAATCATTTGGTAATAAAGTTACAGAAATCTTTACCAAAAACAGTAATACTCAGAATTTTTAAGAAAGAGGTGAAACTTCAATTTAATGTGTTTGTACAATGACTTGTGACACTTTCTTAGAAAAAATATAAAAGGTTATTAAATGAAATAGAGTTAAAACTCCAAAGTAATAGCGCTTCAAAGTAATAAAGAAATACATTCACAAGAAGCAAGCTACTCAAGTCTGCATGAGTTCTTCTGAATTATTCTATATGACAACCTGGAAATAAATTAAATAGATAATTGTCTGTACGAAATGTAATTTTCCACCAGACAAAAAAAAAAAAAAAAAAAAAAACAAAACAAAAAACAAAAAGGGAGAGCTGGACAGTGGGATGATTCAGGCAACCAAAAAAAGCCTGCCTAAAACTGCTGCTGGAATTGTTTAGACACATCCTCTCTTGGGCTTAACAAGTTTTGTTTTGTTTTATAATACCGTTATTAAATGACTACACTGGGCAAATACAGCTACAGATTCATCAGCGGTGTCTGAAAATAATTCAGCTGGATTCTCTTAGTAGCAATATTAGAAACAGAAATTCTCTTTCACTCACAAAGCTAATACCTGTCTCGGGGTCTCCAGTGCTTCGTGTTGCAGCTACTACATTTGTGCAAAAGGGCTAACTAACTCATTGTCAACAAATTTAGGCTGAAGGAGAGCTTTCTTTTGAGAAGCATGCCAAGTGAGAAAAGAAACTATAGAGGTGAGATATCAACTGATGTAATCTCAGTCATTTGATAAGACAGTTAGTAGAAGTCAGGTACTAACAGTCTCGTGCCAACACCAGTAAGGAGACTGCTGTCAAGACAACTGAGGACGCTGTTGGACATGCCAGTGAGACAGAAGGAAAAGGGCTGTGTCTTACTTGGCGTGTCGCTGCAAGACGTTAAGGTCCGTGCGCATGAGCTCTATTGCCTCTTGCTGGCTTATGAGGCTGGCAGAGGAAATAACCGGCACGGGAGCTTTCATGGTGTGGAGCGGAAGAAGGGGCTTGGGAGTATCAAACTTCTTCAAATTATTGATTATCCTCTCTTTGGCTAGGAAAAGAAGCAGGAGAAAATTTTGTCAATAAGAAAAGTTCGGGAAGAACTGAACAAAACCATCATTTTTTTTGCATGAAATATTTTTTAGCAGCAGAATAGTATTTCTCAGGATTCCTCTCTTTAAAATAAAATGATAATAAAAACATCACGTAACTAATCTTCCTGGTTTTGTTGCCAAACGTTATTTCCCACAACTAATCTCCATGACCAACTCCACCACACAGCCTTAAGATCCAAGGTCCCACATTGTTTTCCTTGCTTCCCCCAACCACTCCTACCTTCCATCCTTCCAATTTTCCTCTTATCACCCATTTTTTCCCCTCATCTGACAGAGGCTCCCAGACCCCAGCGGTTAAGCTAAATTCATCTCTAGTCTCATCAGCTCCAATTAAACCTCCCTTAAACCACCTCTTCTCCCTCCCTGGGCCAGCTCTCTCCTCCTGCTGAGTCCCACACAGTTTCTTTGCCCCAATAATGCCTATGAAACCATTTTCACCTAAGAAACCACTTCAGTTTGCTTATGCTGCCTTCCTCCTCTTTTTTTAACCAGCCTCCAAAAACAATCTAGTCTCACCATAGCCTAAATATACCTACCATGGCAACCATTATCCCCCTCTGTGCTAGAGCAACCCTTTCACTGTGCCAAAATCCCAGGGAAAAGCACTGGGAACAACAACAAAACCAGAAAGAATCCTCCTGCTTTCAGTTACAGTGTTTTTTCCTTTGCTTGCACTTTTCTCTGTCTAAAGTTCAGAAGACTCAGCCTGCCTGGAACATGCTCTGTAGGGAAGAATCTTTGGGGAGCTCACCTATGAAGCTCCAGGCACAACATCACCTGCTATTATGTGATGTGGCAAACTTCAAACTATAAATGTCAAAGTTAGCCTCTCACATGGGCATCGTCATGAGAACATTATAAGAACTTCATGTGAAATATTATATTCATAGAAAACAAACCATTCACACCTTTATTCACAGACTTTACTATGTTCCTGAGGAAAACAGGGGTTTGCTCACAATTCTTTCTGATTCAGTTACATAAACAAATATTCTTATCTCCTACCTGATAAAGGGTTGATGAAGTCTGTTTGCCCTGCAGAAACACAGGTTGTGTGTGAGTCAAACTGAACCTGCTGCCAAAGGTTGAGAGCTTCCTCAAACTCATGGTGTATGAGTTCAACGTTGACATACTCCATCCACAAATCCTAAAGAACAGAAAATTAAATTAGCATTCCCATTTTGGTCAGTACCTTATGCCATACATCTATTCTAGTAGCTGGGGAACTAAAATAAGGTCAAAAAACTAGACTCTGCATTTTAAGTCACAGGAAAATATTACTAGGAAAGAAAATCTAAACTGAAGAAAAAATCTGCAGAATTATCATCACATAAATGGGTACACCACTGAAAACTACTGATGATGCTTAGAGGAGAAATGTGACAAGTACACACAGTACAACTTCTAACAAATTAGAGATAAAGAGTACAGATTATTAAAACTCAATTACTAAAAAAAGAAACACAGAGGAAACCAAGGTAATAAAATATCATGGCATGATTAGCTGTAGTCAGGCTAAAAAAAAGGCTGCATTTCCAGCAGTCACATACACTGGAGGAATAAAAATAAAGCAGTCACAAGAAAATGCCCTTGAAAACCTCCCCCTTTCAGGCCTTTTAACTGCAGTAACTCACCGGGTGTAATGGACAGAATAATACACACCTCCCACGTCCTAGCTGGTATTTGAACCTGACACATTACAGACTACCCACATGAGCAGATGTTCAGGCTAAGGAAGCTGGGCTTGTTCAGCTTTGGGATGACTTAATAGCAGCGTTCTGGTACCTGAAAGAGGCCTACAGGAAGTCTGGGGAGAGTCTGTTTACAAAGGCCTGCAGTGACAGGATGAGGGGCAGTGACTTCGTGCTGGAGAAGAGCAGATTGAATATTGGGAATAAGTTCTTTACTCTGAGGGTGGTAGAACCCTGGAACAGGTTGCCCCGGGAGGTGGTTGAGGCCCCTTCCCTGGAGATATTCAAGGTGAGGCTCGACGAGGCCCTGAGCAACCTGGTCTAGTTGGGGGTGTCCCTGCTGACTGTGGGGAGGTTGGCCTAGATGACCTTTGGAGGTCCCTTCCAGCATGGACCATTCTATGATTGTGGCTTCCAGTCTTTTGTCATTTAAAGTTCCAACTTCAATAGATCTCTAAAATTATCTTAGAACATTAAAAAAAAAAAGTTATGGAACAGTACAGAATAAGGGCTGTCTTCTCATTAAGATATGCAAGAGAACAACTCATGAGTCCTCACTTCAATATAAAGGGAGGTAGTTTGGGATAGCACAGGATTTATAGGAAGCGTGAAGGTACAGTGCAGGTATCATACATGCTGTAAACATATTAGAGACCAGTAACACCTCATCTCTCACTACTTTAGAGGACCCAATCTAACAAGCAAAGTGAATTTTGGATCCCAGACTGCTTGTGTCACTAGCACCTCACCTGTTGGTTCTGCATCACTTTCGCAAGTCTATGTGCATCGTATTGCTTCGGTAAAGAAGGAATGTATGTGTCTCCTTTCTGGAAATTCTCTTCTTCCAACCACAAAACAAAAACATTACAAAGCCTGAGAACAAAAAAAAGGGAAAAAAAATTAATCAACCAATGAATTTTAATTGTATGCACAGCAGTCTCCTTCTGGGGTTTAGTTAAGGCAACAGATCATGGCCCAAGGTGACACAGCTCAAAACATAGAGGTTTCAGATGATTTGTGACTAGTGTACTGCCATTTCAAAAGCCAGTAGTGGAAAAAAGGCTATTTAGAAAAAATATGAAGGGCAATAACTACAAATAACAGGACAAAAATTTGAAAAGGAAAACATGTGCATATTAACAAACACAACCCAGGATTGGAAGTTAATCAGGGATTATACTGACAGATTCAAAAAGATCAATGAAGGAAAAAAAAAAAAAAAAAGAATACAAAAAAAGAGTACATTTGAGCAAGTTTGGCTTCTTACCCCAGGAATTCTCGAGAGTGCCTGCTCTAAAAATCTCACAGCTGAGTTACATTTTTTGACTTGTCAGACTCAAGTTCATGTCTAGTTTATTTATATTTCCTCCTCTGTTAACACTGTACTTTAACATAAATATACTTCTTTCTTCAACTGACTTCACTCTGCTGAGGGGTACCCTTTTTATAACCATGTCATCCAAGTTTTCCTAATTAAATTCAAGGCAGAAGTAGAATATTGTTCAACCTGTGCACTGGGACACTAAATATCACTAGCAAACTCCTGTTTTCCACATCAGTGTCACTGGTGAAAAACAAGGAAGTTGTCTAGTTCTAACAGTCAGCCCTTAGGAACTCTACCAGTGTTTTCCCTCCTGTCTTGGTAGTCGTTAAACTTCCTGAGCTTAAGATTTACTTGTCTGGTTTTATGTTGGGGCAGGGAACTACTCTGAAATGAAAGACTGACAAAAGTTCCACCCAGTGAGCACTGCTGGATTATTTTTCACATATGACTAAGGAGGATTTACGATCTCCCTTCTTTGTTTGCACAGTACCTATTGATTTCCAGGGGGAGGCACTTAAAAGAAGCTCAGATCCTGTACACCCAAGCCCCCTGAACAAGGATCTCTCCTCAAATAAGCCTTTCAAACTATAGTTTCTAGGAAAAAAATCAAGATACTGCAAATATTTCTTAAGGTAGACTTCTCAAACCACAAGTCTCTGTATAACAGAACCACAGACTTCTGAACAGCATAGCTACAGTTCTGGTGTGCATGAGATTTGTGGCTCGTAGAAGCTACCACCTCTTCCCAAAATGAGCATTCACCAGCCAAGTTGCAGCCAGTAACCATGTACATCTCCTTAGCCTACTCCAACCCAAGGAGACGGTCTTGTGCTGATGTTTTGGTTAAGGAGACACAGAACTTTGTGGCTGGCATCACACACACTTGTTATCACGCTGAAGATGAGCTGTGGCAGACTGAACTCCACTAATTAAATCATGTGTTGAAACTGCCAGTAAAATCCCTGGAGAAGTAATCTTATTCAGACTTTAGATTGGGCCCTAGTGTGTGACAAACAGGTGTATTTACACGAAACAGCGCTTTCAATGTATAGCTGGTGGTAGTAGCAGGTATGTCTGAAAAACATAGTTGACCAGTATGGGGAAGCCATTAATTGAAAAGCAAATCTCTCCCCCAACGACAACTCTATCAACAATGTTTTTTTCTTAGTAGTAAAAACCAGCCCTCTCCCCTCAAACAAAATAAGTTCTGTCAACAGGAACAGATTTCACCACAACGTGTAGCAAGTGCCTGTGGTACCTCCAGGTCAGGTGATGGTCACATCCCTTCTCGTTTCCCAGAGCTAAGGGGTTGCAAGCAATAAGATTGAACTGGGCAGTTTTTTTCTTGAGGGGGTGGGGGTTTGTTTTGTTTTGTTTTTACCTGACAAGTTCCTTATGCAGCTCTGGGGAAGTCAGGTAAGCTGATGAGCTGCTCGCCTTCTCGGGTGATCTGTCACTGCCCTCTGCAGGACTCTCCACTCTCAGTGCTTTACTGGCAGCGTGGTGGAAGTCTGCTACCTCTACTAAGCGCTGCTTCAGTTCACCCAGTAAAGTAATCTGAGCTGCGCTCTGGAAAAAACGCCTTCCAATACAGCCATCTACAGGTAATCTAAAAATGAAGAAAAAAAAAAAAAAAAGGCAGAACAAAATCTTATTGCAAGTGTCAAATTAGCACAGAATCATAGAATGGTTAGAGTTGGAAGGGACCTTAAAGACCATCCAGTTCCAACCCCT